>JARBWK010000010.1:20603524-20911249 GCA_030556195.1 Anolis apletophallus | reverse complement strand
AGAATAAGGGAGTCAAATTATAAAAACATATAAACAAGAAACGGAGGTAGTCAGCCAGCAGTGGGAGGGGGGGCTTTCAGTGTTTTGCATTGAGTGTCACATGTATGACTATCTGCCTGCTGGGCAGAAGTCTTGGGTGTGCATTCGCTGCAGTGAGCTCCTGGCTCTCAGGGAACGTGTTCTTTCCCTTGAAGCCAAGGTAGCAGACCTGGAGAAGCACAGAGAGGAAGTGAGGCAGGAGGAAGAGATCTCCAGGGATGATATAGGAGCATCCTCCGTTCTGAGCAGCCCTCCAGCTACTTTGGAAAATGGGGGTCTTGGGCAGGGAGGACATCAGTCTGAGGAAGAGGGACCGGCTCCCTTAGTTGGGACCCCTTCCTCGGAGGATGTGCCCATATCCTCTTGCACCGAGGATACTTCTCAACGGGTGGTAGGGGGGGGGCTTCTTGTTGTGGGCGATTCGATTGTCAGGAACATAGAAAGCTGGGTTTGTGATGGATGTGATGACCGCATGGTAAATTGCCTGCCAGGTGCAAAGGTTGCGGACATCACGAGGCATCTAGATAGGCTGGTAGATAGTGCCGGGTGGAGCCAGCAGTCGTGGTACACGTCGGTACCAATGACATTGGGAAGGCCAAACGGATGGTCCTGGAAGCCAAATTTAGGTTGCTAGGTAGAAGATTAAGGTCCAGGACCTCAAAGGTAGCATTCTCGGAAATTCTACCGGTTCCACGCGCAGGGACAGCCAGACAAGCAGAGCTCCGGAGCTTCAATGCGTGGATGAGGCAGTGGTGTCGAGAGGAAGGCTTTAGATTTGTTAGGAACTGGGGGACATTTTCGGGAAAGCCAAACCTTTACAAAAGGGACGGGTTACACCTGAACGAAAATGGAACCAGACTGCTGGCAATTAATATTAAAAAGGCTTCAGAGCAGCTTTTAAACTGATTCCTAGGGGAAAGTCGACAGGAGCTGGGCAGCTTCCGGTTCGAGAGGGTGAAACGCCAAGTATGGAGGATGAAATTTACGCACAAATGGCCGAGTCAACAGAAAAGATAGAAAGTAGTCAAGAGGTAGGACATGGTAGGCCTTCTACAAATTCTCATAAACAGCCAAAGTTGAAAGGGCAACAGAGCAATAAATATAAATGTCTGTACGCAAACGCTAGAAGCCTTCGAACAAAAATAGGAGAGTTGGAATGTTTGGCAAAAGAAAAAATATTGATATTATTGGCATAACAGAAACCTGGTGGACAGAGGAAAACAATTGGGACACAAAAATTCCAGGTTATAAACTGTACAGGAAAGACAGGAGAGGGAAAAATGGTGGTGGTGTGGCCTTGTACATAAATGAAGAGCTAGAATCTCATGAATTAGAATTTCAAGAAAATTCAAACTCACCTACAGAAACATTGTGGGTAAATATCCCAGGACAAAAAACTAATCTAGCATTAGGGATCTGCTATCGCCCTCCCAACCAAACTCCAGAGGCAGACTGCTATCTGGAAAATGAAATTAAACAGGCCTCAAAAAGCAATAAATTAGTCATAATGGGGGACTTCAACTATCCCCAAATAGATTGGCTAAATTCTTGTTCTACGCATGAAAGAGAGACAAGGTTCCTCGACATGCTAGCTGATTATTCCCTTGAGCAGATGGTCATGGAACCAACCAGGGAAAGGGGATCCTGGACTTGGTGCTAACAAATGAACAAGATCTCGTTCAAGATGTCCTTGTAACTGAGCCCATAGGTACCAGTGACCACAACACAATAACCTTCAACTTAAGTTTGGATAGCAAACTGTCAGTGAAAACTAACACAGAGACCTTAAATTTTCAAAAGGGAATTTCACCAAAATGAGAAAAATAGTAAAGAACAAACTAAAAGGAACAGTAAAAAAATCAAATCCTCCAAAATGGTTGGTAACTGTTTAAAAATAAGTTAAAACAAGCCGAACTAAAATGCGTTCCTAAAATAAGAAAGGGGCCGGGAAAGTCCCTTACAAATGAAGTAAAAGATGTGATTGGAAAGAAGAAAAACTCATTTAAGAAATGGAAGGCTCTTCCTACTGAGGAGAACAGAAAGGAACACAAGCTCTGGCAAACTAAATGCAAAGCAACCGTCAGGAAAGCCAAGAGAGATTTTGAGGCACATATAGCTAAGAATATTTAAAAAAATAGCAAAAACTTCTTTAAGTACATCAGAAGTAGAAACCAAACTAGAAAAGCAGTTGGGCCACTTGACGAAAATGGTAAGAAAGGGACAATAAGTGAAGACAAGGAGATTGCCGAGCGGCTAAAACGACTTCTTTGCCTCCGTTTTCACACAGGAAGACAGACAACATATGCCTGCAGCTGAGTCAGTTTTTTCAGGGAGGAATTAAATGAATTAAACCAGATAGAGATAAACAAGGAAGATGTTCTCACATGCCTTACTAAACTAAATGTCAACAAATCACCAGGGCCAGATGGCATCCACCCCAGAGTTCTTAAGGAACTCAAGTGTGAAATTGCTGAAATTCTAGCCAAAATATATAACCTTTCTCTAAGATCAGGCACTGTACCGAGGACTGGAGGGAGGCAAATGTAACTCCGATCTTCAAGAAAGGATCCAGGGGTGATCCAGGAAATTATAGGCCAGTTAGTCTAACCTCAGTTCCAGGCAAAGTGATGGAAACCATTATTAAAGAAAAATTACTAAGCACATAGAAGAACAGGCATTGCTGAAGGAAAATCAACATGGTTTCTGCAAAGGCAAATCATGTCTTACTAACTTGTTAGAATTCTTTGAGGGTGTAAATAAACACATAGATAAAGGGGACCCAGTCAATATTGTTTACCTTGACTTTCAAAAGGCTTTTGACAAAGTCCCTCACCAAAGGCTCCTAAATAAGCTCTTCAGCCATGGAATCAGAGGACAGGTCTTGTCCTGGATTGGAACCTGGCTAAACTGTAGGAAACAATGGGTGGTAATAAACGGACATTTCTCTGGGTGGAAAGAGGTGAGAAGTGGCGTACCCCAAGGTTCAGTTTTGGGTCCGTTACTTTTTAATTTATTCATTAATGATCTGGATGTAGGAGTTAATTCTGAGGTAGCAAAGTTTATGGATGACACTAAATTGTTCAGGTAGTTAAAAATGAAACTGATTGTAAAGAGCTCCAGAAAGATCTCTCGAAATTGAGTGAATGGGCAACAAAGTGGCAAATGCATTTTAACCTAAACAAGTGTAAAGTCATGCACATCGGGGCAAAGAACCCCAACTACACCTACCAATTGATGGGGTCAAAGCTTTCCGAGACAAACCAGGAAAGGGATCTCGGGGTTTTGGTGGACAGCTCAATGAAGATGTCAACCCAGTGCGCAGCAGTAAAAAAAGCAAATTCTATGCTTGGCATGATCAGGAAGGGAATCGAAAATAGGTCGTCAAATGTTGTATTACCTCTCTACAAATCTATGGTAAGGCCACATTTGGAGTACTGTGTACAATTCTGGTCACCGCACCTCAAGAAGGATATAACGGAACTGGAAAAGGTACAGAATAGGGCAACAAGAATGATCCAAGGGATGGAGCAGCTCCCTTACGAAATCAGGTTGCAACGCCTTGGTCTTTTCAGCCTTGAAAGACGGCGTTTAAGAGGTGACTTGATCGAAGTGTCTAAAATCATGCATGGGATAGAAAAAGTGAATAGAGAAAAAATATTTTCTCTGTCACACAACACTAGGACTAGGGGGCACTCCCTAAAGCTCCAAGGTAGGAAAGTTAGGACTAATAAAGGGAAATATTTCTTCACCCAGAGGGTCATTGGGTTATGGAACTCACTTCCAGAGGCGGTTGTGACAGCGGTCAGCCTGGACAGCTTCAAGGCAGGATTAGACAGATTCATGGATACCAAGGGAATCAGTAGTTACTGAAATGGACATCCAAGTGCCACCTCTGTGTTGATGGAGGCAGGCAGGATTTCCCGGTACTGGTTGTGGGGGTCGGGAGCAGGTGAGGGTTTTGCCCTCCTTTCTGCTAGAGATCCCCGTGTACAACTAGTGGGCCACTGTGTGACACAGAATGCTGGACTAGATGGGCTGAGGCCCGATTCAGCATGGCTCTTCTTATGTTCTTATGTTCTTATGATTATGACTTCTTCTCAGGTTTATCTAAGCAGAGGCTGGATGGCTATATGTCTGGAGTGTTTTGCTTGAGTGTTTATATAGCAGGGTATTAGAATGGATGACCCTTGTGATCTCTTCCAACTCTGTGGTTCCATGAGTGGGTTATGCAGCAAAAGTCTTCTGTAACTTTGTTTGGTGATGGTGTGAACAATTTTTTTTGCTGTTTCCCTAGTACTACATTGCACCACTGCAAAACATTCATAATCCAGTTCAATTAAACACTATGCTGGTATAAGATATCAACTGGATCTCAGCCATTGTGTTGCTCTTACTAAATTTCACATGACAAGAAAGAGAAATTGGGTATAGGGAATGATGAAATTCATGGCAACCCCTTGATCCATATCATACTGACCTTTTCTAGAATAGGGTGCCAGAAACAATTGGGTACATAATTGAACTTCCATATGAACCATCAACAATGTTAAGATCGTCTGGTGGGGCCTTGCTCTCAGTCATAAGAACATAAGAACATAAGAACAGCCATGCTGAATCGGGCCTCAGCCCATCTAGTCCAGCATTCTGTGTCACACAGTGGCCCACTAGTTGTACACAGGGATCTCTAGCAGAAAGGAGGGCAAAACCCTCACCTGCTCCCGACCCCCCACAACCAGTACCCGGGGAAATCCTGCCTGCCTCCGTCAACACAGAGGTGGCACTTGGATGTCCATTTCAGTAGCTACCACATTTGCAATTGTGTCTGGTGGGGACGAGAGACAGGGCCTTTTCCATGGTGGCCCCTCACCTATGGAACTCTCTCCCGATTGAGATCAGATCTGTCCCCTCTCTCCTGACCTTCAGGAAGCTAGTGAAATCCTGACTATGGAACGAAGCACTCCCAGAATAATGGCCGAGACCTGCAAGAGACTTAAGTTATTGACCACATATGTGGCCTGAGCTGGACATGATTTTATCCTGGCGATTTGGCTTATATGTTTTTATCCTGTATGTATTTTAATCTGTTGTTTGCTGTATGTTGTTTTAGATTTTATTATGAGCATTGAATCCTTGCTGTTAGCCGGTCTGAGTCCCTCTACAGAGGTAGAGAAGATCGGGATATAAAAGTTTTAAATAAATAAATAAATAAATAAATAAATAAATAAACTCCTGTCCACATGGCATCCATAGCTAAAAGGTATGACAGACCCTGCTAACTGACTACTACACTTTGACTACTCATGGTAATACTCTCCTTCTATGGATCCTATTCAAATTCTACCAACATTCCTCAAATATATGGGCTTTGAAAACTGATGTTAAAATCCAGAGTTTTTTTCCCCACCACAAACAATTTTTCTCTTATAAAAATATGTTCCCCACCCACAAACCATTTTTTTTCTTTTTGAATTTGCAAGCACAACTGTCTAAAAGAGATTTTTTTCCATCAGCAAAGATGTACCCCGAGTGTCAGTTTTATGGGTGGTTTAAAGAAATAAAATGAAATCCTTATTTACTTTTATTATGAAGTATTTGAAAAGTCTAAACCTGGAGGATATTTGAGGGAGTTAACATTAAGCTATTCTATAATCTATGTGTTGTCTCTCTAGAAGCTATCTATTCCTCTAACAACATTTTCATCAAGTAAGGCTTTAAGTAAACCTCAAAAATAACTTGAGACTGTTAATAGTCTGGCCATTTTAAAAGTAAACTTTCTACGTCATATATGTGGCATTATAAATAGGATAGGATGAAATTAGAATGATACAGCTTCTCTCTCTCTGTGTGTGTGTGTGTGTGTGTTCTCTTATAGTACTGTTGGAAGGATGAAATGGAATGATTTAAAATTAATTTCACAGCTCCAGAAAGGAATGAAATTAAGGAATTAGGCCTGCCCCATTTATGACAAAACAAATGATATATTTTTGTGTGGTGCACCTTTTTGATTACTGATCGTTTTTTAATGAGGCTGACAAAAAGCATAGCTATTTGAAATTTGAAGAGATAACTAATTTTGAGGAAATTAAATGGATACGTGCAGAAAGGTTTTTCCATTATTTTTTCCCCCAAAATCAGCCTCAATTCTTTTGGTTCAGTTGTTGTGAAAATGCCATATCAAATAGACTTGGTCATGGTTTTTTAAAAACTGTAGAAATTAAGAATACTAAACTCAAAGTCCAGGATAAAACTTATGATTGGCATTGTGCTACAGGTGAGTAACTGTTGTATTCACTAACACTACATAGTCATAATTGTAGCAACTATTGCAAAGATCATAAATGCCCTCCCAAAACTACTTTTTCAGGCAGCAACCACATTGAGAAATGAGAGTCTGATCAGCTGGCAATTCGGGTACAGGATGACATTTCAATTACCCCTCTTACTAATGATCAAGGCTTTGAAAATTAAAAGGAGGACATATGTTGAAGTTCCTTATTGCAGATTCACTTGCAGACACCAGGGATAGAGACATAATTGTCCTATGCCCCAATTGCCATCTGAATGGACCCCATCTCTCATGTAACAGCTACCATGTTTCGAGGGGGGGGGAGAGATCAGGAGATGATACTTTCGACCTCATCAAATGGGCTACTTTGCCCATTTTACTCCACTTTTTCTCCCCTTTCAAGACAAAGCCCATTACATGATGCATGTGTATTTCGGGTTCCATGACAAAAGGGGCAAGGAAGCAACACACCCCGCCACCATAGCAATATTGGAGGCTTCCCGGTTGCCTTCAGAATAATGGAAGCTGGATGGTCCCTCACCCCCTGACAGGACCCCATAGATATGCCCACAATGTGTGGCGAATACATTAGGTAATGTGGTAAGTCCTTAGGCCCTATCTACTAGGCATGGTTTAGAACCCAAAAATAGCAAATCAAAAATCTAATGGGGGGGGGGGTTGATTAGTAATAGAAAGACTTACAAAAAAGTTTCCAAAAATTTCTAAAATGTAACTTAATTACTAATGAAATTTGTTAGTAGTTCGTATGCCAGCGCATGCGCATTCCAGATGGTTTTGGCCTACAACTCCCAGAAATCCTAACAGCTGGTAAATTGGCTGGGATTTCTGGGAGTTGTAGGCCAAAACTTGAACAAATCACACTGAATTCTAGATGGGACTCTCCAAATAGGAAGGAGGGAGGGAGGGGGTATTCTATTCTTGGAAGCAGCAAAAAAAGGAGGAGGAGCCCCCCCTCGCTCCTCGCTGCCTCTCTCTCACCCCGATCCTGATGGAGCGAGGGCCCAAGTTTGCCCAGGCTGAGAGGAAAAGGAAGAGGCCTGAGGCTGTGAGGAATGGTGGGAGTTGAAGTCCAAAACACCTGGAGGGCTGAAGTTGGCCCCTCATGAAGCCTCTTCAAGGCTTTAGATCCTGTGAGAAACCAACCTAATGTATAATAGAATGAAGGCTACTGTAAGTGCCTAATATTATAAGTAATCCAACTGGTCATACCTACATTCCATGCACATGCAATAATACAGCAGTAATAACAATAACAAGAGGTAAAATTCAAACCGAAGTATTCTGACGGGTCCCTCCTCATGCGGTGCAAACGGGCTCTTCTCTGTGAGCCCGGGGAAAGCCAGCATTTGCTGCTTGGGTGCACACACATACATATTCTTTGGGAGGGATTTGCTGCAGAATCTTCTCTATGAGCCCGGGATTCTGCAGCAAATTCTCACCCCAATACTCTTTGATGCTTTAGATCCTGGCAGGCAGGAGAGGCAGGGAAGCCTGGAAAAATGTAAACAGAGAGGTTTAAGGGAGGCGGGAGGGTGGTGAGAGAGAAGGAGGGTGCCCCCTTACGACCTAATAACGACACTTAAGAAAATCCTGGCCCCGAAGTTCTATAAAGAAAGTCCACTTCCTGGTTGGCGTTCCAGATGTGGAAATACTCAAAAGTAGCATTTCTTACGAATTTCTTACGAATCATTTCATTTTCATAACTTTTTTCTCATGCCTACTATCTACACTGACCATATAAGGGAGTTTAAAATTGTTATTGAAGAAAGTGGTTTCACTGTGCAGGTGATTATATAGGAAATCCTGGAACCAGTTTGTAGGCCGGGATGGAAATTACAAAAAACCCTACAGGGCTCTGATACACATTAAGAGTTTTCTTTTGCTCGATTTATGGGAGTTTGTTTTTTGGCCATGAAGTTTTAAGCTACCTTATATGAGTCTACACTGACCATATAATGCAGTTTCAAACTGCATTATATGGCAGTATAGATGGGTTACCCATTTAACTGTCTGTAATATACAAAGGTATCTAACAGCACCTTCGGGAATGAGAGAAAGAATATGGCAGTATATGTAGACTTGAGACTACTTTAAGTCTCTTTTCTATGGAAGCTCATGCTACCAACTTCTTTCTCTCGTTTTGTTGTGGTTGAGTCTAATTGTGTGGCTGAGAGAGAGCAGACGGGTTAGGAAGGCAAAACGGGTTACTCGTGAGCAGGAGTCAGATGGGGAACAAGAAAGAAAAAGAATAAGGCAAATACTTAATGAGTCCTCTGATGATGAATCATCCCTGGGGTTTTCTCGAGATGATGGGTGTGACAATGAAGAACCGTCCATGGGAACTAAGATGGGTAGCTCTGAGGATGTGTCCAGCGACATGGACTGGACTAAAGTACATCAGATTTGTGATGTCTGCGAGGAGATAACAAGTAGTGACTTGTTTGCGGGGTTTGCTGGGGATGGGAACTGGAGCACTGAGAACCAGGCTTCATGTTGGGATGATGTAAGTCATAGCAGAAGGAGGAGGGATTGGCATGAGAGGCAAAGAGTAGCACATGAAACTGTATTAGCAGCTGAAAGGGGTAATGATAGGGCATTATCCCAATCCAGTTCTGAGGAAGAACTTTGAATAAAGGGGGGTAGGAAACAACCATTCCTTTCCAGCTGGCAAAGGGTTGCTTTGCTGTCCGTGTCCTGCCTTGTCTTGCTGTGGACTGATTCTTGGACGTGAGTTTTGAACCTTGGACTTCCTTCATTGACTTGTGTATTGTATCAGTTGGGGTCCGCATCTTGCTTTCTTTGTTTGGCTACACCACATTTACTCCCTGTGTGCTAGTTGCTGATGTTGCTGTTCCTGCTTCCCTGTTGTAACTTTGGACTGGTTTAAACTACTCTGCTTTGCTGCTTGCCTCTTCAAATTGACCTCGGACCATGCTGTTGCTTCTCCACTCCCTGCCTTTCCCCCTTTTGGATGACGACATCGGCTTGATCAACTCCGCATGCTTTTTCCTTTAGGTTGTGCTTATTGCGGGTTTTACGGAGATATAATCTGGATTTTGTGTAATAGACACTTTTTGCCCATTTGGGTTTGTAGTTTTTTTGTGTTCTTTTGTCTGCACACTGAAGTTTAAGTGTCTTTGGGTCATTTTGACTTTTTAAAAAGTTTTTGTGACACTGCTAATAAACTTTACTTTATACAATAATGGGCTTGGCTCCTTTAAGGCTCTCTGTTTATGACACATTTGACTCAAAGAGATTCAAGATACCTTTGTATATTGATCCAAACTAACAGAGCCACATTTTGTAATTCTACCTTCATAAGTAGGCAATGTAGAATACAGGCCTTGGTCACTATTCAAATTGTATGGATATGGAATAATTTGCTTTACCCTCTTCCATTGATTGTTGCACAATTTATATGAAACTGATATAAGTACTAGTTAAGTCTTGAAACCAAAATATCAGAAGGGAAGGAACGAAAATGCTGTGAACTAAGGAACTGTGATGAATAGGGGGAGATGCAGAAATTAAGAACGCTCTTTTTTCAGTTCAGTTGTCCTAAATACAATAGGACAGAAAGTACAAAAGGATGGGGTGCACACTATGTGGCCGCAGAGAAAACTTGAGGAGGAAGTGGAAAGAAAAATAGCATGCATAAAGAATGGAAGAAAGGATGAATCACCCAGGAAGAAGACAGATGTGTATCCCAAACTTGTAGGAAGAATGTAACAAAAGCTAAAGGTCAAAATGAGCTGAGACTGGCGAGGAAAGCAAGGAGCATCAAGAAGAGGTTTTATTTCCAAATATGTTTGACTCAGAAGAGTGACACAGAAAATGGTGGGACGGCTGGTAAAATGCTAACATCAAAGGCAGAACTCTTCAATGTCTAGTTTGCTTCAGTATCCCCCTCCTCCTGTCCCCAAAAGAGAACTCTTTGAGAACAGTGAGTCAGGAATCATCTACTTAGCATAAATCTACAGGGCCAGACAAACTGCATTCCAGAGCTTTGAAGAAATGTGAAGACATTTTTGAGAGATCTGCTGTCATTTTTGAGAAATTTTGGAGAATGGGTAAAGTGCCAGAGAACAGAAGACAAGAATATGTCCCTCTTCAACCCTTTCCACACAGCTGTATAAAATCCACATTGAATTGGATTATATGGCAATGTGGACTCAGATAATCAGATAATTGTGGATTATCTGCTTTGATATTCTGGGTTATATAGCTGTGTGGAAGGGCCCTTAGTAATCTTAACTTGCATTACTTGAAGCATAGTTTGCTTGTCAAGGGAGGTAATGATCCCCCTATATTCTGTGCTGCTCAGGCTTCATCTGGAGTACCGTGTTCAGTTCTGGGTGTCTCATTGTAAGAAGGATGTAGAGTTGGAGTAAGTTTTGAGAAAGGCTGTAAAGATTATAAGAAATATGCAGAACTGAATCACATGAGAATTTCAAGTTGCTGGGCATATTCAGCATGGTGAAGAGAAAATTCAGGAGTGACACCGTCTCGCTCTAACTACTTCGAGGGCTGTCACAAAGACAGTTGGTTTATTCAAAATACAGGTTTGTTCTCTGCCACCTCAGAAGTGGGGCTAGATCTAATGGTTTTATTACAAGAGAGTATAGTTTGATTTAACATTAGAAGGAATTTCTTGACTGTGAGAAATGTTTTGCAATACAATCCATTACTTAGAGGACTCCTTCTCTGAATGTCTTCAAAAAGAGGTTAGACAGCTACCTGCTGGGAATGCTCTTGCTGGAGATTCTCCATTGAGCAGGGGATTGGAGCTGATGGCCCATAGGAACCTTTCCAGCTCTAGGATTTGATGATTCCTATCACAGTGAATTATTTTAACAAGGGTCTGCATTTATTGTTGTTTCAGAGAAGGAATGTTGAAGTAAAATGTCACAAAATTCCCCCAAAGGTTTCAAACTTTTTATAGCTTGAATTTGTATTTCTAATAGAGTATAACCAACTGATCTTTCCATCTGTCTGAGACAATTTAGTTTTACAAATCAGGGCCTGAACTAAATCTTGTAATTGGTGCATATTTGTATATACTAGATTTAGAATAGTAACCAATTATATTATCTATGTGCCAGGTAATGCACACAATCATTACATGAAAGTGGTTTTGCATTGTATATGTTGTACTTGTGATTTCCCAGTTTGGAATGTTAGCCAAAATTGATTAAACACCTGTGTTCAAACAAGCACAATAATTGCAGTCTCACTTGCTTATTTTCAAAACTATCAAAATCAGTTTTGGAAGAGATGAATTTGGCTAAAAATTATAGAATCATAAAGTAGGAAGAGACCACAAGGGCCATCCAGTCTAACCTGCTGCAGTCTCAATTAAAGCACTTCTGACAGGTGGTCAAAGGAGGAGATTCCACCATACTCCAAGGCACCATATTCCACTATTGAAGAGCTCTTACCATCAGAAAGTTATTCCTAATGTAAAGATGGGATCACTTTTCTTGCAATTGAATAAGTTCCATTCTTACAAAACCATGTATTGTTTGGTAATTTGGACACCGAATGTGGATACTCAAAATCTAATCTGAGTCTATTTTCCCAGAAAGTGAGCTTTGGGGAGAACCCCCATGAATTGAACACAATCAATAGTTTGATGTCATTAACAAGAGCTTACCTGCTTGCATATATTTTGCAACATTTATTTAACCAAGGTGGCAGTAGCTTATAATACAGACAGTTGTTATGTGTTCAAAATGTTCAAGAATCCAAAAAACAGCTGTACCCCTGGTTTAAAAAAAAGCATGGCATGTCATTTGTGGGGCAGAACCATGCATCTTTCCAGATAACTTGGCAGCTGGTTTGCGGTCTCACCAGCTTTTCTCATCTGTATATGAAACAGATGCTAAGACAGCTATGTGTTGTGGTAGATTAACCCCATTTCTCCTCCACTCTGTTCCTCCATGCCTACTGAGACACATAGTCCCCATCTGTTAATACTTTAGTGCTAATCCTCTAGGGAATCTAAAAGAGCTCCCTGGAAACTGCCTGTAAAAAATAGCCAAAGTTATAGGAGTCACTCTATAGATGTAAGATTATATTAATATTGTTCTTGCGTGGAAAAATGAGTCATATTCAAAGTTTTCCCCTGCTGATAACAAAGGATTTTGCACATCTTCTCATTCCCCCCCCCCCCCACTATTATGTAGACATTAATAATAAAAATAGGATTTTTGTGAAAATTTCATAATAAAAGGAAAATATTAACAAGATTACCTTTCTACCCATTTAATGCTTTCTTGGTGGCTGCTCCTACACTATTGCATTTTCCACCATATGAGGCAAGGCTGCCCCTTCCCACTGTTCTTTAAAGGTTAACAATTATACTAGGTTACCCTGTTAGAGAAAAAAAACTTGTAAGCAATAACTCTTTGTTGTCAATCATCAGGTGGGACCATACTTGTACTAGCACCATAGATGCCAAGGGCCTCCCCAAATTCTTTGGCTGCACACCTCAGTCAGTCATAAGTGGAAGGCCATCTTGAAGGTGCATCCTCCCAAACCTCAGAGATTTTTAGAGTGAGACACCCCCATTCAGCCCCAAGGGGACCCACCATTCACACACCCCTGACCCACAGAACCTAGAGAAATTATAAAGGGAATCAACCCTTCATGGCTTCGACCAGGATACTGAAACCTCTTTTCTGCCATCAAAATGGACAGGCACCTGCCTAGCCCCTTTTACTCACCGGACTGGCCATAATATCCTTGATTCTTTTTCTGAAATCTTTCAAGAACAATATTTTTCCTTTTTTACAACCAATTTCCATCTTTTGACTCTAAACACCTTCTGCATTCTGATGTCAATTTTCCGGTGTGAGATCACCCCATTTCCCATATGCAACATGCCATTTGATATTTCCCTGTTAACCTTTCACCATGCCAAATCCAACTTATTTTGGTCACAATCTCTTACCCACTTCAATCATGGAAGCAGAGTTGACCACACAAACTGTACCTCAGGCCAACATTGCCTGCTTGCTCAAGGACCCCGCGGCCAGCAAACAAGAACCTTCTTCACGTACCAGGCTTGAAAGAGGCCCACCTGGAGACCACGAGACGGAGATCGTTCTCCGCTGTGGCCCCCGTTCTTTGGAACTCAATGCCACCGGACCAGAGAGCCTCCCTCGACCTGCCCCAGTTCTTGACCGCTCTGAAGACCTGGCTATTTAGGAAAGCCCATGGTTAATGCAGAACCAGGAACCCAAATACCGGGCCTGGCCCCTGCATTTAACCACTGAATATTTTAATCTAGTTTTAAATACTCTATTTTAATTGTGGAATTTGTTGTGTGTAAGTCGCCCGGAGCACTAACGTGGAGGGCGACTCAGAAATAATAAAGTCAGTCAGTCAGTCAGTCAGCCTAAAGTAAATGAAATCCCTCTACTGCTAAAGGACCAACGCTGTGCCTTTTAACAGACACAAACCATTACTTCCAAGATGTACAATTAGTATATGGGGTGCAGTGCCACACCATTCTTCAAATAACAAGGGGAATAGATGACACCATTGAGACCCCACCATCCCCCCATTCAATTATAACCTGCTCAAGCCCACCTGTGCACTCAGATGACTTCCATGCACCTGCTTTTCCGTCCGAAAGACCAAATTGTGACCACAGATGAGGATTCTGTGCCTTGCTGTACTGGATATGCAAACTAAGTGAACAAAAAGTTAATAAACACTAAGGTGTAGCTGGGAAAGATCAAACATTCCAGCGAAAGGCTGAAGAGTACCACCTCCCAAAGCATTGTATCTCCTGAGCATTGAAGTCCTTGGCTGATGCCGTGGAGGCCATCCCCATTCTAAAAAAATGTGTGTAAATTGGTCTTGTTCAATCCCATCCTTTGTAAAGCTTTAGAAGTACTTTGTAAAAGGTTGCCCCCCCCCAGACCAAAGTTTCCTTTAGTGGTGGTAGCGAAAAAGCCCCTGGACAATAAATGCCCACTGTGTGCCCTCTCTCCATAAATGGAATAAACAAGTGTCATCATTCACATTCTTAGTTCTCCAAATGGTATATCCCATTGCAGGGTAGGGGATGCTGCTGCCTTCATACATAAGGCCTCACCATAAGTGAGCCATGCTGATCCCACATAGTCATCATAAACCCTCTGAATAACATCTAGATACTTAGTCAAGGCATATACCTGCCAGGGTGGACTTTAACTATATATATATGATAGACTCTGCCAGCCAGTTACACCATATCCTGGTCAATCTTCCTTCTCTTTACATTCTCCAGTTCCCTGTCATGCAACTTTTCCCAGTCAGTTTTCTCCACATCCCTGTAAAACAGTGGGGGAAAAATTCACAATCCCCCCTCTCCATATCTTATCAATGGTGTTTGAGGTAATGTGATCCCCAAGGTCCATATTCAAATCCACCAGAGGAATAGCTCCATAGGCTCCCCCTGTGAATTGTTGGGTCCCTGAGTCCTGTACCATTGTTTGAGGTTGGGCAACCACCAGCTGAAAAGCTTGTGTGTTAGTAACCCCCCCCCCCCCACACACACACACACCCCAACAAAGGAACTAGAGAATTTACACAGCAAGAGCAATCTGGGCATGTAGTTGGATGGCTGGCATGACTACCTGTGGTGGGTTGGCTAACTCCTAACTGACTGCTAGTACATAAGTTCAGTATAGCTCTGGAAGCCCTTCCCCACAGCTCTGGAAAGCCTTCCCTATGGGCATGTTGTGAATTAACATTACAAGCACACTGATTATCTTGCTGCACCATGTTGAGAGCCTTGTCTTGACTCAGCTGTTGCACCACTTTTTCCTGAACAGGTCGGCCAGTCTGTAGATTGCTGGCAACCATGACATCTTGACTTACTTAGCTGTCACTGCTCAGCTGAGCCTCTTGACTGGAGTGCTGAAACCCCAAATGTTACTGTTTGCCTGCTCACTGGCTGCAATTTAGACCTCCTGGACACCTTGTTGCCCACTATGTCCAGGCAGGGTTTGACCATCACAATGGCACTCCTGCTTAGTCTCCTCCCTCCCCAGGTAGCAGACGGAACTTCTACCAACGCTGTCACCATTCCAGCTGCTGAATGGGCCTTCCACCTCTCTTCCAGAAGTCCTAGTTGGGACAATACTATTTTATTAAAGTTAGCCTTATCAGTTGTTTGCAGTATTTGGCTTGAAATTTGAGGAGCAATACCCAGCTGCTTCCGAAGCTCAACTACCTGGGATAAAAAAAGTGTGTGCTCCCTGGCCACTGTCTCATTGTCACTCCTCCAGGATCCTCCATTGCTGGGAACGCTGGAAGGGGGCACTTTGCAAGAGATCTCTTGGCCTGGCATTTTCCTTTATTTCCTCCTTGCCCTTTCTTTGGGGACATGCTAGATATAGTATGTGTGACAGGGACTACTGGGTATTCAAGATGACAATGTATCATCTGAAGATGTTCAACCTCTCACTGATCAGAATTTATATTATGTCCACCAAACAGCAAGCTATGAGTATTGGCCCCTCTATTTACTACTACTTTCTACTACAGAATGGCTGTACCAACCCTCCAGCCAATCATACAAATTAAAATGGCTGCCCAGTATGAAAGTGACAACTAAACAAAATGGCTACCTAACTGAAGTGAAGCCTCTAGCAAGTCATGTGCTAAGGCCTCTAAATGGTCAATGAGTTAATACTGCAGTGCTAAGTAATTAAAACAATGGTCCAACTGTTAAAAGGCTTTCACCGACCTTGTGCTTAGGCTTCAAAATGACTACCAGATCATCCCTTCAGCAGCAACCCCCCCACCACCACCACCACCACTGCAATCCCCATGAAGGGACAGAAGGGCCAAACACTGCTCCTCTTCTTTCATGGGAATTGCAGTGGCAGGGTCTGGGGAAACCCAAGGGTCCACAGGTCATACTTTGTCCACTCTAGTGAATTTACTAAAAGTATACTCTCTACTAAATCTCTCCTTCAATGTTAGAACTTGCTAAGAACCTTCTGGATATTTCTTTTCTTTGCCATTCTTTACTTCTGTCTAAATGTGCTTTGAACTAAAGTATCAAACCGTTCCTATAACCAAAGTTAAGCAGTAATTTTCAGCTTTATATTTTAGAGAGCCATTTATATTCTTATACTTAGTCCAATAAAACTTGAACTAAGCAGTTAAGCATTGAGATACAAGTACTATTGATCCTGTGCTCCGATGTCATGAATATATCAATATTGCTTACATGAGGGATGATGCTATTTAATAAAAATACTGCTCAGCACTACATAATTACATTATAAAATTTTAAATATCCCATGTTGATATTGGTAATTCATTTTCCAGATTATAAAATACTTTATCTTGTTACTTGTAAGCAGCATTTTTTGAACCAAAGATAAGAAACAAGGCTGAACGTTTGTTGAGCAAGTTTATGCTTATAATTTTAACTCTTGAAAAGCAAAACAGTTATAATTTATATCCTGTTATCATACTTTCTTAGCAGTTATGCATTTCATAAAACTGTGTACACAAAATATAAGTACAATTCTGTATTTACTTGAGAGTTAACCCTGTTAAATTCAATGGGATCTACCTCTGAGTAGACATTATAGGATTGCTTGTTAAATCTGCAAAAGACCATCCTCCTGAAGACCTTTATATTCCTTACCTACAAAACAGAGGAAAGGTAGGAATGCAAGTCCATCACCTTTGAGACTGATGAATTTCAACATGAGCCCCCACAAATATCCATCTACTTCTTCCACTGAAAGCATTATCAGAAAATGGGGGGGGGGGGGGGATGGGTGACTTCTACAGATCATGGTGCTAATTAGTCTGACACATGCTACTAGATTCCAATGTACAGTAGGCCTTGGTATCTACCAGTGTTTGCTTCCAGGACAGACACTCTTTTTGTGAATATCAAAAACCATGGATGTTTGGCTCCCATTCTATACAATGGTGTAGCAAAATGGTATCATCTATATAAAATGCCAAAATTGAGCTCGCTTTCTTGGATTAAAAATGTTTAAGTTGTGGATAGTAGAAACCATGGATGCACAATCCATGGATATTGAGGTCTTATTGTATGCTTAAACAGATTAACATGACCCCCTCTTTGAAAGTGATCTCATGTATATTTCATGGTCCAAGACCCAATCTTACTGGAGGGCTATAGGTTCTGTAGGCCTGATAAAAGTTCTACTGATACAACAGTCAAAACAGGGACAGAGGAGAAATGGACCAAGGGAAAATATGACTTCCTCTTGTAACCCAAGGACACAGCCTCATTGTTGGCATAAAGATGTCCAGAAAGAAGATAGCTGAGCTCCTACAAAACAATCCATATATCCTAGGTTAGGACAGGATGGATTAAGCACAATTTAAACTGATCTAATGTTGTCTCAACTGACCCTTGTCACTCTTGAGCTATAAGTGGGAATTAAATACAGTTTGTCCCAAGCTGATCTTTTTTTCTGATGTGCTTGCCTTTGGTGGTTTTAATTCCTTCAAACAATAGGTTGAACTGCAGAACTAATATGTCCTCAATTCTTCCTCCCTCCCTCCCTCCCTCCCTACCTCCCTCTCTCCTTCCTCCCCTTCCTCCTTCTTTAAAACTTTGACCACAAGGACCAACCGAAAGCAGAATAACCTTAAAATATAATCAAGTCTGGCTATAGCTTTCAACCTCACTGATTAAAATTTGCCAACAATGATTAAAATCACCCTTTCAGTGATTGATCAATGAGGCTTTAAGTCGATTAATCTATCATTAAACTGATTAAAATGTGCAGCACAGATGGATACTATAGCCGTAGAGCAATAATGCATCCCGTAGGCTATGACCATTGAATATTTTGGGGACCTGAGCCTGTTGTTGAAGTAGACCAGATTGCTGACAAGAAGGGAATTTCAAGTGGTAACATGTAATTGGAACAGACTCATCTAGCATTGCTGATCTCCTTGAGTGTATTCTTTAAAAGATGGCTTGTTCACTGTAGCAAATAGAAATGCCATACGGTGTGCCTGATAAAATCTGGCAGGATTAGAGTAATCAGAAGGCTGAGTAGCAAACGCTAGAGAAAAATGGCTTGAAAAATGAGCTAAATGCAATGGCAAATTAATTAATGTTAACAACCCATCTTCTTGTCACTGAAATTTCTGACTGTGTGTTGCATGTTCACTGACAATAATGTGCTTAAATAGCTTATGCCAAGATGTTAACCTAACCCCTGGGCAAATATCTTCATCTCTTCAGGCTTGCCACTATCTTTTCAACTTGCAATCTCTTCAACACACCTACCTCCCACTGTGGAAGGCAAGGTTGAGCAAAGTGCATGCCTCTAGATCTTGCTGAATTGCACCTCCATTATCTCTTACTACTGACAATCCTGGAGCGAGTTCATGAGTGTTTGTTTATTTATTGGAATATTTATGCACCACCCTATATAATGAGATGTTGATGCAGCGTGCAAGTAAAGAACTGAAGCAATCTAACACAAACCCAGTTTCAATTAAGCAAGGTAAAATATATCTGTGCAACCCAACAATTCTAATCCAACATCTGGAAGACCATGATATGTCCATCTTTGTTGGATGGGAAAAGGTAGGAACAAGATTCATTCCATCAAGCCAACTCAGAAATAAACCCCAAAGAAATATTATCTTGAAAGGCTGTATAAATTGTAAACAATAATGTGAAACACAAACATATTTTAAGAGTTCTTATTGTAGCTATCTTTTACAATATATGATGACCTGAAATCTACTTGTGTGTATTCTGAAATACAAGAAGATGATTTCTTTCTGGATATATTTTGTCTCCGTAGTGTGTGAACTTTACCAGGAATTGAGAAAACTCAGGGCACAAAAAGGGCACATCATGGGAAGATCTCAATGCCATAGGTGTATCCCAGTCTACACACACTCCCCACATGGAAGAAGAGATTTGCAGCAGAAACTGGCATCAGTAATCTCTACCCCATTCTGCAATTGCTCACTATGGAGAAATAGTTAAAACATACACACCAAGAGAGAAATGGAAAGGGAGAGGGAGGGAGGGAAACAAACAGAAGACCTTGCTGCCAGCTTCCAAGACTTTAGATTTTGGTCCTGGAGAATGGCACATAAGGTTGATGGAGCAAAAGCCAGCCCTGGCTTCTTGCTACTTTTTGGAAGTTGTATCGCTAGACTACCATATCTAGTGATCATAAAAAGAAGTAAATGTTCATTAATTTTCTTTTCATGGTTAATCATGTCAAAAATTTGCTCCCTGGTGTACAGCTTTTGAGTGGGAATTATTCTGTGAAAATCGCACTTATGGGTTTTCCTAAACAAAATGACATTTTGCCAGAAAGGTTTTCTGCATAGTAAACTTCCTTTCTATGTATAAAATAGTCTTTCGGTGCAGAAAATAGCATCTTATTTGAAAAGAGCTCCCATTGCTATCATATGTACTCAGAAGGCTACAAAGATTTCTGTCCTTCCAGGATTCTTCTCATTTCCTTATTTTCCTATTTTGGCCTAGGCTTCATGTTTTTAAAATAAAAGATTCTTTCCAAATCTATTGGTAAAGAATTGCATCATCTCTGAAAAATAAAGATGAATTTCCCTCTATTAGTGACTGCACAAGGAATGTGATATAAAACATTTCCCATTCATCAAATCAGAAGCTCACTCTGAGTACATGATCCGCATGCTTGTATTACAGAATTGAGTAGGCGTAACTTTTTAAAATATCCACATCTCTGAACAGGCACATGTTATGAAATGTTTAAAAACACGATTCAAGAAAGCTCAAGAGGGCAAGATGAATGAGTGCCAAGGAGCAACGTTTATTTTTTTCATGAAAGGTTTATAATATCTATGTAGACAATTTATGGAATTTGACAGTGATATTTAATAACAAATCTGCCCAATTTGTGAGCCACAATCCTCAAAACAGCTGTCCCAATCATGTATCAGTCTGTAGAGGAATCAATACAGTACTCTGCTTTACAAAAATATAGAAGATGTCAAAAATTGATAAAGAATAGACAAAAAATGTAGATCACCCAGTGAAATCCATAGGGGGAAAAGGAGTTTCAGGGGAGGTGGTGAGGGAAGAGATTGGTTTCCAGTGGTTTTAGCCATTGCAATTTGCAGCTATGGTTTAGGTGCTGTGTGTAGTGGTGGTGAAGACCTATTTGTCAGCCAATTCAACAAGAGAGCTTGGGGGGCACAAAAGGACACACCTTGTCCATCCTTGTTGTAATAAGAGAAAGAACTTAGTGTCAATGTGGAAAAGAATGGAAAGGAGGATTGTATCACTTCCCCTTCACATTGATCCCAACAGAGTCTAAAGTCAGACTGGACATAGCCATGTGCTATCAAGAGTCCCTTGGAAGCAGGACTTTTGAAGCACCTACTGTGCACTCAGACATTAAAATTGTAGTTTTTCAGCATACAAAACACAGAGAGAGTTGATAATTTGAGGCTGGATCTTCCAAATCAAAGGAAACACCCCCCCCCCCCAATTTCCAATGGATATAGTGCTATGACTGACATGGTTACAGCCTCTGGAGTACTGTTGGCCATGGGGATAATTTGTGGGAAGTTTGGGCCAATTCTATTGATGGTGGGGTTCAGAATGCTCTTTGATTGTAGGTGAACAATAAATCCCAGCAACTACAACTCCCAAATGTCAAGGTCTATTCTCCCCCAAACTCTACCAGTATTCACATTTGGGCATATTGAGTATCTGTGCCAAGTTTCATCCAAATCCATCATCGGTGCTCTCTGGATGTAGGTGAACTACAAATCCAAAATTCAAGGTCAATGCCCACCAAACCCTTCCAGTATTTTCTGTTGTTCATGGGAGTTCTGTGTGCCAAGATTAGTTCAATTCCATCATTGGTGGAGTTCAGAATATTTTTTGATTGTAGGTTAACTATAAATCCCAGCAACTACAACCTCCAAATGACAAAATCAGTCGCCGTTGTCCCCCAAGCCCATCAATATTCAAATTTGGGCATATTGGGTATTTGTGCCAAATTTAGTCCAGTGAATGAAAATACATCCTGCATTACAGTTATGAAGTAGCAACGAAAATAATGATATGGTTTGGAGTCACCACAACATGAGAAACTGTATTAAGGGGTTGCGGCATTAGAAAGGTAGAGAACCACTGTTTTAGAAAGAAAGAAAAAGAGAGAGATTCCATTTCAGATCTAACGTGACTGAATACACAGAGCTCAAACTTAACCTTTATGAAATTAATCACCCACTGTCTTGATCAACATTTTGTCTCTTCCACATTCAAGTTTTCCCTTTAGATTATGGAGACATTTGTGAATTATGTCAAATTGAACTGAAATGAGTTCCCTGTGGGGAGAAGGGCGGTATAAAATTGTCTGTAATAAATAAATAAATGATGTGCTCTGCTGTCCACAGACCATGCAAAGGTGTAACTGCCTGCCATAATCTGCTTTTACAGGAAGAATAAATTAGGGTTGACATAATTTTAACTGCCATAGTTCAGTGCTATGGGAACTGTAGTTTTACAAGGTCTTTAGTTTTGTCTGCCAAGTAGTGCACACAACAATTCCCATAATTCCATAGTATTGAGCCATGGCAGCTAAAGTTGTGTCAAACAGCATTCATTTCACAGTCTTCTGTGTACTAGGTCTATTGCTACATATCTACTTTGGCTTCAGATTTCACATACAATTCATATTGGCTAATGGCATTACTAGATTGACATATTTACTACATCTTTCCTTATCTGGATAAAGCTGCATGTGTGGCTACTGAATCTAAGAGTGGATCCAATTTTGTATCTTTCAGAGACATAACTTCAGCTGTCTTGGGCAAGAGAAATGCATGGAAGCCAATGTCAGTTCGGTACAAATGCAAGGTGATTCTGATTATTTCATCAACCATCTCGGGGTCCCGGCTCTGCAATTTTCATATCAGGATTTGACAGCATTAGAGGTAATTGCAAATGAAATCACCAGACAAGTTTGGTTAATCAGAAAGCAAAATCTGGCTTCACTCAGCGAAATCTCCCACATCAAGTAGATGGCTGTCAAAAGCTGCTGGCTCATTTGTTAGTGTCTTTTGAATGATAGGGATATTTCTGCAGAGTATTTGGGCTCATCAGTTCCTCGAAGAGCATGTCATGTTCCATTGAAAGGGAAAATATGGGCTGTCTCCTGCATTTTCACGCAGACAATCATAACAAGGAAATTGCTGCAGTAGGATTAACATCAAAACATAATTGTAATATTCATAGCAACATGGGATGTGCAAAGTGGATTTTTGCTGTTTTACTCTGAGGGATGGCTTCTGTGTTCTCCAAAATTAAATGCAATGGATTGTAGTATACAAAAGGCTCCCTGCTTAGCAAAAAACATTGAGGGAAGAGGAGAGAAGACAAGCAAATAGTAATTTTGGCATGTGTAGTTTTTACTGCCAATGTGAAATATATTAAAAGCAGCATTTATCAGTGAGATATGCTGAAACACAACCAACTCCCTCCACAGTTACAACCTTATCATACTGAATGCTGGAATCACCATGGATTGTGACAAATCCATGGGAGCCAGCTGGGTGGAATGGGGAACATATCACCCCACAAAGCCAGACTTACCCATAACCCCATTTCATGGGGATGAAGCATTGGCTGCCTAGCTTCCCCCATTGTTGCTGGTGCAACATGGGAAGTCTCCTATGTTACTACCATGGCGGCATATGCAGGTTCTGTTATACTTTAGACACAGAGCCCCTCTGGATGTAGTTTTATGTTGTGGGATGGTAACCACTGGGCTCCATAGTTAAACTACAGCTGAACATATAGTATGCCACTGAAAAAAGCCCCCTCTGATGAGTTTGATTATTGGAGCTATAGTCTTAAATTTGGGGTGAATTTATATTAAATAAAAGATCATCAAGCTGCACTATTGAATCTGAATATTGTTTTCTAATTTGTAGCTCATATACTGTGAAAAAACACATAAGACAAATCCTAATTGTTAATTGAAGGGAATTTTGTAAGAATTCACTTGATTCTTACTCAACATTCATATTAAAATGTTTATGCAATGATCTGTTCTAGGTGGAACTATTTTACCTCCTTTCTGAAGGTAAGCACAGCGTGCCATATCTATGGGTTTAACTTTTGAGGGGCTGATTATTCACAGATTAGGTTAATGTGTTCTTTCTAAGAATGTTTAGGTCCTCCAACACTATTCTATTCTATGGCCAACATCCACCAGTAATTGACCATAAAGTCATGTAGGAGGACCTAGAGATAGGGTTACTATGAGTTTTTCGGGCTGTATGATCATGTTCCAGTAGCATTCTTTGACTTTTGCCTGCATCTGTGGCTGGCATCTTCAGAGGTTTTTATCTGTGGAATGTCTGAGTTGGGAGAAAGAACCCTTGTCTGTTTGAAGCAGGTGTTACTGTTGCCTGGGGCGGAGCCTTTGTTTGGGAAGTGTTAACTCCCAAACAACAGCCAGGGCACCTCTATGGAAATAACCTCACTGATTGACTTTGCAGCTGCAAGGCTACTCAATGCTAACTAAGCTTGCACCACTCAACTTGCCTCATTTCCAACATACCTCTGAACAAACCTCTGAGGATGCTTGCCACAGATGCAGGTGAAATGTCAGGAGAGAATGCTACTGGAACATGGCCATACAGCCTTAAGAATTTACAGCAACCCAGTAATTCCAGCCACGAAAGCCTTCAAGACCTGCAGATTCCTAGTGAGAATGTTTTCCTGGGCATTTGTAGGTCCTCTGGCATGATTTTATGTATGGTTAACCTACCTAAAAGAATCCCACACCTTGTGTGACTGTGGAGCAGAACAGGCATGTCAGGAATCAGTATTCGGGGCCTGGATCCTGGTGCCCTGAATCCAGATTTCTGACACTGGTAGACACAACAGAGATAAGGGCCTGTGGAAACAAACAGCCCGAGGCCCTGGCAGAAAGAATTGGGCGTGCAGGAAGATGAAGCGGGGAGATAATGTTCAAACCGTGGGGGAGTGTATATAAGCTGCTGTTGGGTGGAGGGATGTTACTTTCAGCTTTGTGAATGTTGGTGTCCTACAGTAAGGTTTGCAGTTATTCTCAAGACAACTCTTGTGTGGTCATTTGCAAGCGGTTGGAGTGAGCTGACAAGACAACTACACATCTGCATGCTTGTCCACTGTGCCCTGACTCATGTACAGAGGAGGTGTTGTTGGAGGCTACAGACAATGCTGTTGCTGTTGCTCATTTTTGGTCAAAATATATTTAGCCACCTGTACGCCTTCTATTTCTATCAGTTTTATACTAATTTATGCAATGCTTTTGATACAAAATAAAATAAATAACCTCCAGCATAAGTTGACCATCTGATCACATTAAAGAACCTAGAGATTCCTAGAGAGATGTGCATGTTTTCATTTTCTTAGAGACCCTACACTCCTAACCTCCGTTAATGTGGAGGGCCCACAGTACACACAACACTTGCCTCAAGCACACATGCACACACACACACACACACAATAACAACAGGATGAATAATCACAAAAGCTTTAAATGGAAAACAAATTGAATCAAATTTTTCAATACTGTACATTTTACATAAATGTAGAAAAGGAAATTTTCATTTCTTTTCTTGAGATCAACAGTGCCCTCCGCAGATTCTCCAAAGATTGTCAACAAGAGGAATTGCTCACCCCTCTCTAGTTATTCTCATTTACTACGTGAGGTCAAAATGAGTCAGGGATTTACATCTCTAATATGAAGGTGTAAACTGATCACTTGAAAAGTGCTAGGTAATGTCTGTGATCCTTCTAAACTTATTTTCTATCTTTGCCGTTTTAGAGATGTTGCATTTTGTTGCATGCTCTTTCATTATCTGCCTAAATGAAAAAGCTCAGATTGAATAGCGGGAGTTTGGAACCCGTTGTGCATTGGCATCTGCACTACTAATTTGCCAATAATTAAATTTCACAAATGCAAAGCAATCTCAGAATTTGCCAAATGCTGGAGCGATGTTCTCCTTATCCCCAATTCTTTATCTCCTCCGCCCCTTCTTACAAGAAACGGTTGTGTTAATTGAAACGTCGGCAGTTGGCATCCTTTACTTTTTTAACCAGGAAGTTTTTCAATTTGTAAAAACACTGTTGTACCTATTAGGAAAATCATTCTGCTTCATATTAAACACAAGGCAGAGGTTGTCGTAAAAGCAATGGAAAAGCAGATGTTCTCTGATTAAGAGTGCAATGTTTATGACAGTCTTGTGGTCCAATGCTCATATCTTCTGTCATTTAACAGCTGCTCTATGTAATTCCTGATCAAGGACTATGTATTTTGTAATCTATATGACATGTTTAAGTGTCCATAGACTTCCATTTACATCAAAAGTGCCTTCTCTCTTCCTTGCCTGTCATCCTGTTTTTTAAAAAAATAATTGATTTATTTATACTATTGTCATTTGTAACCTTTCCTAAAATACACGAATTTAGGTCAAGTCACTGGCTTCCAACAAATATTATCACAAAAAACAGAGCAATTTAAAAAAACAATGATATTATCATAATCTATTTTCAAAAAAATATTCCATTAACATAGAACTCTAGTTGTAATGTTCAGACACATTTCATACATTTGAAAGATGTTTGGAGGCCTACGCTAGATTTACAGGAAAACCAAATGTGTGATAGTTACACCACTTCCATGCCACATTGTATTTCTCATGATTACTTCCAGTTGTTTGTCATCCACAATACTTCACATGATTCTACATCACAGGCTGTTAGCTCACAAGCTTGTTGTGGGGACAAAAAAGGTAAAGGGAAACAAGACTAGCTGCTTCAAGAAATGACAGAATAAAATCTGATATACAAGCATGTGTATGTGTGTGAGGCAGGAAACATTTTAAGACAAACCTTCTGATTCCCTCAATCACTGATTGGAGGTAACAGCACCATCCCTATTTTGATTGCCTGGTTACCTTTCAATCCACTTCCTCATACAAAGACAGCCTGGCAGTGCATGTGGGAATCTACCCACAGATTGAAGTTCTTCCCTTCTTACTAAACTAGTGGTTTTCAACCTGTAGGTTCCCAGATGTTTTGGCTTTCAACTCCCAGAAATCTTAACAGCTGGTAAACCGGCTGGGATTTATGGGAGTTATAAGCCAAAACACCTGGGGACCCACAGGTTGAGAACCACTGTACTAAACACAAGACTTATTTCAATCTCATCCCATGATTGTTATGTTTTTAGGGGTA
Source organism: Anolis apletophallus (assembly GCA_030556195.1). NCBI lineage: Eukaryota > Metazoa > Chordata > Lepidosauria > Squamata > Anolidae > Anolis > Anolis apletophallus. The sequence goes on along the minus strand of JARBWK010000010.1, from coordinate 20,884,646 downwards.
AATACTTAGACAGGATTACCTTCCAACCCCCAAAATAATGAGACAGACAATAATAAGTGGATTCAAATATGGGCAACCTTTTGTAGCAACCCAGTTCTCGTTCGTGCCTGGAGGGCAAGGGGCATCACCAGGGGTCCCACTTGCATTAGAGCCAGCTGGAGCTGAGGTGGATTCTGAGGAGGATTTGGAGGGGCTGGAAGAAGGGGACTTTGAGTTAGCTGGGCCTTCTTCCCCCACAGAGAGCCTGGTGTGGGATCCTGGCTGGCCTGATCCTTACGAGAATCTGGAAGGCCAGGTGGATTCTGTAAGCAGTGATAGTGAAGATTATGAACAGCCGGGGGCGAGGTTCGCAAGAAAGAATGTGGGAAACCACGGAGGAGGAGGCCCGGGAAGTTGATAGGGAGTCAGACTCTCACGAAGATAGGGAAGCAGGTGTGGGGAGGCAAGGACGAACCTTTGACAGGAGATGGAACATCGAGGCTAGCAGAAGGGGCTGGTTTCACAGCCTAGACCGACCGAGGGCTCGCACCACAGATTGGAGGAGGAGAAGCCTAGAGCGTCGGGGGCCTCGCCAAGGGGATTAAGTATAGGATCCGTGGGAACGGATCCTCAGTACCTCGGCCACGTCTATCCTAGAGCGTCGGGGACCTCGCCAAGGTGATTAAGTATAGGATCCGTGGGAACGGATCCTCAGTACCTCGGCCACGTCTATCCCATGTCTATCCTATACAGATGTGTAGCGAGTCAAGTCCACGTAGCTAAGTTAGGCTAGTGGCCTGCCAAGGAGTATCTTGTATCTTGTATCTTGCTTTGTTCCCTGAGCCGCTTTTGTTGAGCAGAGCTCTGCCAAGTCTTTGGAAACTTCCATGCTAAGATTGCTTTTGGACATTACCTTGTTTTTGGATAACTTTTGATACTTTTATGGACAATTACCTTTTCAACTGTTTCTTATTCTTCAATAAAGTAGTTAGCTGATTACCGTCTGTGTGTGTGTGATTAAGGGGCCGGCCAAGGTCTTGCATCGTGACAGTTGGCCGAGGTACTCCACGAACCCCTTTTCACATCATGGGACGCCCCAGGAAACGCGGACGGCGAGCCGGCGCCATGGCGAATCTGACCGCTGCTCAGATTACGGAAATGCAACAGGAGCTGGGAGAACTACGGGCCAGGGCTGGCCGGCATCCTTCGGTGTCTACGCCGGCTCGGTTCGGGGGAAACCCGGCCCAAGTCGACATGTTCATTGCACAAGTGGAGATGTACCTGGAATTGCGGCCCACGGAGTTCGCCACTGATCGAGCCAAGGTGAGCTTTGTTTACACGCTGCTGGAAGGGACGGCGGCAGCATGGGCGACCACGCTGATCAAGGCAGTGTCTCCCTCCGTAGCCACGCTGGCCCTGTTCCTGGAGGCCATCAAGAAGACTTGGGGGGACCCCGTGAATGCAGAGCTGGCGGAAAGGGAGTTGGACCGGTTGTCGATGAAGGACATGTGGTTGTCCCAGTACATCTCCCGTTTCCGGGTGCTGGCGGCCCAAGTGGAATGGAACCCCGCGGCCCTACGTTACCAGTACATGAAAGGATTGTCGCAGGAGATGCAGCAGGAGATCCTGAGAGGGGCCGCCCGGCCCGCAGACCTGGAGGAGGCAATCACCGTGAGCTTACGAGTGGAGGCGGGATTGCAGACCCGGAGGCGTTGGGACAAGGGTCCCGGGGAGAGGCCGGCGGTCCGGAAGGAGACGGGGGCGAGTCAGTTCTCATTCCGGCAGGTTGCCCCGGCTCCTCAACCCCTGGATGAACCGGAGCCGATGCAGCTAGGGCATGTGAGGCCAAAGGTAGATGCCGCCGAGAAAGCTCGTCGTCAGCGGCTGAATTTGTGTTGGTACTGTGGGGGGCTGGACATTTCTCTAGAGAATGCCCCCAGAAGCCGCGCGGAAAGACCCCGCGGGTCTCTGCCACGCTTGGAGGGGCCCCAGAGGCCGAAGAGGCAATCCAGGCGGCAGGGGAAGGGGTCGGCCGAGTTTAAGAGGGTTCGCTAACTTGACCGCCGTCGCTAACCTCCCCCCAGAACCCAAGACTGGACAATTGTTCCTGGTGATGGTCACCCTCTGGTCACCAGAGAAGGGGCCGATGATGGTCCATGCCATGATCGACTCGGGGGCCACCAACAATTTCATCGATGCAGACTACGCCAGGTCTGCCGGATTACAGTTCCATGATCTTCAAGAGCCTAAGGGCGTACAGACCATCGATGGGAGAACCCTGAAAGCCGGGGCCGTGACTCAATACACTGCTCCTACCAAGATGTGGACAAGCTCCCACAAAGAAGAAATCTCGTTCCTTGTGACTAAGTTATCCGATTTCCCAGTCATCCTGGGGATTGTGCGGCTCACGCTCCACGATCCCCAGATCTCCTGGGCCAAGAGACAGTTGCAATTCTCTTCGGAGCATTGCCAAGGACACTGCATGACGGCCCGGGCTTGCCAGGCTCAAGAAGTGGAGCAAGTTGCCACGTTGCCCAAAAAGTACGCCGGCTTTTGGGATGTTTTCAGCGAGAAGGAAGCAGAGCGCTTACCTCCCCACCGCCCCTACGATTGTGCCATCGAATTGGAACCCGGAGCCCCTATCCCGCAGGGACGACTCTACCTTCTCTCGGAACCAGAGCAACAGGCTCTCCGAGAGTTTTTGGATGAGAACCTGCGGAAGGGGTTCATCCGGCCTTCCCAGTCCCCAGCCGGGGTGCCCATCCTGTTTGTCAAGAAAAAATCGGGGGAATTGCGGCTCTGTAATGACTATCGGGAGCTCAACAAGATCACGATTCAGAACCACTACCCCCTACCCCTGATTCCCAAGTTGTTGGAGCGGATGCGGGGAGCCAAGGTGTTCACTAAACTGGACCTGAGGGGTGCTTATAATCTTGTGCGGATCCACCAGGGAGACAAATGGAAGACTGCGTTCCAGACCAAGTGGGGGAGTTTCGAATACCTGGTGATGGGATTCAGATTGTGCAATGCTCCCGCCTGCTTCCAACATTTCATGAATGACATTTTCCGAGATCTGCTAGACCGCTATCTGGCGGTTTATCTAGACGATCTGCTGATTTTTTCTCTAGATCAGGCGACCCATGACCGCCATGTCAAGGAAGTGCTCCAGAGACTGAGAGACCACGGCCTCTATGCCAAGCTGGAGAAATGTGCTTTTGATCTGCGCGAGGTGGATTTCCTGGGCTTCCGTATCTCTCCCACGGGCATAGCCATGGATGACACCAAGGTCCAAGCTGTGGCCGACTGGACGGCCCCTGCTAGCAAAAAAGACATTCAAAGATTCCTGGGCTTTGCCAACTACTACAAAAAGTTCATTCCTGACTTTGCCAAGTGGGCTGATCCCATCACGCAGTGTTTGTGAGGAAAGGTGCCGTTCTGGTGGACATCGGAGGCGGACATGGGGTTTCGGAAGTTGAAGCAGCTGTTCACCACCCAGCCGCTTCTGCAGCATCCCAACACCCGCACCCCTTTCATTGTGCAAGCTGATGCTTCGGATGTAGCAGTGGGAGCGATCCTGCTACAGCCGCAGGGGACGGACTTATTGCTCTGTGCCTATTACTCCCGGCAGCTGACGGTGCCGGAAAAGAACTATACCATTCGGGAGAAGGAGCTCCTGGCCATTAAAGTAGCTTTTGAAGTGTGGAGACATCTGCTTTAAGGGGCCAAATTTCCGGTGGAAGTTCACACCGACCACCGGAATTTGGAGCACTTGAAGACCCAGCGCAAATTGAACCAGAGGCAACAGAGATGGTCCCTGTTCTTTGAGAGATTCAATTTCCGCATCCACTATGTGACCCCCAAGCAGACCAAGCAAGCCGACGCTTTGTCCCGGAAGCCGGAGTATGTCAGAGGTGGAGAAGGGCTTTCCGAGACACGGCTGCTGAAAGCGGACAACTTTGCTGCCGCTAGAGCGGCCCCTGTGAACCCCCCGGTGGCCCCGCCGGCCCCCGGGGACAAGAGAACTCTGAGTGACCGGATTCAGGCTCGCCAACAGGGCGACCCGTGGGTGCAAGAGCAGCTGACCAAGGGGGTGCAATCTCCTTTCCAGGTAAAGAACGGGGTGCTCTACCACCGTGAGTCTGTTTATAATAATAATAATAATAACTTTATTTCTTGTGAGTCGCCCTCCACCGTTGGTGCTCCGGGCGACTTACATCAATCAAAAAACACAGGTACATCAATTAAAAACTCGGGTACAGAGAACCATAAAGAACCATAAAGGGCCCAGCCTCCAGGTTAGCTAGTCAATCCCCAAACGCCTGGCAGAAGAGCCAAGTTTTCAATTCGGACAGGAATCTGGCTGGGGCTGATGTGGCCCTGAGAGCAGGTGGAAGTGTATTCCAGATCACAGGGGCCACCACCGAGAAGGCTCTCCGTCGGGTCTTTGTCAGCCGGGCCTCTCTCACCCCTGGGATAGCTATACAGTCACCATTTATTGCACGCGCTGGTCTTTCGCTGCATTGGTCTGTCAGCCGATCGCCCAGATAGGCTGGTCCGGTTCTTTGCCGTGCTTTGAAGGTTAGCGCCATGAGTTTATAGATCACTCTGAACTCTGTAGGCAGCCAATGAAGAACTTTTTAGGATTGGTGAGATATGGTTCCTAGCCGATGCCCCGGAAATGAGTCTGGCCGCTGCATTCTGAACAAGTCTCAACCTCCGAGTCGTGGACAGCGGTAGACCCGCATACAGGGCATTGCAATAGTCGAGTCGAGAGACCACGGTGGCATGTATCACAGTCTTCAGCGCCTCTGATGGTAGATAGGGGGCCAGCCGTCGGGCCCTGCGAAGATGAAAGAAGGCGCCCTTGGCTGCAGCCTGGATCTGGGCTTCCATCGTCAGTCTCTCGTCCAGAATCACTCCCAGGCTCTTCACCGCCGGAACCGAGGACAGGGGCTCGCCTTCAAAGAATGGTAGTGGTGAGTGAGGGTCGGGTCGGCCAGGCCAGAGAATCTCCGTTTTTGCCGGGTTGATTTTTAGCCTGTGTGCTCTGAGCCAGCTTGTCACCGCCCTCAGCCCCTGACTGAAGCTTTCAGGCACCGACGACATCCCTGGGTCGAGCTTCAGCAACAGCTGTGTGTCGTCGGCGTATTGGTAGCAGCTGAAACCATGGCTCCTAGCGATACTGGCCAGGGGCTGGACATAGATGTTAAAGAGGGTGGGGGATAAGATGGCACCCTGAGGGACCCCGCACTCCAGCCCGCATTTCCTGGAGACCTGGCCCTGCCACTCGACCCGCTGCGAGCGGCCCCGCAGGAACGATCCTAGCCAAGTCAGAGCCTTATCTTGGATCCCGGAGGCAGCCAGGCGGCGGAGTAACAGATCATGGTCGACGGTGTCGAAGGCCGCAGTTAGATCTAAAAGGACCAGGACTGCCGAGCCCCCTCCGTCCAGCTGGCGGCGGATGTCATCCGTAATCGCTACCAGGACGGATTCCACTCCGTGGCCCGCGCGGAATCCCGACTGGGACGGGTCCAAGCCCCCGGATCGGTTTAAAAAATCACGCAGCTGGCTTTCCACCGCCCGTTCCAGTAGCTTACCCAGGAAGGGCAGATTGGCAACAGGGCGGTAGCTCGCCGGTTCGTCGGGGTCAAGGTTTATGTTTTCCCTGGGCCCGAGCGGGAGGACATTCTCAAACTTTGCCATGATAGCCGGGCCGCAGGACACTTTGGGCTCTTCAAGACCCTACAGTTGGTGCTACGGGACTTCTGGTGGCTTAAAGTGCGGAGGGATGTGGAGGACTATGTGGGCTCTTGCCCTGTGTGCCAGCGGGCTAAGAACCAGGGGGGCAAGCCGGCCGGTTTGCTCCAGCCGCTCCCGACTCCTTCCGCTCCTTGGAAGATGATTTCAACTGATTTCATCACTGACTTGCCCAAGTCCAAGGGTTTCACCACGATCCTGGTCGTGGTGGACTGTTTCACCAAGATGGGACACTTCATTCCCTGTGTGGGGGTGCCTACTGCTAAAGAGACTGCTGATATGTTTGTGCAACATGTGTTTCGGCTGCATGGACTTCCACAGAGTTTGGTGACGGACCGCGGCACCCAATTCACTTCCCAGTTCTGGCGGGCTGTCCAGAAGCTGCTGGGGACTGATGTCAGGATGTCGATGGCCCATCACCCCCAGACCGACGGGCAAACCGAAAGGGTTAACGCCATGTTGGAACAGTATCTGCGGTGCTATGTCAACTATCAGCAAAACAACTGGGCGTCCTTGTTGTCCTTGGCAGAGTTTGCCTACAACAATGCGACGCAGGAATCCATCAAAGAGACTCCTTTCTTTGCCAACTATGGACACCATCCTTGGTTCTACCCTCCAGTGGCTCCGTCGGGCGAAGTCCCTGAGGCAGAAGATTGGCTTCAGGAGCTCAACGCGCTTCAAGACTTGCTACGTACTCAATTGGACCAGGCGAAGGCGGATTACAAGCGGATGGCTGATCAGCGGCGCCAGGAGGGTCCTGAGCTTCGTGTGGGGGACAAAGTTTGGCTGTCTACCAAGAACCTGCCTACACAGCGACCTAGCCACAAGCTGGATGCGAGATTTCTGGGTCCCTACAAGGTGTTGGAGAAGGTGGGCCCTGTGGCTTTCAAACTACAACTCCCAGCGGACATGAAGATTCACCCTGTGTTTCACCGTTCCTTGCTCCGCCCGGCGAAGGGGGTGCGGCCTGACGTGACACAGCCGCCCCCCTCCTCCTGTGATGCGGGACGGAGAGGAGGAGTTCGAGGTGCAGGACATCCTGGATGCACGCATCAGATACCGGAAGCTGGAGTACTTGATTGACTGGAAAGGCTTCGGACTGGAAGAGCGCTCTTGGACGCCGGCTCGAGATGTTCATGCCCCGGACATTGTTGCTCGGTTTCACCGCAAGTACCCTGATAAGCCCAAGCCTCGCGGGAGGCCTCGGAGGGGCCCTGAGCGGGGGGATAGTGTAGCAACCCAGTTCTCGTTCGTGCCTGGAGGGCAAGGGGCATCACCAGGGGTCCCACTTGCATTAGAGCCAGCTGGAGCTGAGGTGGATTCTGAGGAGGATTTGGAGGGGCTGGAAGAAGGGGACTTTGAGTTAGCTGGGCCTTCTTCCCCCACAGAGAGCCTGGCGTGGGATCCTGGCTGGCCTGATCCTTACGAGAATCTGGAAGGCCAGATGGATTCTGTAAGCAGTGATAGTGAAGATTATGAACGGCCGGGGGAGGGGGGGAAGGTTCGCAAGAAAGAATGTGGGAAACCACGGAGGAGGAGGCCCGGGAAGTTGATAGGGAGTCAGACTCTCACGAAGATAGGGAAGCAGGTGTGGGGAGGCAAGGACGAACCTTTGATAGGAGATGGAACATCGAGGCTAGCAGAAGGGCTGGTTTCACAGCCTAGACCGGCCGCGTTCTCGCAGCACAGATTGGAGGAGGAGAAGTCTAGAGTGCCGGGGGCCTCGCCAAGGGGATTAAGTATAGGATCCGTGGGAACGGATCCTCAGTACCTCGGCCATGTCTATCCTATACAGATGTGTAGCGAGCCAAGTCCACGTAGCTAAGTTAGGCTAGTGGCCTGCCAAGGAGTATCTTGGATCTTGTATCTTGCTTTGTTCCCTGAGCCGCTTTTGTTGAGCGGAGCCCTGCCAAGTCTTTGGAAACTTCCATGCTAAGATTGCTTTTGGACATTACCTTGTTTTTGGATTACTTTTGATACTTTTATGGACAATTACCTTTTCAACTGTTTCTTATTCTTCAATAAAGTAGTTAGCTGATTACCGTCTCTGTGTGTGTGATTAAGGGGCCGGCCAAGGTCTTGCATCGTGACACCTTTATTTAAAGTTACCTATGTAACTTTAACCTAACTGAACTTAGGTGTCAAGGGAACAAGGTGTGACCAAACTGAGGTAGCGACCATGAGCGGTCGACCCTTCAACTACACTGGGAGACTCCCCTGAGTCCCCTATAACACAGAACTTGGCAAACTCCCAAGGAAATGCAGGAAACAACTTCACTGAAACATTTTACCATACTCTCAAATTTCTGAGCCAATGGTATCCCCCTCACCCTTCCACTGCCGTCCAGGTAAGTGTATTTGTGCACTGGCCCAACAAACTTTGAGGCGTGCATGAGTGTATATGGATCAATTGGATTTCCCTAAACTATTTATAAACACTGGCCTATTTATAAAAATGCCATCCCAGCTAGCCCCTAAAAACAGTATAGGGTAGGTGAAAAAAACATCCTAGAACATAGAGGGGAGGGGAATTCCTACCCACCCCCCTAAGGTGACCACTATACTGTCAACTGGGTGGGAGTGGCGGTTCAATGTCCTCAGAAGGAATGAGGCAGGGAGCTGGCAAGACCAGTTGTGTTTGTTTGTTAATTCATATTTGCTTTTCTTGGAGAATCATTTTAAAAGATACAATTGAAACAGTTGTTTAGCAAGCGGTCTAGTGAGTAACAAGATGACCCATGTTTGCTCTAAGCATGGAAAATTATTGACAAAAAATGTGAAACAAATGTTGCCTCATGACGGTAAATTATCAGAATTGTAAAGCACTGTGTGGACATCATAACCTCATTTCCCATTAAGTCCTGAAATAAATTAGCATTATAACTAGTGACAAAATAGGAACATTACTTGATTAAGAATTTTTAAAGGATGGTTTTAAAGAGAATATTATTGGCACAATTGTCCCTGAAGACCCAGTATTGATTTTATATAAAGATTGATAATTACCTGTCATTTTACTGCATGAAGAATTGACCTTGACTCATGAGTGCAAAAATGAATTAAAGTATGATGTCAGATTCACGTTACCAAGGGTATAATGTCTCTAGTTATTAAGTGGCTTTTTTTGGCTGAAGGGTTAAATACAATGAGTCACACTTGGTGACTGTACATATTCATAACCCTCATATCAAACTGCCCTCAAACCTACTATTTAATGTACCTATTGATTAAGAGCAACCCTTTCTAATCTCTGATTTGTTACTGCACTTTCAACTCCTTTGCAGTTAGAACTTTTAATGTGTCCAGCTACTCTTAATTCATGTGCATAACAGTTAAAGCAAAGAGTTCAGTGCATGGCGCTCAGTGAAGTTACAATTCTTCTAAAATTTGTGTCATTCTTCTTTGTGTCAATAACTTGGCCCCATTTACATTGACCATTTAATGCAATTTTAACCACCACTGAAGAAAGTGGATTTTTGCCATCCACATGATTACGAGCCCTTCTAGACAGGCCTAAAACACAGGATCTGTCTTGGTTTTACCTGAGGAGTGCAAATCATTCCTCACGTAAAACTGAATTAATCCATAGAAAACTGGGATTTCCCAGTTTGCTACAAATTAAGGCCCCTTCCACACAGATGTATGCAATCCACATTTAACTGGATTATATGGCAGTGTGGATTCAGATTATCCAGTTCAAAGCAGATATTGTGGAATTATCTACCTTGATATTTTATGTTATACAAACCTTAAAGGCAGGAGGAAATTTGTCTTAATATAATGTGCAAATGTATATAGACAAACAGATGAGCTTTCCTTCAGACTGTATTTGCTGATATTAATTTAATTTTGATTAGCTGTATGCTTTAGCTATGTTAAAGATTATGTGGACAGTTAATGTGGAATATTCAATATACTATTATCAGTAGTTCATTAGTGTTTCTTTCTGAGAATGGCTGGGTAACATATACAGTAGAGTCTCATTTATCCAACCTTCACTCATCCAACATTCTGTATTATCCAACACAGTCTGCCTCCCGCCCAAACCCACAGCTGTTCCAATACATTGCAATGTTTTGGTGCTAAATTCGTAAATACAGTAATTACTACATAACATTACCATGTATTGAACCGCTTTTTCTGTCACTTTGTTGTAAAACATGATGTTTTGGTGTTTAATTTGTAAAATTGTGACATAATTTGATGTTTAATAGGCTTTTCCTTAATCCTTCCTTATTATCCCACATTTTCACGTATCCAACATTCTGCTAGCCCATTTATGTTAGATATGCAAGACTCTACTATAGGTTATGTTATACATGACTGCACAGAAAAAGGTCTTAACCTTTGAAAGATGATCCATTGCTTTTCGTGTGAATTTGAAACCTGGCTGAATTTTATTCTAGCACTAGTTAGTCTTAAAGCATTCAAAACAAACCCAACAATATTTATTTATTTATTTATTTATTTCTTCGACTTATTAGTCGCCCTTTCCCGTAGGCTCAGGGCGACTCACATTGTGAGTCGTAAAACAAGTAAAATCAGGGTAAAGCAAAACACACTAAAATTGCATTCTAACTCTCAAAATATGTAACAAAATTCAGAACTTGTTGCCCCATATTTTTACTCAATGTAGTCCATAGCAATGTTAGGGTTATGGGCCCCTTTCGATATCTGATTCAATGTATAAACTTATAACATGACTGTGGCCATATCTACACTAACCATTTAATGTAGTTTCAAACCAGAAATCCAGTTTGAGGTCTGGATAGTGATTACACAAACCACAAAGCACTGGTGCACATTAAGGGCTTTCTTTCGCACACTTTTCAAGGATTTGTTGTCTGCTCATTGTGATTTAAATCTTGTGCAGTTAGCTTCTAACTGCATTAAATGGGCAATGTAGATGGGGCCTGACTAAGGTTGCATACAAAGCTGTATTACATTTGCAGGATTGAAACAATGGTTGAATAACTTTCCACCAGCCTCCACAGGAGAGCCACAAACCAGAGGTTTGAGAGCTGGCAGTCTAAAGTAATCCCAAATTTATACTATTTTATACTATGGTGTAAAAATATATTACCTGGGTTTAGATTGTCCATCAATGTGTCAAGTTAAATCATATGTTCTAAATTGTGTCTTTCTTACCTATTAAATTAAAAATCTATCTATCTGTCTATCATTTATTTCTAGGTCTATGAGATTACATATGTTTTTTCCCTGCTTCCTTCTTTCATATTTAGTTGAACCTTTACTCAATATTGCCATGGTGATTGTATTTGGAGTGCTACCAGTAAGCAGATTTGTGATTCTGAGAGACATTATAAAAATAAAACACTGCATAAATGTTTGCTTTTATCTTTTGGTTTCTCTGGCATGTGAAAAAAGAAAAAAAATCTGACTGTGAAAAGGTTAACTTTAGTTCCTCAAGGATTAGAGAAGCACAGCTGAAAGTATGAATCTATTCTGATGAGAATAAGAATTTTTGAGGCGCCTGTTACAATCCTGCCAGGGTCTCTGAGGTCTAAAGAAAGCTTCATCACCTTATTCTCAGTCCTCCTAAGTGACTGAGGATTACGTGCTGAAATTCATGCACTACCAGAAATCGGTGCACTCCAGACCCATCAGCACTGTCTTTAGGCAGGGAAAGAAACGGGGATTTGCAAACTTACCGCCTGTGAACAGCAGTCAGAATGTTCATGTTACAGTGAACTTATGACAGAATGGGATTGCATATGCTTTCTCTACTCCTCACCAGAGATAGAAAAGAACTCAGTTGGACTTGATGACCTTGACAAATGTAGCATCGTCACATCTTCTGAAATTTGTTACAAGAAAATGTTCATCTTGCCTTAAACATTCACACATTTGTAAGGCTTATAGAGCATTTTAGAAAATAAAATGAACATAAAATGGTGCATGTGTTTTAAAATGTAAACAGCTAAAATAATTGAGAAAAATAAGCAGACAATCTTGGAAAGCTGCAGAAACCAATAAATTGTGTGAACAACTGTGAAAACTATCAGGGAAGTTCTGAAAAATACCCTTGTGTGTTTCCGTGCTCAAATAAAACATCAAGTCTTGCAAGGAAATACAAAACAAAGTTGGGAAGAAAATGGATGTGGGTAGAATTTGAAGAAACAGAATGAAATTTCAGTACTGAGGTCATTACATTCCATGGTGTGATGTGACATTCAAAAAGCCAATGCACTTCTGCATCAACATAAGCATGGTGTCCAGATTAATGGATGACATAATACTTTTGAAATACTGGTTTCTGCTACTGCAACGACTGGAATACAAACCAAAGGCTTTACATTACGAAGAACGTATTGACTGCACAACCATTGCAATAAATTGCCTCGGGACATGGGGAATCATTGTTCTTTTGAGATATTTAAACAGAGATTGCATAGCTACCTCTGTATATGCCTAAATGGCAAAGGCTTGAACTAGTACAGTGCTGTCCAACTTCTAACCGGCCAAGGGCCGGATTCCAGGTCACTGATGACCTGGGGGCCGCCCGGCCCTGCCCCTGGCCACGCCCCAGCTGCCGGGAAGCTTTGGGAGAGAGGGAGGAGCCACGCGGCACCCCTCCCTTCCAAGGCATCCTAGCCACAGATGAAGCTGGTGGTTTTGCCAGCTTCAGCTTCTGCCAGGATGCCTTGGAAGGGAGAGAGGCGCCGCCGGGGGACCCCCTCCCTTGCAAAGCATTGCGGCAGTCGCGGAAGCCGGCGCCGGCTTCAGCCGCTGCTGCGATGCCTTACAAGGGAGGGAGGCGCCGCCGGGGGACCCCCTCCCTGGCAAAGCATCGCGGCAGCCGCGGAAGCTGGCGCTGGCTTCAGTCGCTGCCGCAATGCCTTGCAAGGGAGGGAGGCGCCGCTGGGGGACCCCCCTCCCTTGCAAAGCATCGCGTCAGCCGCGGAAGCCGGTGCTGGCTTCAGCCGCTGCTGCGATGCCTTGCAAGGGAGGGAGGCACCGCCGGGGGACCCCCTCCCTTGCAAAGCATCGCGGCAGCCACGGAAGCCAGCGCTGGCTTCAGCCGCTGCTGCGATGCCTTGCAAGGGAGGGAGGGAGGCGCCGCCGGGGGACCCCCCCTCCGTTGCAAAGCATTGCGGCAGCCGCAGAAGCCGGCGCCTGCTTCAGCCGCTGCTGCGATGCCTTGCAAGGGAGGGAGGCGCCGCCGGGGGACCCCCTCCCTTGCAAGTCATCAGCGCCGGCGAGAGAGGGAAGAAGAGAGCGGTGCATGGAGGAGGAGCTAGCTCTCTTCCTCCTCCTTGTACCACCCCTTGTCCCTCTCTCACCGGCGCCGATGCAATCGGCGGCGCGGAGAGAGGGACGGAGGGGGCAGTGCAAGGAGGAGGAGCTGGCTCACTTCCTCCTCCCTGCCCCGCCTCCCCCTCCCCCTCGGCCACCATTTTTTTAAAAAATAGATTTTTTTAAAAAAAAATTAAAAATGGCGGCCGGGGGCATAGCGGGGGCCGTGCCCAACAGGCTGGGGGGGCGTGTACGGCCCCCGGGCCGACAGTTGGACAGCCCTGAACTAGTACACCCTCTTGGTCCTCCATCCTACTCTACAATGAAATGGCTCTTTGAGACTGAAAAATTCCTTGAGTTGTGACCTGTCTTGTCACGAAGGATCCTCACAAAAGTGAAACAGAAGCCCATGTGGATTCTTCAGAAATTAGCACTTGAAAGGGTGACTTCCTTTGAGATCCAAATAGCTTAGCTAGAAGTTTGTTCCCATTCTAATGAGATTGTTTAGGAAGGTGTTTAAGAGTGTCTCAGGATCTTATCACATTGGAATATACTCTGTTAATATAGGTATGCATCCTGACTCTTAGTTTTTGAAAATACTGCACACTGACTCATCATACCACAGAAGGCTGGCCCCTTCCAATCCATATTAATGTCCCCCACCATAACTTTTTAATTATTTTGTTCTAATATTGCAGCCTAGAATTCTCAACTAACATTCTCATGAAATTTTAGCTGACAGAATGCCTACTGATTTTATTGTAACACATAAAAACAGTGCCTAGGAACTGTATTACATTTTCAAAAACATGATTAGAATCCTTTGTGCAATTCCTCCATTTCTGTGGTGTTGTATTCAGATGGATTCCAATTGATTACTGATGGATGGAACAAACATCATGTGATAGGACCCATTCAGAATCGTGTTCAACGAGTCTCAGAAACATATTTTACAAGGTCTGGAGTCATATCTGGTTAAAAGCAGTCTCCGGGTTTGGCCCCTGGAGTCAGCCAAATGTCACACCGTCCTCTTGGCAGCAACAGGACACAGCAGAGGAGAGTGCTTCCAACCACTTGTGGCTACACAGAGCTCTCCTGGGGGTCTGCACATCCATGGTTCACACTATTCTGTTGGCAGGAGGATGTGGCAGACTGCTGTGTCCTGTTGCTGAGAGGAAGGTGGAACATGCAGCTGGTCCTGGGACCAGAAGAACAACCATAAGGGGCCACATCTCCTAGTATGGGCAACAGCAAGGCAAGGCTGGCAGGAAAGACAGGCAACAAAGTAGCCAATGGAGGAAAGGACAAGAGAAGGGAAGGAGAGGGGAGGATGAGGAGGCCAGGGAGGGAACAAGCACCATTGCCAAGCATGTCTTCATTCCACCACCACCTTCCTCTCCTCCTGCCTTACACTCTCTCATCTTTCCTTCTCTTCTGCTTTGCACTCTCTTGACCCTCCCTCCTTCCATGTGCACTCTGGTTCCCTGCCTCCTGCATCATGCACTATCACCACCTTCCTCCTGCCTTGTGCACACTTGCCACCTCCCTCCTATCTTTTGCAGTCTCACCGCTCCCTCCTGCCCCTTGCACTCTTACCGCCTCCCTTCTACCTCACTTACACTCATCTCCTCCCTCCTGGCTAACTGCCCCTGTCACCCATGCACCAATTACCCCAGCCTCCCCATGTGCTAACTGCCCTCGGCATCCCTCCTCCTGGCCCGGCACTACACAGCCTGGCACTCTGTCCCCTTTCTAAAAAGTTTGCTCTTGCCTGCTATAGATTATAGTCAAATGTCTGTCTTATGACTTTATCCCACCCTAAATTTTCCTCATTTACCTATAATTTTATAACACTGATGTAATGGAGTCCCACAGAGGTCTTCTCATGATGCCCAGTCACTTCTGGTAGTTGTCCTTGGAAATCTATCTCTTCAGCATGTGAAGACAGATAGAGGAGTCCATTTTCAGGAGTTGTGTATTCAGGAGACAACAGCAAGAGGCAAAGGAAAGTTGGAAGAGAATGGGAACATGTCATGGGATGGATGGCTATGCCCAAAGGCACACCTTGCTAGGATGCTTTCCCCTGCTTTCCCCTGTTTCCCCTGCTTCCCTCCTTCTATCCTGCCTGTGGGATAAGATCCTTAGAAGTTTAAAGCAATTAGACGATAAGAATCCTGGGAAGTCTCACATATTATTTTTAATCATCATCACTAAGCTAACTAAGACAATATTCCAAAAGAGGCTGAAGACTTTCCTGTTCATGGTTAAAGACAAACTTGGGGTTCATGCTCATACTGAAAATGAGACTAAGGAGATAGATCCAATTTTTAATCTCTTTCCTGGATTTTTTGTTGTTGTATATATGAGATTTCCACCAGGGACATAAAATAATGGATATTTCTCCACTTGGTTTGCTGATTCCTGAAGCTAGCTAGGACAGCATTAGCTGTTATGGAGATTCTGTGAGAAGTCCTATGCAGGATGCAGCAATGCCTTGGGCCAGGGCCGTAGCCAGGATTTTGATTCGGGGTGGGGGGGCTGAGTTTGTTTCGGGGGGGCTGAGACTGGGTGGAAGAGGGTCTACCCTAGCAAACCATTTGTATTGTTATCCCAATAACCCCATTAATGTGGGATATAATGAGTATGGTGATCAGATCATGATATAAATAAACATAACAGTTTAAATAATGTACCAGTAAGGCCTTTTCACGGACCACCCTGAGAATTTGGGGGGGGGGCCTGAAGCCCTCTTAGCCCCCCCCCCCCGGCTACATGCCTGCCTTGGGCAAATGGCAATAGGTCTTAATTTATTTGCAGGAGATGTGAAGTACTGAGTTTAAAGCACAAAATCCAAAGCAGTGCCAGTACAGAAGACTCTTAAACTTCAAAGCACAACATCCAAAGCAGTGCCAGTACAGAAGACTCTTAAACTTCAAAATAGATGTTATCAGAGCTATAACTCATATATTGTGGCTACGCACACATTGTGAAACTCACTTCAAGCTGCCTAAGCACATATCAGATCTATTTTGGCTGGGAGTTGTAGTTTGTTTAAACACCAACATTCTGCAAGCACTTGTAAAACTACATCTCCCATGATCCCATAGCACTGAATCATGACAGTTAAATTTGTGCCAAACTGCATGAATTCTACAAGGTAGATGTCCTCCTAGAGAAATGTTTTTTCCAGGTACCTTATCAGCCTCAGGTAGAAATTGGTCTTACAACATTATTGCATGAGCCGGGTGAAGTGTCCCACTTTGCATGGCTTCACCACCAAATAGAAGGGCAGCAGGGCAAATCCAACACTCCTTGCAGTGATGCTTCCCCCATCACATGTGGGAAGCATCGCCTAAGCAGCAAAGATCCATGCTAGTCGATTGGTGCCAGCACAACACAGGCATGGTCCTGTGTTGGGACTGGAGGGAAGCATATGACGCTTCCATTCCAGTTGTGGGCAGAGTCTAGACGGGAAGTCCAGCAATTTATTTTTATTTATGGCATTTTACCCCGCTCTTTTCAACCCCCGAGGGGGGACTCAGAGCGGCTTCCAAAAGGCATAATTTGATGCCTACATCACAATTGCAGTATAAAACACAATATAAAACCCTCATGGGATGTACAGTGTGCCTATCTGTCATTGGACTGGCAAGTAAGTGTCCTAGGACATTTCCCAAGCCCTGTCTCTTGAGATCCATAGAGCTGCCTTAGGGGACCTCAAGATTCCTAGAGAGAAAATATTAAGCAAATCCCTGAATAATGAAAACTGCAAAAGTTGAATCCACAAATGTAGAGAACTGATTGAAATACATTGTTACACCAAAGCAAGGAAAGCCATTACCATTTGTTGTGTTCATTTTGTACTGTCACTTTGCTAATCAATTACAAACCACATTTGACATATTAGGATGTTAATTCCCATCACCACCAAGTAAGCACTACCCAGGATGAGTTGAAAAGGAAACTCTTTCAACCTGACAGTGATCTCCAATTAAGGTTTACTTTTATTATACCTCTAGATGAAAAGGATGACTGGCTTATATTAAAAAGAAAAACAGAAAGACTATTATTATGTTTGTCTCCCTACGCTCATTCATAATATGATTTTCAAAGTAACCAACAGCTATTCTAAGATATTATCTATTTTCTGTTCCTCTTTTTCATCCTGTCCCTTTATAATAGTGTTTAGCTTGTAATGCGACACCTTTTCTTCTAGTGCAGTAATAAGGCAGATAGATCAAAATTATGGCTGGTGTTATTAGTTTGTTTTTTTAAAAAATAATGTGAAGTACATTATTTAAAAAACAACCTGGATTTCCCCCCACTTCTTTTATTATTTATCAATGGGTGTAAATTTAGCATGAAGTATTTTATATTGGCTGTCCAAATTCTGGCTATGTAAGGCTTCTGGGACATTTATTTTTACCACTCAAGCCATAAAAGTTGTTTTCCATATCTTCAGTCAAATGTAAGTACAGGCCAAAAAAGAGGGGCATGAAAATAGTCTTGTCATGTTATTTCTAGGCTACATAGATATATTGCAATATCACAGTTCACAAAACAAATGCAGAGGAAGACTTCTTTTTCCTTTCTTTTTCTAAAGGAGGTATTCTTAGGTTACAATACAACAAAGAGTTTTGACAGTTGGAAACTGTATCTTCATTTAGAGGGAATGCATAACAATTTTTATTTCCTTTTCATATGTGCAGAACATTCTGAAGGTAACTTTGAGCTTTCCTTCAAATTTTCCATGCAGATTGGATGTGAGCTGTCCTCCTTTTTCATGTGAAAGGAAAGCTATACAGCCTCAATGGCTAAACTCATGCAATTGCTCTACTTATTCATTTATGAAATATTGTTTTTTTAAAAAATATATTTCCCCACTATTTTATATTTGCTTCAGATTATTTACCCTCTGTGACATGTTCTCATTTAGTCAACATTGATTAAGAAATCATGCTGTTCTGTGAACATTAAACAAATACAGAAATTGTCCTTGACAGTGGAAAGCCAACAACAGCCATTGTTTATTTCATACTCATGCAAACACAATTTTCTCAGAAGCTGAACTGCATGTACTTTATTAAAATCAGCTTATTTCCACATGCCAGTGCAGACATATTTCCTTCTTTCTTAAAATGTTTATTTCAATTCCCCTTCCAAAGAGTTAAGATAGCATGGGGGGAGAACATTCACCATGGCCTATAATCTGTTGTTAGTCTCACCGATTTAATCTATATGTTGACTCACTATTCAACGATTGGTTCACTGAGTGTACTCCAATCTGTAGGATTCAGGACTTTGAGACATTGTGAAAGTTCATATGGTCAGCATAAAGTATGTTCATTAAATTTAACATAAAGTGGTCTCCAAATACCAATAAGATTAAGAAATCTCACTATGAAAACTTGAGACTAATACTTTACCACAGCACAAAATAAGCACTATAGTAACAAGAAAAACTAAAAAAAAACATTGTACTGTCCAAACATCTATTAGTTAAATATGTTTCTCAACTAGCTAACAAAGTTAATTTGGGGTTTTGGGAAAATTAGACTTCCTTCTCAATGTATATTTACAATGCCATACTGCTTTGGGTAAGTTGATTTATTTAGTTCAATTACCCATTCAACTGAAGGGTCTGGCAAAGAGTGTCAACGGGCAGGATGGACTCTCTAACCTTTTGGCAACCATCATAGGAGAAGGAAAACTCTAAATTCAAACCCGGGCAGATGGTGCTCGTCTAACCCTGTAAGGTCAACCATCTAAGAGAAGGAAACTCAAACCAAACCTACGACCTGAGGACCTCACTGCCACTGTCCTAGCTTGCTAGGCCCCAGCAGATGAACCTTTGGTTTAAAGGGTGAGACCAGTTCTGTGCACGCTGCGCTCCACCAGAAAAACCCATTGCATAGGCTTGAAGGAGACATCCAACTTCTGAAGTCATCAACGCACTTGTAAAAAGCATGGGATGAGTCCTTCCTAAGAATCGTCATTCGCGAAGTAATGGCAGAGATTTTTGTGTGTGGAGAGGGGCACACAAATTATTCCATTTGTTTTCCCATTCATATAGTTCCAGGTAGTCTCCATTCAAAAGGTTTCTATTCCTAGCATTCCAAGGTTATCCAAGGTGGTCTCATTGATATGGTTTTTGATAGTCTACTCTATTTACACTGACCAGAGCCTTGTTAGCTCCAGCACAAATATGGTGCTAACACCTGGCACACTGGGAACTTCCCTGCCCTGCACTGCAAGGCCCACATATCAGGTTGATTAAGATGTACAGATTTAGAGGGTTGTGGATTTTGTTAGACACAGAGAAATCTGTTTTGTGGTGATTTTGAATTGCTTTTTAATCCTCAGAAGTACTCAGTTTTTATGTAGCAGTATGTATAAGCTTGTGTGGAATGATGTTGGTTACAGTAGAAGATGATGCAGCAAAAATAAGGAAACAAAAACACAGTTTGTGTTGTTCAGCCAAGTTCTTTATTTCATGAGGAATGCATGTGGTTCAGTGTATGCAGTTAAATGCATAAGGTGCCTTCCCACAAAGACTCTCTGCATGACCAATGGTTCATGCCAATTCACTATCAGCAGGCCTATGAAATAAATAGAACAGTTATTGACCTCTGTGAAGCATGGGATGTGTGTGTTTGTAGATGAATGATTCCTTAACTTAGAAGTGTGCTTGGTAGAAGAGCAGTGCATGGATCCATTTTTTAAAAATGGTATCTGACTGTTTCAGCCAGATGTCACGGCACAGGCTCCACCACCATTTTTTTCAGCCACAACAGACCACATGGCTGCTGAAAACGACTGCTTTCAGTTTCTTTTGGCTACATGTGGAGTGCAGAGAGGCAGCCACAGGTGGATAAACAGGTTTCCTTGTGAGCTGCACCTGTTGAGCCAATCAGAACATAAGAAAGCCATAACATGTCTTTTAGCAAAGTTGGGCCTCCATTTTTCTGTTGTGAGCAGGCTTCTGAGAGAGAAGCAATTCTCATTGCTGCTTACAGCTCTGCATGGCTTGGCTTGCTTTTTGTCTCAAATAGCAATAAATAAGCAGTTTACTTTCCACACACTTAAAAATCTGCCACTGATGGTGCCCTTCACATGAGGCAAGCTTCAAATTTGGAGTAGAGGATGTATCTTACCATTTCTAAAGCCACCATAAAATGAAGAGGTAATTTATATCTTTTTTTAAGATTGGCTAATGCTCCTTCATTGAAAGGGTGTTGAGGGCAAACAATCCAACATTGAAAGGGTGTTGAGGGCAAACAATCCAAGAAAGGGGGATTTCTTAAGACTGCTATGTCTAACCTAGGTCTTATTGAAGGATATAAGGAGAAAGGATCCCAGAAAGGTTTTTTTTCTTAAATCTGATGGCCTAAAGTGGACAGAAAGGGGACCCTTGTAAGTTCCCCATTGCCACCAATTGACCTCCCAGACCTTTTGTTTGCCAGATCGAAAAACAGGGTGTTTTTTAGGCTCCCAGAAAAGGAATTTGGGGGTCAACCAAAATCCAGATACTGAAAACAGAACGGGGTTAAACTAAATTGCAAACCCTTACTTAGTAGCCATCTCTTCTTCCCTCCCTCTGTACGTATGTGTATGTGTGTACATGTACACACACATACCATCCAGGTCGTATAGTTCAAGTGCAAAGGCTTAGAAAGAGAATATAGGCCATCCTCAAGTTACAAACATTTGATTTACAAACAACTCATACCTAAGAACAAGGGTGAGACAAAAGGAGAGAAATCTGCCTCTAGGAACAGAATTTCATTTCAACAGTTATCATGGGGAAAAAGTGTCTCCCCTGAAGATTTCTCACCAATCTTAGTTTCCACATCAAGCCAATTTTTTTCACAGGGACAGAAAGTGAGGTGTAATCTTCTGAACAGGGACATAGATAGCAAAACAAATACCACAGCAGTATTAACCCTTCCCTATACTATCCAAAGTGTGTGTGTGTGTGTGTGTGTGTGTGTATTAGGCCTGTTTTCAAATGTCGGATACATCCGAAATTCAGATGTAATTCGGATGTTTTTGACTTTCGAAGCAATTACGAAGAGAGTTAAGGAAGAAGGAAGTGGATTTGCCATTTCAAAGTCTCCGTCACCATATTCGAATATGGATCGTATGTCATTTCCACCCTTCTCTATTTTTGTCCCATTGTGCTTAAAATGTTTTAAATGTTTATTAATTTGTTAAATGTGTTCAGTATTTTGTACCCGTGTGGCTAGTTTTGTCTGTAGTAGTGGTCAAAAATGGAGGGAAAGGGAATCCTCCAAGTTTTGACTGTCCCTTCTGCAGGTTTCCGCGCATTGTACAATCGCAGACGCCATATATATAGAGAGAGGGAGAGAGAGAGGGAGAGGGAGAGGGAAGTGGGGTTACACTTAAAATGTACCTGTTCTGACATACATACAGATTCAACTTTTAAGAACAAATCAACAGAACCTATCTTGTTCATTACCTGGGGACTGCCTGTCAAAGGAAGGAAGAAATATGGGAAACCTAGCAGGTACTTGACAAAGTCCCTTTGGTGATTTCCACTGTCTTGCTGTTAATATTTTGTTGGAAAATGATATTCTCCCTCTTTGGTTCAGAAAGGGCTGAATGCAGCCACCAAATTGCTACCATTCAGAAAACCATTCCAAGGAAAAGGTGTATTCCTGCAAATATATGTATGACAACTTACTTGTAGGCCTCACATATTTTATTTGGATCTTGTGATAGATTTTACAGACATGAACTTTCATCCCTCCCAAAATACAAGGCCAGACATTTCATCAATTTCTCTCTCTTTTTCTCTGCAATATGGAAGTTGTAGACATTTATTGATATATCAAAAGATGAATGTAGCTACTAGGACAGGTAGCACAATGAGGATATTTCCCCCTAGTAAGGAAGTGCAGAAGACATCTTAACATTTGGGAGGAAATTTATAAAATTATTTGTTATGAATAATTTAACACAAAACATGAACTATGTTATATCCTTTTCTAGTACAGAATAATTGAATTGTGGCTGAATTCAGCACTGAAACAACAGCTAGCAGATGGACTAGAAAATTATAATATTTTGAAGCAAAAATGGGTGTGATGTGGAGCAATCATCATATCCTTATTCCACTGAAGAGGCAAGAGAGGCTACCAATCATATCTATAGCAGACATTTCATATTTGAGGTTAAAAAGCATTATCACCAACCAATAGAATTGATGTAAAAAAGTTCAATTACTTCAAAAACTGGTCTTAGTTTTCTTACAAATCTTTAAATACAGGGCCAATATTTCAATGACAAAAATATTAGTAGGCTGTGTTTCGAGCTGTACATTGTTTTACTTTCTGCCTTTTTGGCTTTCTTCTGAGATCCAGTGGGATGCATATGTATATATTTCTCTACCATTTCTTGGAAGAAATATCCTAGAAATAGGAGATGATGGATGAAATATGAGTCCTTTTGGAAGCTAGATGTTTGTTTGTATGCAACAATGTTATTCGGTATCCAGATTCATTACTCTCTAGTAAAACATTGACTGGTCAAATATATATTGAGAGACCTTGTTGGTACTAGATGTGTGGCACTCATATATCAGTGAAAAGGCGGCATGTTTTGTTTATTGCATTTATGTGTACATATAACAATATCTCGTTGCTGATCTTCCATCAATTTTGTTGCATTCTTCAGTTGTGATTGCCAGAAGACTGCTTCAACACTGTTGTGATGCTTGAAGGCCTGTGGCCAAATTATTCCAAAATTGGCTTCAAGAGCTATGAGCTAGCATGGTATTAGTGCATTATAATAACTCAATATATGCCGAAGGGACAATGACCAACCCCCATGTATACAGGCACACAGCTTTTCAGTATATCACCTATCACCATTCCCCCTCCTGATGGCCCTTTTTGTTGCTTAGGCAGGGCAAGACAAACAGCCAGTACACATCTAGCTATTTTCTTTTAACTGGATGGGTAATGATACCACCATTCTCATGACCATACTGAAGAAATCCAGTGGGGTGCACTAGGAGATATATCTTTGCCAGAAGTATATCTCCTAGAGAACATAACATCAGCTGTTATATATATATATATATATATATATATATATATATATATATATATATATATATATATATATACACACACACACACACACACACACACACATATGTGTGTCAGTTTTAGAAAGCATTTCTCTAACTCTTGCTCTACAATTCAAGAATATTAAAAATGTAAGGAGGTATCAGATTCCATAGGGTCCAGAAAGTAATGTAAAGTGGTTAAAGTAAGTCTTAACCAGTGAGGTACAAATGGCTCAGGCTTGTTAATCTCCTTTGTTCTCTGGGTTTGTGCTTCAGTTGAAACTGAATGAATAGCACACCTGCTTTGCAGAATTAATCTACCAATCTAGACATCTCATCCCTTGTTCTCATATCATTTTGGACCTGTATCCCAAAATGGAAGTATCTTGCACAAGATCCTTTTAAAGATCTCATTCCTTCATATTGCAGTCTCCATTAGTCTTTGCCGATCTAAAGTGAAGCCATTTCTTCTTTTTTTTCTCAAGAGTCTACATTAGCACTTTCTAAATCCTTCAGAGAGCACCGAAGGGTTGCTCAGCTTAATAGAAGCCAGTAATGCATTAATACATTACTCACTGTGAAGGGTGCTCTTAAATATTCCCATGGATGCTAATTTAGCTGGATTTTGTAGCCATTGACATTGTTAAGGCTAATGGCTCAGTGTCTTACAAGGAAAAACACACATGGAGGTTAAGCTGATTGTACGAATTCTTTTATGTGAGCAGCTTTGAGTTCATTCTTACATAATACCATGGGGAACTTCAAAGCTCGTATTCCATTACTTGCATGGTGGCAGCCCAACTGATAATAGCATCCTTTTGCCATACACATTCCGAAGACTATCTTGCTGGTACTGTTTAAATGAGACATAGGAGTTCAAAAAATATTTACCTGGAGATATTATGAAACTTATTTATGTATTTCATTTAAATATTTCAATCTTGCCATTCATCATGGGATCACAAGATATATTGAGTAATTGAATTCTTTTTTAGAAGCATTGGCATGAGAAGGTAAATGAAGGAGGTCTGAAGAAACACAGATTTTAATGTTGGATCACAGAAGCATGTCTGCAGCAAAAAAATGATGGTGATGCAAAGCTTGAGCAGAGAATGAATGGAATTCTGCTCTAGTTGACTATTCTACAATAACCCCTCCCCCTTTCTATGAACGCAATATCCACTGTTTAACTTGCCAACACATCAAAATATTTTCCCCCACTTTTTGGAAGTACTTACAGTATGTGCCTCTCTAGATCCTCCTGTGCTATTCTATAGTCAGAATCCAACCAAGCACAGCATATTCAAAATAAAGAGTTCACTATTACCAGAGGTATCCATGGAATTGGTGAGCCTTGGAATATACCCCTTCCAGATATGGGGCCATAAGTGGCTGCCAAGAACAGGAAAATCAAACAGCAGTTGCCTCGAGAATCACTTACTCAAGGCCCCTTCCACGCAGCTGTATAGAATCCACATTGAACTGGATTATATGGCAGTGTGGACTCAGATAATCAAGTTCAAAGAAGAAATTGTGGGTTATCTGCCTTGATATTCTGGTTGTGCAGAAAGTTGTTACGATTGTGTGGAAGTCAGTGTGCATTAACAGCAAAAACAGAGAAAAAAGAAAGAGCAGATAAGCCCGCCAGTCCAGTTACCAGCAGCATGTTAAAATATAACCACATAATTTTATAGTTTCCCCACCAAGATGGAAAGGACAAGAACAGTGTAGCTTCGCGAAAGGAAAAGCCTTACCTGGATGCATTTTGAAAGAAGCTTTCAAGTTGTCTCTGGAAAGTTCAAAATCTTTCTGTTTGCTGATGCAAAACCTACCTTACTTAGTTCTTTCACTTCACATGCTAGTTTTGGTTGTTTTTTTAAAGGCAGAAACACATTGAATTAACCCCCCTTTTGTGTTATTTCTGCCTCTGGTACCAAATTCTCTGTTGAAGAAGCCATGTTCGGAGATATATTGACATCATTCACTGAAGTCTGCCTGTATAGTACTATCTTCACCACTCTATTTTTATAACTATTCTTCAGAGGGGGTAGGTTTGCATATGTTTTTCAGCCACTAATACAGTTTTTAAACATTTCATTTTAAATTAGAAACAAGTATCCTTTAACATTTTTCATGAGATACAATTTCCATAGCATGCAACAGGATGCATCACCCTGGGCCTGTAAATGTTTATTCCCTCTACAGCATATACTTACTGTAGATATATAGTGGCTGTGCTACCCATTCTGTTATAAGCTTGTTAATTAGTTTGTCCTTGTCTGCATATTATTTTATATTCTGCGCACTGTGTGAAACTTTATTCCACCTTATAAATATGCTGCCGTCTTCCCACATTTTGTGTTCTCGCATTTTATTGGGTTTTGCGCGTAACTTCATTTTAATGACCTCTAGTTACAGAAATTCTGATTATTTTTAGCTGTGAATATGTTTCAAAAACATGACAATGGTAAATGAGTCACCATGTTATCCATCTCTAGATTTGTGCTTGGTAAGCAAGAATTAGGATGAGCATACAACATATGTCAAAGAATCAGAATAGACATAAAACCTGGAACTAATCTAAGATTAGTATGTTATATTTTAAAAGAAAGTAGTTGTATTACTCATTACTCTGACTTACTAGCACATTATGAACCATTATTCAATAATACAGTTAGGGAGTCATAACAGACTTACATACATGTAACTATTCTGTACTCAGCAATTCTAAGTACTAACTTCAACAGCCAGAACTTCCAGTCCACTTTAAGAGTTAGCTGCTGCATCATTTGAAAAAGATCCATTTAGTTGATGATTGTGATGCAAGGAGGAGATGTTGCCTTCCCCCTGCAAGTGAGTCAGCTTGAAGCTATCAGAAGCAAGATACCCTCACAATCCCTTTTTGCAGTCTTGCTTGCTGGGAGGCAGGAATGATCCTCTTCCTTGGACGCAAATTGCCCGCTGAATGGATCTCTTTTGCTTGATGGGAGGACTAGCAATGAAGGTTTAGGGGAGGCAGGAGATGTTAGCAATGTACTTCTTTTTAACTAGGATTCTGATGATGATTTGTTGCTGTTAGTGCTATCCAGTCCCAAAACCAAGTAATTGGATAAGCCAACATATTATGTTATTACAGGTTGCGCCTCTCTTTTCTAGGATTCCAAAATCTGAAATACTCCAACATGCCAAATTGTCCACAGGAATGGCTATGACAGTGACACTTTTGTTTTCTGATTATCCACAAACTTTGTTTCACACACACAAATTTATTTGAAACATTGTATAAAATTGCCTTCAGGTTATGTGTATAATATTCACATGAAATAGAAATAGCTTTTGTGTTTACATTGAGGTACCATCTCCAAGATATCTCTCCTGTGAAGCTCTCTTCCTCTTTTCCTATTACCTTTCATTATTGTATATTCTAGTGATTCATGTCTTCTAATGATATGTGCAAAGTGCAATAATCTCTGTTTAGTCATTTTGGCTTCTAGGAAGAATTTAAGCTTGATTTGCTCTTAGACTTATTTATATATCGTTAAAATGAAGAGACTATTCGCATTGGGAGATGTAGGTATGATAATATAGGGGCACAATAGGTTAAACCATTGTGCTGCTGAACTGCTCACCTGAGATGGGGTGAGTGCCCATCTGTCAGTCCCAGCTACTTGCCAACCTAGCAGTTTGAAAACATGCAAATGTGAGTAAATAAATAGGTACCACTCCAAACAATATTGCCAGCCACATGACCAGGAGGTGATAACACAGGCTCCTCAGCTTGAAAATGGAGAAAAGCACCTCTTAGGAGCCAAAGATTAGCACCGCCTCTAGAAAGCTAGAAATGATAGAATCCTTTGCCTTGTTTGTACTTGTATGTCTCATTGTATTTGACTGTAAAGGCATTGAATGTTTGCCTATGTAAATGCTGTAATCTGGTCTGAGTCCCCTAAGGAAGAAGGGTGGAATATAAATAATAAATATTATTATTATTACTATTATTATTGCAGCTATGTACACCTGTACTACACCTCCAAAACCTTTTCAATTATAAAATTCCAATTGAAGATGCTGGAACGTTGGATAGCAATGATGCATCTAGCTTATTCCTGGTAGTGACATGTGCTAAATTAGCAGCTAAGACAAGACCCTACAGAATGATATCACAATAGCATGCCTGCAATTAGAACTGTTCTATTTCAGAGGAAGGAACTGGCAAAACTACTTCTGAGTATTTCTTACCTATGAAAGCCCTTCAGCTCCCAGAATTCCCAATTTCAGTCAAGCGAATAGGAACTTCTAGAAGTTAAAAGAACCCAAAGGAACACATGTTTAGAGAAAGGGTAGTGCTGACCAAAGTATCTGAATTGCCTGGGAGAGTACTGAGTAATTGCATCATATTTGTAAGCTTTGAAAATCCCAGAATAATAAACCAGAATATGAAATTAAGACATTTCTTTTGTTATAGTTTGCAACACTGATCTGGTATCTGGTTTTGGTAGAAACCAGAAGAGAACTTCTGTGGTGACTATTTATGTACAAAAATCACATTGTCTCCTTTTCTTGTGGCTTTACAATACCTACTTTCTGACAATTTGGCTCCATCTCTACAGGAAAGGTAGTAGAATGTACTTTGTTGGGTCATCTGTTCTGGGAGGTAGGTTTTTATAGTGAGTTTAAGTAAGTCCTTCCTTAATTAGTTTGCCTCTCATTTTATACCACTACTCAAGTAAAAAGGGGACAAGTTAGTTCTAATTAATGTAGCAAATGGATAGCTAAATCCAAGGAGCAGGTGGAGAACGTTTACATCAGAAGGAGCGAGATACAACATTATTGTCTTTGCTGCCAATGTTATGGCTGCTTGGGGAAAATCAAACGCTATATTGTCTGACTGGGACCAATTGCAATAAATACTTTATGGCTATTAATCATGAGACTGATCATTTGGCATCATTAAAAAGTTCCCAGACTTCCTCTGTGAGACCTTTAAAAACCAGCCGTTCATTTTGTTGATAAACTGCAAACGAATCATCCTGACAAACGTTGCAGATAAAACAAGAGTTGCAGGGACTTCTTTAGATTCAGAGAATCATGCGACAGAACTTAGGGATCCGAAAGTGAAATATCCCAACATGACATTGCTTGTTGTTTTGTTAATAGAAGCATGAAATCTCTTTTGCCTGATCTCTAGTACAGAATTATTTTATGTTCTCTTTAAAGATTTTTTAGTGCACATTTTATTTTATTTTTATTTTTATATCAACCAATAGTAGTTGGTGGATTATATGTCAACAGAGTACTAAGAACTGAATTTTTAAAAAGTTATCAACGATTCTCAATCTACTTCTGTTGTAGGTTTCAGTAACCTGTGCAATCCTTTAAAGTTTGGACCAAAAGCTGGAGAGGATTAATTATTTCACTAATATGGAAGTCATCTGCCACGTCTGGCTATCATTTGGGCCCCAACAACACTGGCATATGCATATTGAACTGCATTGAACTGGATTATACAAGTCTACAGTGCCATATAATCCAGTTAATCAGCATTCTGAAATTGCATTTTATGCCACTGTAAATGGGGCCTTAATCAGGCTCACCTGCCTAAGAAAGAAATCTTAAGCTTATATGTGCAGTTTTCTCGGAATAGTATTAATTTGAATTTACTTCTGAGTACAATGTTTAGAATTGTGTTGGCCCTTCCGAAAATGATTCCTTTTGCTTCTGGCTGCCATTCTGAGAGACAGCTCTTCCTGCAGAGAAGCTGCTGTAACTCACTTGACCTTTTTCTTCTCTAGATCTCTTTCAAGGCAGAATTTTCCTTTTCAATTTTGAAAGGAAAAGAACAACAACACAGAGGGAGGAAAGTGAAGCCACAGATGGATCCTGATGGGAAGAAATTTTGCCCTCAGGATCATCAGTACTGCCCATTCTTGATCTAAACTATCATTGGAACAGACATCAGTAAGGGGTTTCAAAATGGCTACATAGTATCTAGGCTTTGGAAACAAATCTAAGGCTCTGTTCCTGTTGGCTTTACATTGGGAAGGGAAAACCTGTTTGTTAGACAGACATGCAGCCTCCTGTGGTGTTGTGTTTCTTTGCTGCTTGTATTTTGTGTCAATATTAAATTGCTGTTTTTTATTCTATTGTGTATTTATGTTTTGTGCCTTCAGGTAATTTCTAAGGGCCTCATCAAATAGGGTAAATTTAGCATCCTAGCATGCTTTAGTCACTATTAACAATTTACTAAAGGCTTTTTGCTAAGTAACAGCAAGGATCTGAACCATTCCATTCTATTAAAGCAGCTGTTATGGCTTAGTTGGGTGTGTTATATACTTACTGTATAAAACAAAGCACTGAGTTTGTAGTTGTTGAGCGTTGCATTTGCTTAACTTGGCTCTGTTTAGAGCTGGTAGCTTGTCGGAGCTGCAAGCAGTAGGTGGCTGTTTTGTTGCTGGGGGCTGACATGTGGCTTTTGGAAGCTGGAAACCAAAGTATAAGTCAAGGCCAAGAAAGACTGCTTATCTAAACTACAAACCAAGGGCATCTTATTTTCAACAAAGAAGACAGAAACTGAATTTTGTACTATTTTTGTTTTCTGTTGTCAAAGAAAGAAGACTCTCTGAATAAAGTCTTTATTATACTGTGGTGAATTCAACTATTCTGATTTGCTTTGTATTATTGTTGAACTAAAGTGAATGAACTATTTTATTTTGTACTTAAAGCCACAACTATTAAAAGGAGCTGAAATATCTTTAACAGGATATGTGCTTGCTTCCTCAATTTACTATCACCAGTCTGACAGCTTTCACCCTGTCTTTGGGAGGGAGCCCCATGGTGGCCATCACACGACATTGTGTGATTTCCAGTGGAGGCTCTACCCCCAACTGGGTTGGAAGTATTGTTGGAGGCTTCCCACACAACACAGGAGGCTTCCTGGGTTGTGCTGGCTCCAGTGGAGCCAGCATGGGTCGTCTACAGAATGGCAATGCTTCTCATGTCTGATGGGGAAAGCGTCTCTGAGAGGGAGCTGCTCCAGGGGTGACATATTCAGCCCGCTGCTCTTCTCTTTTTGTCATGATGCCAGGTGAAGCAGAATGCTTTGCTTGGTTTTTCCAGTGAAGCCCTAAATGACAGCAACATTCAAGTAAAGCTATCAAGAGATGTTTTTGGCAAGGTTTGTTCAGAGGAGGTTTGCCATGATCTTTTGTTGTGGCTGAGAATGTGTACTTGCCCTATCGGTTTCCATGGTCCTACTCCAACACTCAAAGCATTCCAGCAAACAGTAATATTGATGCTGTTAACTTATACTTTGTAAATAAAGCATTTGTGTACTGGCATTCTTTGTTTCTTTGAGCATCTGGTTGCAGAAGATAAAAGTATAAGTTTCAGTATACCACTTAAAACAATAGGGGATGGAGTAAATATTGTTTCCTATCAATGTCAATCCTGAGAATCATAGAAACATAATATTGGATGCACAGTGTGACCATGCTAGGACCAATTCTAAGTGTCATCCAAGCTAGCTGAGAGGTGATTTGATATGGTAATATTCTCTTCTGCAAGCAGCACTGAAAATGTAGATCAGCAGCAGACTGGAGCATGATCCAGCTCGCTGCGGCCAAAAACAAACAAACAAAAAATGTGGTGGTACCCGTGCTGTTACGGCTGGCTGAAAGTGAAACTGAGTGAGTAACAACATAGTATTGTTGGATTTCCAGCTACTAGTGTAGACATGGCAACATATTGTCAGCGTCTTTTCTCCTGCAAAGGGCAAGGAAAATCCCCCCCTTGCTTTTGCCTCTCGCCGCCAGAAAAGCCGCGGCTTGACCGCTTCGCACTCCCAGGTATTCACCAGGACTTGTGCGTTTATCTTCATTACATCCCAGGGGACCCATATTTGTATAACCCTGTGTGTTGTATTATTCCTTATTGTGTCACATTGCTTCCTCAATGTCTGTATGCTGTTTTAAAAAACATAAGACGTTATATTGACTGTGTTACATGCCTTTCCTTCATGTCCTCATTGATATACAGCAGCTGCCTTCATTGATGTATGTTATACGCAATGTGCTTTAAACTTTGTATCATTGTAGTAACTTGACTGTATCTACACACATGTTTTTTGATAAATGTTTTGAATACACCTGTGATGCTTCTCTGTGCTTACTATAAGTATATATCTAGGAATGTACTCACTCACACTACTTTGAATGCTCACATTGCATGACATGTTGAAACCTTATAGGTTGCCTTCTTTATTTGTTTGTATGAAAGTGAAACCAACCAGAGCACATTTTGGAAAACAAATCTGTGTGCAATCCTAGTGTGCATGTTAGGACTTTTAAAAAAGACAACATTCCCCACTTCTCATTCTGGCATCAGTGAGCTGGTAAGGTTTAGGGTACAGATTTGGGGGAAAGTAGCCCATGAACAACAACCACAAGTCATTTGGAGGGGTTTTCATAGGAAGTCTCGCACTTTAGTACAGTAGCACTAATGTTTTCTTCCCCAGTTGCTTTGAGTTCTCCAAGCAGATTGGAGCATCTGGCTGTTGAAATCCCAAATAGCCAGAGGACTTTGGTTGGGTACAATGCTTTTGTAGCAAGAATCAAGGTCTGGAGGGTATGTTAAGAAGCCACAAAATGGGGTTCACACATCTCACTTGCCCCACTTGTTCTTTGCTGAGAACTTTTGTGTTAAAAGTATCCTTTGTCTGAACATTTATGGATGATTTGAAGTTTTTTAAAAAACAACCCAGGGCTCTTCATTTGATGATGTTACTGTTTCACTCTTAACAAAGTTAAAGTTTATCCTTTAAAAGGTCAAGAACTTTTCCACTCCAAAAAAGACAACTGTCAATGAACCCAGCTGTTTGGACAGATGTTACATCAGAGCATGGTCATTTTTTAACATTTCCACCACCCACCCATATAATGAAGTAGCCACTATTGGTGCAGGAAAAAAAATCAGATTTCTTAGTCTTCAAAGCTCTAATAACTTTGTCAATTCAGCTATGGTAGGCAGTAGTTTTCATGCTGATATAGGCATTATTCCCACATTTGCATACACTAGGAAATGTGTGAATTGCAAATACATGAGGCTGACAGATTGCTGAAGTCTGTTGCTCCAGAAATTACCATGTTATATTATATTGGAGTGCGCCATTTCAAACTAGTTTACAATAACTGCTGCATCTGAAAAAAATTGCATCTCATTGTGCCCCTATCAAGTTCAAGTTCAGAATTTGTTTAATATTATCTTTTCTATCATGCATTTTTTAAATGAAGCTTTCCTTTATCATAACCCAGATCAGGAAATATCAGCAGGCTAGTAAAAAAACTCATGTTATCATCGATTTTTCTTGATCAACCTAATCTTGTCTCCTAAGCATGTATACAACTGGAGAAATTGAATGTTACAGGTAACATAAGCCTTCTATAGTCTAGTACTATTTCATTTACATATAGTTAAGGGTGGAGGTGTCTGAGAAGACATGGTAAAGATTATATAG
Organism: Anolis apletophallus; assembly: GCA_030556195.1. NCBI lineage: Eukaryota > Metazoa > Chordata > Lepidosauria > Squamata > Anolidae > Anolis > Anolis apletophallus. The sequence goes on along the minus strand of JARBWK010000010.1, from coordinate 20,852,049 downwards.
ACTTGAGAAGTTATGTTTATGGACCTAACCTCTGCAGATATAAATGTCAGCAACTATAAAACATGTTGCTTGTTAAAGTTAAAATATAAAGCAAGGTTTAAAAAAACCAAGTAAGCACACCAACAAAAATGTGTGGTGTCTGTCTGAACAATGCCTCCAGTAAATTTGGGATGACTTATAAACTCACATTAATACTTCCCAATAGTAATGGCAGAATTTGTCACTCTGAACTTCTTTCTTTCCTTTGCCTTTAAAAAGTCAAGGAATGACTGAACACAGGAAATGAATCATTTCCTGACCCACATTGATTTACTTTTCTAGGAAGAAAGGGAAAAAAAACACATATATGAAATCAAGCCAGCAGTGTTGATGGGGGAAGGAAGCAAAAATTGGGGAGCATCAAATGAAATTCACAAAGAAATAGGAGACACATCTCAGAATATCAACAAGATGAAACAAGTCCACAGAAGGTCAACCACGATCATCAAAGGTCTGGAAGCCAAGCCTTATCAAGAATACCTTAGGGAGCTGGGTATATTTAGCTTGGAGAAGGGAAGCTTGAGAAGTGATATGATAGCCAGCTTTAAATATCTGAAAGGACTTCACGTAGAAAGTAGAACATGAGTCAGTATATTCAAATTAGAAGAGATTGCTCCTAAAGATCAAAAAAAATCTGTACAAACTGCTTGACAGTGGAAATGGACTTCCTTGGGCCCGTAGACAATCTTTTGAATGTTACACAGAGATTGGATGGATATATTTCAGGGGTGCAGATCTAATCGTGATACCTGGAGTCCATAAATTTGTTAGGTCTCTTTCTGGTGACAAAAAGACTGTCTTCTTGGGGTCGGTCTGGGCAGGAGACAAGACTGCATTCAAGCCTCCTGTTAGGCAGACAACGATCTAGATGGGTATACAAATGACTGGAATTTTAAAAAACTAAATAAATCCAGTGTTGCAGTTTGCAAATACAGTAGAGTCTCTCTTATCCAACATAAATGGGATGGCAGAACGTTGGATAAGCAAAAATGTTGGATAATAAGGAGGGATTAAGGAAAAGCCCATTAAATGTCAAATTGCGTTATGATTTTATAAATCACAACATCATGTTTTACAACAAATCAACAGAAAAAGTAGTTCAACACACTGTAACATTATGTAGTAATTATTGTATGTACCAATTTAGCACCAAAACATTGCAATGTATTAAAACAGCTGTGGGTCTGGGCAGGAGACAGACTGCGTTGGATAATACAGAACACTCAATGAGTGAAGGTTGGATAAGTGAGACTCTACTGTAGACTTACTTTCTAACAGGAAAATATCTTCCCTCTGTATCTGTTGTGAGCAAATGTGGGTTGTTGTTTAATGCCATCACCAGTCCCTTTCTCCATGACATCACAAGGGGCTATCACTAGGTCTCAGTTTTTGACTGAGACATTGCAGAGCCTGGGAGGATTCTAACCAGGACATCCAAGATTTCCTATAATAGGAATAGGTCTATTTCTTGAACTTACCCAATGCAGATAGGGAGTATACTAATACAGATTCTCATCCATGATGGGAAAGGTGTCATAACACATTGGGATAACCCATGGAATAAAAAATGAATGCCCATAAGGGTCTTTCACGTGTCAATATTTTCCTATTCTGCCAATAAATAATATTTTGTGCACAAAGACTTTTGAACAAATTGAGTTTTCACAAAAAAAGTTCTAAGCTGTGAATTTTTTTTAAAAAAATGAGCTAAGCCACAAATAATTTTGCCTAGTGAAGATAATAAACTTTTAAAATTACAGTACTTGCTCTTGAGTCTAAGACAAACATTCCCACACCTAGAAAATATCAATGTCTTGCTTTGCCAATGTTAGGAAATCTATGAATATATAGTTTATGCTATGCAGAGCATAAGTGGTGAAAACAACAGCTTTATTATCTTACTTTTGTATTCTTTATTTCCATGGTTACCAGATACTCCATTGGTAGGCTTTGTCTGGGCAGATTGTGTATCAACCTGATGATGTCATGGCTTTGACCATTTCCATGCAAGTTGTCAGAAATGGAGCTAGTAATGTAATCCTGCAATCTCCTCATATTAGTTATTGTGTAAAATCAAAAAATGTCTTTTTAATTTTTTTCTAGAACTAGATAAAACAAGCATTCAGAGTAGTTCTATGAAGGTGATTATGCCTGATATCACAAATTTGATCAGGGGGGAGGTGGGGTGTTATTTCATGGACCTTTAAAGTTAGATTTTCTGTAAAAGAGAATGTCAATGTAACTTCCTCTCAACAGGATGGGTATCTTCTACAGGGGAATTCATTAGCTCAGACAAAGCCACACAAAGGCGAAGCTGGATGAAGGGCACATAAAATCTATAGATCAAGTGTGAGGTTTACTCTAAATAACAGTAGCCAGGTTGTTTGAACAACAGTTGGTGAAGCTGAGAAGTCAGCAGTCTTTCTGCATCTCATTGGGGCCAAAGTGGCATAAAGAGCATAGATGTCTAATTCATTAAATAGCAGATGTTGGGACTAAGTAAATCAAGGCTGGTGAGATTTTTGAGAAGAGTTAAGAAGAACAAGATAACAAGCCAGAATTAATAGACCCAAAAGATATGTTTGCAAGGTCAAAGTGAAGCAGAGGGCAAGGCTTGTTCTAGATGAGTGGTTCCCAACCTTTGGTCATCCAGGTGTTTTGGACTTCATCTGACACAGTTCCTAACAGCTGGCAAACTGGCTGGGATTACTGGGAGCTGTATTCGAAAACTCTTAGAGGACCAAAGGTTGGGAACCATTGTTCTAGAACAGGGTGGCAAAAGAATGGGATTAGGGGAATCTAATTCTGAATAGGTTTCCATATTTATACACTTCTAATGAAAATTGAAGTACTATGTGAAGCTTTCTTCAACTGGGAGGGTGTTAAGAAAATATTGACAATGTTAGACTGACATAAAAAAGACTGGAGAAATTAAAATGAATATACAGCTGTCTTTTAATATTAGAGCAAGGAGGCCACCCCTGAAAAATCAGCTTAATAATGTAATTATCTGGACTGCTAGATCCAAAAAGGTTCAACATCTGGTAGGAGAAGGAATAAGAAAAAAGCAAAACAAAATGCCTCATTTCAACATATACGTATCAAAAGGCAGGGTAGAAAAAGAAATTTCAGTGTATAAGAAAATATTCCTGTATCGATGGATAAAGCTTGCTCCCAGCTTCAATCAGTCAAATTTTGCTGCACCTTCATATTTATCAACTTAAAAATAACCAGAACATAAAATATGAAGGCTATTTCAGTCAAAACAAAATTGGGATATCAAGAGAATAGAATGGAGAATTGGGCCACATGGTGATGTCTATTTTATCCTATATCCAAAACAGTGTGTTGTTTGTTGTTATGTGACTTCATATCATTTCCAGCTTAAAGTGACCCTAGGATGAACTTATCATGGGGTTTTCTTGGCATACTTTGTTCAAAGGAAGTTTGTCTTTGATGTTGAGAGAACGTGACTTGCTAAAGTCACATTCCATAGCTGAGCAAGGATACAAGCCCTGTCTCCAGAGTCATAGAACAATGCTCAATCACTATTCCATGCTGGCTCTCAAGAAAATAAAATCAAGTAGTTTTACACATGTTTCACATTACAATAAATAAGAGCTTAACAATATAATAGCTTAATAAATTAATAACTTAAAATTGGGTAACACCATTAGATCCCAAAGGCTTTAATAATAAGTCAATATTAATACCATCTGGGCCTCTAAAGGAAGGGCATTCAACAACCAGGACAGCATACTTGAGAAGGTCCTCTCCCATATCTTTATGTGGTGTATTGCTCTTACTAGTGAGAAACACAGGAAGACCCATAGAGAAGATCTGAGTCCTCAGGGAGGCTTATGTATGTTTCAATTCAGTTATATTTTAGATCATTTAATGCACTACATTAGGCTTGTGCATTTTGGGTGAATCACTATCCATTTCTGCTTGCTGAACTGAAACATACATAAGCCTCCCATATCCATTTTCCATTACCTCCCAAAAGTAGGCATTCTGCCCAATCTTGAAAAAGATGCTCTTTTTGGCCCATTGAGCAAAATTGGGAATGTACAACTGTTTTAATGTTTTTATACTGTTTTTATAATACTTATATGTATATTGATTATTGTTTTACTCTGTTGTTCACACTGTGTTGTGCCAGTTGGTAGCCACCCTTAGCCCCTCTGCGGAGGTTGAGATAGGACGGGATACAAATGCCCTAAATAATAATAATAAAATAATACAAGTCTCCCCTTTTCTTGTGCACTTCTCTTCTGAGGAGGAGGTAGAACAGGATGCTCAAGATGTAAGAATTGGGGATTTGGAGCCAAGTATTGAGGAGAAAGAAGAGGGCAAGGAAAACATACTGCAAAAGCCTACCTTTCAGGAACGCCAAATGGTGAAAGAAAGGAGAAAGTAAACTAGAATTGCTGCAAGGATGCTGAGCAATCAGAACTTACCCTAGGAACATCTGTACTGGGAGCTGAGGGCTATAAATCAGCAGTAAAGCAAGTGGTCAGTGCAAGCAGCAACCATTCTACTCAGTGGATCTGTGCTCCAGTTTCCTTGCTTGCAGTTCCAGCAAGTGATTTACAAAGACTTTTTTTGTCAAAGACTCTGGTTTCATGTCTGATGTAAGACTTTTAGTTTGCTTTTGGGATTTTACTTTAGTTCCTTTGCTGCTATTTGTTAGAGTATTATCATTTTGCTGAAGTAATGTTTTTCTTTCAGTAGCTTGAACCCTTGTTATAAGGCTGTTTCTGGAGCAAAACAGAACACCTTTCACATTGGAGCCTTTTCTTTCTTCCCTTCAAGGGAACCTGGGTGTCAGCAACAGGGTTAAGACAGCATCCTATCCAGTCCATTATTTGGGGGGTGGGGGCATTTTCCACAGGCTCTCCTTCCATATCCTTCATTAAGATCTGGATTTAAAAATGCATCAGAGTTAAGATACCACTTTTTTGGATCCTTTACTTTCTGTTTGCAGAGGAGACTGGGTGTAATGCTTCTTAAAGTTGTTTCTACTCTGGAGGAGAGGCAGGCATGCATGTTTTCACCAGCATAACAGGCAGCTAAGGCATTTTAAGGAGGCCCAGAGAAGATCATTATGATAATTGTATTGTACTGTGTTTAATTGTCCACTTATGTTTTAGTATGGATGTATATTTTTGCATAATATGCCTTTGAAATATTGTTAAGTGTATTCGTACACAATTTGAAGCTTGTCTTCGCCCTGTAAAATTTGTTTTGGAAGCTTCGCTTCACTGTCTACACTGTTTTGTATTGTATTGTGTTGTGAGCCGCACTGAGTCCCCTTCGGGGTGAGTAGAGTGGCATACAAATAAACGGATTGATTGATTGATTGATCAATGACCTGGAACTCAACGGAGCTATCCTCCCTGGACTATTTTAAAATCCCCCTCTGTTTTCTCTGCTACCTGCAATCTCTTTCCTGTTTGTGGTTTTGCTACCTTAGAGCTATTTCTGCTTTCTATTCTAGCTTTTCTTTTTGTTTTCTGGGATTACTATTATTAGTAATAATTATCATCTTTTAGAAGTATTTGCTGAAGGAAAGGAAGGGATGGAGAAAAAGTAGCTAAAAGGCTGACTCTCCATCTCCAAACCCCTGAAACACATGCATGCAAGCAGCCCCCTTCTACCGTCCTTCAGGTCTACAGCTCCTAATCAGTCCCACTAAATAAAAAAATCAGGAAAATAAAGGAAAATCAAAAAGATTCAATTGTGATGTTGAATAGCAGAGGAGGAGCCATGATAGGCTGTCACATGGTCCCTTTTCAGATGATAATCTGTGACAGCTGGGCCCTTGCCATTTCATGCACCTGAAACAAAACAAATAAGCTGAAGGGACAGACTAAAAACAGATCCATGCACAAGTCTACTACCCTTTCACACCCCATCCCCAGAGTTTAGTGCCATTTTTAAAAAGAAATGTTTTATGTCTTTCTTCATTTTTGTTCTCTGTTACAGTGCCCATTTAATGGATTGTGTTAATTCATTGGACTGTATTTTTGCTGTTTTTATTTTAGTTTGTCTAATTGGACAGTGTAACAGTTCAATATAGAAGACTAATTTGCAAGGTGTTCCTGTTATATTATTTCCATAGTTTGAACTGTTCTTCAATATTTTCTCAGTTTTTTGATTGCACACATTGCCCCGTATTCATTGTTAGTGGCCATATCACATGTCAATAGTCTATAACAAAGTTCAATTAATTCAATAATCTCTGATTCAACTGAATAGAAATTTGTTCAGTGTGTGTATGTGTGTGTGTGTGTGTATATATACTGAAAGAATGAAAGGGAAGGAAGGAGAGAAAGAAAGGAGAGAGAGAGGGAAGGAATGTTGGCCACAGGGTACCGCTTGTGTGTGTGTCTTTAAATGCTTATCTTTTTATGCCTATACACTCAAAACTTCATTAAATAGTTCAGTACTATTGTTGTTTAAAGAAGGATAAATTATTAGACCAAGGCTATCCAGGCAGTTCATATTCAAAGAAGAATTTAAACCCAAGTTATCTGGTTGTTTATATATCTCAGTCTATCTCCTTGAATAAAATCAATCCATGCTACGAGAAATAGCATTTTTATGTAATGTGATTAAAATATGCCCAGAATATTTTACAGCATCTGAAAGAGCTACATATTTCATATCCCTAAAATATGAAGTTAATTACATGGGAAAGGGATAAGTAATTGAAAGAACTGAATGAGGGAACCAGAAGTTATATTTTGACACATGCCATACCTAAATCAAAAGGAATGCTCCCCACCCCACCCCAGTCTGGAGGCCAAATGTAATTGATTCATATGTCAGTTAATTACTGTCAAGAAACCTGAGAGCAGCAGAAAATTGTGTCCAAATTAAAAAGAAAAGGAGACAGTTTGCTTTTAGATTGGAAGTTAGATGCTTAATCGAAGTCTAATCAGAAATAACCCACTGCTGGGAATGTGGGACATCAATGTCTCTGTAGTTGCACAAAACACTTATTCAAATGAACATTAAAAAAATCAGAGAAACCAAACATTTGTAACAAAAGAACAGCAAAATGATGTTTTTAGGAATTGTGGGAGTCCAAAATACCTTAAGGGCCAAAGTTTGCCCATGTCCAGTGGAGACCCTTTTTCCGACAAGCCAGAGTCTTTCTATCTGTTGAATCTATCCAGATCCAAATTTGCTCCTTGTCATCTCTAATGCCTAAGCCTCTCCAACCATGTTGTTCAATTCCTATATTAAAATGTCTTGAAAATAGTCATCCGTTCTTAGGCTGTGGCTACACTTATCCAATTAATGTATAGTAAACTGTCTGAGAGCAATACATCATGGGAGTGACTCTGGAGATTCTTGGTGTCTAGATTGCTGCATGTGATGTGTTGCTGACCACATGCAGCTCCCTTGAAGAGGTTGGTGGGGATGTTGTTTTTCCTGATCACATAGCCAGGCGACCTATTTTGACCTCACCAGAAGTGACATTGTCAGCAGATCTCCAGAAGGGAGTTGCCTGTGCTCAGTAATGCAACAAAGGCTCTGTTGGTTAACTATTGCAATGTATTTCATATAGACTTGAAGAAAGACTGGAAGTTTCTAATAGTGTCACGATGCACGGACTTGACCGGCCCCTGAATCACACACACAGAGACAGACTGAAGGCTAACTACTTTATTGAATATAAAAACAGTTCAAAAGGAATAATGTCCATAAAAATAGCAAAAGCAATTCCAAGGCAAAAAGCAATCAATTGTCCAAAACAGCTTGGTTAATAATCCAAAAGACTTAGCAAAGCTCCGCACAGCAATGTGGATTCAGGAAGAAGGCAAGCACAGGATGCAAGGCAAACTTGATAGGCCACTAGCCAACTTAGCTCCGTGGACCCGCTTCGCTTCACGTCTACTCAGAAGAGACGTGGCCGAAGTACTGGGGATTCGTTCCCACGGATCCTATACTTAATCTTTCGGCCGAGGTCCCCGACGCTCTAGGCTTCGTCGTCTCCAATCTCTGCTGACGGACCTCGGCCTGTCTAGGCTATGGAACCATCCCCTCCTGCTAGTCTCGATGCTTCGTCTCCTATCAAAGGTTCGGCCTTGCCTCCCAGCACCTGGGTCTCTATCTCCATGAGAGCTCTCCTCACTAGATTCTTCCCAGCCGCTCTCTTCCATGTTTTCACTCAAAAGATCCTGTGAACCTCTCCCACCCGGCCGTTCATAAGTTTCGCTATCACTGCTTTCCATTTGCACCTGGTTATCTGTCTCATCGTAAGGGTCAGGCCAACCTTCTTCCCATGCCAAACTTTCTGTGGGTGAAGGAAGCATGGGAAACTCTCCTTCTGCTAACCCTTCTAAATCCTCTTCAGAATCTAGCTCTGCTGGAGTGTATCGGTAGTTACTGAAAAGAACATTCAAGTGCCACCTCGGAGTTGGTTGAGGTAGGCAGGATTTCCCTGGGTACTGGTTGTGGGGGGTCAGGAGCAGGTCAGGGTTTTGCCCTCCTTCTGCTCGAGATCCCCGCTGTGTGATACAGAATGCTGGACTAGATGGGCTGAGGTCCGATTCCGCATGGCTCTTCTTATGTTCTTATGTTCTTATAGGCCCCAATGCCAATGGGACCCCCGGTCTTGGCCCCTGCCCCCCAGGTACAAACGAAAACTGCTGTGCTACACTATCCCCCCCTCAGGGCCCCTTCGAGGCCGCCCGCGAGGCTTGGGTTTGTCAGGGTACTTGCGGTGAAACCGAGCAACAATGTCCGGGGCGTGAACATCTCGAGCCGGCGTTCATGAACGCTCTTCTGGCCCAAAACCTTTCCAGTCAATCAAATACTCCAGCTTCCGGTATCTGATGCGTGCATCCAGGATGTCCTACACCTCGAACTCCTCCTCATCGTCACGCATCACAGGGGGAGGGGGCGGCTGCGTCACATCAGGCCACACCCCCTTCGCCGGGCGGAGCAAACAACGGTGAAACACAGGGTGGATCTTCATGTCCGCTGGAAGTTGTAGTTTGAAAGCAACAGGCCCCACCTTCTCCAACACTTTGTAAGGACCCAAAAATCTCGCATCCAACTTGCGGCTAGGCCTCTGCGTGGGCAGGTTCTTGGTAGACAGCCAAACTTTATCCCCCACCAGGATATCAGGGCCCTCCTGGCGCCGCCGATCGGCCATCCGCTTGTAATCCGCTTTAGCCTGGTCCAATTGAGTATGTAGCAAGTCTTGGAGCGCAGTGAGCTCCCGAAGCCAATCTTCTGCCGCCGGCACTTCCCCAGACGGGTCTACCGGAGGGTAGAAACGAGGATGGTGTCCAGAGTTAGCAAAGAAAGGAGTCTCCTTGATGGATTCCTGCGTCGCATTGTTGTAGGCGAACTCCGCCAAAGACAACAAGGACGCCCAGTTGTTTTGCTGATAGTTGACATAGCACCGTAGATACTGTTCAAGGTGGCTTTAACCCTTTCGGTTTGCCCGTCGGACTGGGGGTGATGAGCCGTGGACATCCGAACATCAATCCCCAGCAGCTTCTGGACAGCCTTCCAGAATTGGGGAGTGAATTGGGTGCCACGGTCGGTCACCAAACTCTGTGGCAGTCCATGCAACCGAAACACATGTTGCACAAACATATCAGCAGTCTTTTTGGCAGTAGGCACCCCCACACAGGGAATGAAGTGTCCCATCTTGGTGAAACAGTCCACCACGACCAGGATCGTGGTGAAGCCCTTGGACTTGGGCAGGTCAGTGATGAAATCGGCCGAAATAATCTTCCAGGGAGCGGAAGGGGGCGGAAGCGGCTGGAGCAAACCGGCCGGCTTGCCCCCCTGGTTCTTTGCCCGCTGGCACACAGGGCACGAGCCCACATAGTCCTCCACATCCCTCCGCACTTTAAGCCACCAAAAATCCCGTAACACCAACTGTAGGGTCTTGAACAGCCCAAAGTGTCCTGCGGCCCGGCTATCATGGCAAAGTTTGAGAATGTCCTCCCGCTCGGGTCCGGGGGAAACATAGACAGAGTCGCGGTGGTAGAGCACCCCGTTCTTTACCTGGAAAGGGGCTTGCACCCCCTTGGTCAGCTGCTCTTGCACCCAAGGGTCAGTCCGTTGGCGCGCCTGGACCCGGTCACTCAGAGTTCTCTTGTCCCCAGGGGCCGGCGGGGCCACTGGAGGGTTCACAGGTGCCGCCCGAGCAGCCGCAAAGTTCTCCGCTTTCAGCAAACGCGCCTCGGAAAGCCCTTCTCTGCCACGCACATACTCCGGCTTCCGGGACAAAGCGTCGGCTTGCTTGGTCTGCTTGGGGGTCACATAGTGGATGCGGAAATTGAATCTCTCAAAGAACAGGGACCATCTCTGTTGCCTCTGGTTCAATTTGCGCTTGGTCTTCAAGTGCTCCAAATTCCAGTTGTTGGTGTGAACTTCCACCAGGAATTTGGCCCCTTCAAGCAGATGTCTCCACACTTCAAAGGCTACCTTGATGGCCAGGAGCTCCTTCTCCCAAATGGTATAGTTCTTTTCAGGAGCCGTCAGCTGCCGGGAGTAGTAGGCACAGGGCAACAAGTCCGTCCCCTGCGGCTGCAGCAGGATCGCTCCCACTGCTACATCCGAAGCGTCAGCTTGCACGATGAAAGGGGTGCGGGGGTTGGGATGCTGCAGAAGCGGCTGGGTGGTGAACAGCTGCTTTAACTTGCGGAACCCCACGTCCGCCTCCGGTGTCCACCGGAACGGCACCTTTCCCCGCAGGCACTGGGTGATAGGATCAGCCCACTTAGCAAAGTCAGGAATGAACTTTCTGTAGTAGTTGCCAAAGCCCAGGAATCTTTGAATGTCTTTCTTGCTGGCCGGGGCCGCCCAGTCAGCCACAGCTTGGACCTTGGTGTCATCCATGGCAATGCCCGTAGGTGAGATACGATAGCCCAGAAAGTCCACCTCATGCAGATCAAAAGCACATTTCTCCAGCTTGGCATAGAGCCCGTGGGCTCTCAGTCTCTGGAGCACTTCCTTGACATGGCGGTCATGGGTCGCCTGATCCGGAGAAAAAATCAACAGGTCGCCTAGATAGACTGCCAGATAACGGTCCAGCAGGTCTCGGAAAATGTCATTCATGAAATGTTGGAAACAGGCTGGGGCGTTGCACAAACCGAATCCCATCACCAAGTATTCGAAACTTCCCCACTTGGTCTGGAACGCCGTCTTCCATTCGTCGCCCTGACGAATCCGCACAAGATTGTAAGCACCCCTCAAGTCCAGTTTAGTAAACACCTTGGCTCCCCGCATCCGCTCCAACAGCTCGGGGATCAGGGGGAGGGGGTAGCGGTTCCGAATCGTGATCTTGTTGAGCTCCCGATAGTCATTACAGAGCCGCAGTTCCCCCGATTTCTTCTTGACAAAAGAATGGGCGCCCCGGCCGGGGACTGAGAAGGCCGAATGAAGCCCTTCCGCAGATTCTCATCCAGGAACTCTCGGAGAGCCTGTTGCTCTGGTTCCGAGAGAGGGTAGAGTCTCCCCCGCGGGATAGGGACTCCAGGTTCCAATTCAATGGCACAATCATAGGGCCGGTGTGGAGGCAGACGTTCCGCCTCCTTCTCGCTGAAGACATCCCAAAATCCGGCATATTTCTTGGGCAGTGTGGCAACGTTTTCCACCTCCTGGGCCTGACAAGCCCGTGCCGTCATGCAGTGGCTCTGGCAATGGTCAGAAGAAAAAACTAACTGTCTCTTGGCCCAGGAGATCTGGGGATCATGAAGTGCGAGCCACACAATGCCCAGGACGATAGGGAAATCCGGTAACTTGGTCACAAGAAAGGAAATGTCCTCTTTATGGGAGCTGGTCCACATCTTGGTAGGGGCTGTATATTGAGTCACAGCCCCTGTTTTCAGAGTTCTCCCATCAATAGTCTGCACACCCTTTGGCTCTTGGAGATCAAGAAATTGTAATCCGGCAGACTTGGCATAGTCTGCATCAATGAAGTTGTTGGTGGCCCCCGAGTCGATCATGGCATGGACCATCATCGGCCCCTTCTCTGGCGACCAGAGGCTGACCATCACTAGGAATAATTGTCCAGTCTTGGGTTCGGGGGGAAGGTTAGCGACGTCGGCTAAGTGAGCCAACCCTCTTACACCCGGCCGGCCCCTTCCCCCGTCGCCTGGATTGCTTCCTCGGCCTCCGGGGCCCCTCCAAAGGCGGCTGAGGCCCGAGGAGTCTTTCCACGCGGCTTCTGGGGGCATTCTCTAGAAAAATGTCCAGCTCCTCCGCAATACCAACACAGGTTTAGGCGTTGACGGCGTGCCTTTTCCGCCGAATCCACCTTGGGGCGCACAGTCCCAAGCTGCATGGGCTCCGGTTCATCCAGGGGTTGGGGAGTCAGGGCAAACTGTCGGGGCAAGAACTGGCCGGCCCCCGACTCCTTCCACGCCGCCGGCTTCTCCACTGCACCTTTATCCCAACGCCTCCGGGTCTGCAATCCCGCTTCCACTCGTAAGCTCAAGGTGATTGCCGCCTCCAGGTCCGCGGGACGGCCATGTCCTCTCAACATCTCTTGTTGCATCTCCGATGACAACCCTTTGATGTACTGGTAACGAAGAGCAGAGGGGTTCCAATCCACCTGGGCAGCCAGCACACGGAAACGGGAAATATACTGGGACAAGGACATGTCCCTCATCGACAGCCGGTCCAAATCTCGCTCGGCTAACTCCGCATTCACTGGGGCTCCCCAAGTCACCTTGATGGCATCCAGAAAGGCTCTCAACGTGGCCACCTGGGGGGATCTGGCCCGGAGCAATGTGGTCGCCCACGCTGTTGCCATTCCTTCCAGCAGGTTGTATACAAAGCCCACCTGGGCCCGATCCGTGGCAAACTCATTGGGCCGGAGCTCCAGGTACATGTCCACTTGGACGATAAACACCTCGACTTGAGCCGGATTGCCTCCGAATCGTGCAGGCACGGATACTGAAGGGTGCCGTCCGGCCCTGGTCCTTAGTTCTCCTAGTTCTTGCTGGATCGCGGCCACTTGGGCGTCCGACAGTTGAGCCATGGTGGCAACGTTCTTTGCGCGCTTCTTGCGGCGTCCCGTGATGTGAAACAGGGGTTCTTGGAGTACTTCGGCCAACTGTCACGATGCACGGACTTGACCGGCCCCTGAATCACACACACAGAGACAGACTGAAGGCTAACTACTTTATTGAATATAAAAACAGTTCAAAAGGAATAATATCCATAAAAATAGCAAAAGCAATTCCAAGGCAAAAAGCAATCAATTGTCCAAAACAGCTTGGTTAATAATCCAAAAGACTTGGCAAAGCTCCGCACAGCAATGCGGATTCAGGAACAAGGCAAGCACAGGATGCAAGGCAAACTTGATAGGCCACTAGCCAACTTAGCTCTGTGGACCCGCTTCGCTTCACGTCTACTCAGAAGAGACGTGGCCGAAGTACTGGGGATTCGTTCCCACGGATCCTATACTTAATCTTTCAGCCGAGGTCCCTGACTCTCTAGGCTTCGTCGTCTCCAATCTCTGCTGACGGACCTCGGCCTGTCTAGGCTATGGAACCATCCCCTCCTGCTAGTCTCGATGCTTCGTCTCCTATCAAAGGTTCGGCCTTGCCTCCCAGCACCTGGGTCTCTATCTCCATGAGAGCTCTCCTCCCTAGATTCTTCCCAGCCGCTCTCTTCCATGTTTTCACTCACAAGATCCTGTGAACCTCTCCCACCCGGCCGTTCATAAGTTTCGCTATCACTGCTTTCCATTTGCACCTGGTTATCTGTCTCATCGTAAGGGTCAGGCCAACCTTCTTCCCATGCCAAACTTTATGTGGGCGAAGGAGGCATGGGAAACTCTCCTTCTGCTAACCCTTCTAAATCCTCTTCAGAATCTAGCTCTGCTGCTGCAGGCCCCAATGCCAATGGGACCCCCGGTCCTGGCCCCTGCCCCCCAGGTACAAGCGAGAACTGCTGTGCTACAAATAGTGCAAACCTGGAGTAGTTAAACTAGTAAATGGTGCATAGTATCGAAACTAGTTCCCATGCTACTGCATGGGTTGCCATTGTGTTGGTTTAATTATTTGGGCTCTATCTAAGGACTGGTCCAATTTAGTATGAGTCTCTCCACATCTTGATGAAAGACCCTCTTGTGAATACCAGTACCAGTGGATGGGAATGCAGTAGAGCTATTTCTCCTATATTGTTACATGATTCTGAAATGTATAATTCTTGGAAGAGCATTAACTTTGCTTCATAATTACTTTTAAGAAGAAAAAAAGATACAGCCCTGCAATTTGGCCTTTTAAACTGTTTTGTTTGCTCTTTTGGCACTGTGAAAATGCAGGATAAATGAAATAAACACCCCCCCCCCCCAGGTTGCAAAACTATAGCAGGAACCTTGCAACAGCCCCGGGGGAGACAATTTACAATCCATCAAAACCCTCCCTCTTCCAGCCCTTAAACTCCTGGTCACCCATAGCTTTGATCAGCCTTGGATGACTGGAACTTTTTGAGCTGGGCCGAAGGAAGGAAAGAAGGAAAGAAAAGGTTTGAGTGCCACCATTACAACACTGTGCTCCTTTGCTCATCCTTGCCGATCGTGGCTCCGGCCATCCAGGTACTATAATTTAGCCTTCATAGTTCTTGGACCATCCAGCCACCTCGCCATCTCGGGGGTAGCCAAAGAGTTCCGGCAGGCCCCTGTCAACTGACCTGTAGTTGTATACAAGGACTGAGCTGGACATGATTTTACTGTCTTATATAGTTTTATGTGTTTATTGTATTGGTAGTTGTTAATTTTATTGTGAATTTAAGATGTTTTTAGATTTTAAATGTTAGCATTGAATTCTTGCTGTTTGCCGGTCTGAGTCCCTTTATTGATGTGAGAAGATCAGGATACAAACGTTTTAAGTAAATAAATAAAATAAATGTTGTCATCTTGCCCTGACCAGCAAGCTCTTCTTGGTGGGCCCTCACCATTGGGCCACCTGACAGGCTCTGATAGGCCCCTGCCAGGAGTCCCTCCATGCCGCCGTGCCGCCTCGCCATCATGCCGCTTCGCCACCTTGGCTCCGTGTTGCCTTGCTGCCTCGCCACTGACTTATCTTGCCATCGCGCCACCACACCGCCTCGCTTTCTTGTTGCCTCGCCATTGCGTCGCCTCGCCATTGCACCGCCTTGCCACCAAGCAACCTCACCTTTGGGAAGTGGCTGGAGTTCCGGCCTTTCAGCCTGCCTTTGCTGTCGCCAGGCTGCTATGCGAATGTTTGGGTGACTGCCTTTGTTCTCCTGAGAGGTGACGGGAGTGTCGGGTTGGCGGTTTGCAGCTGCTGGGTTGCTCTGTGGCTGTGGGGTTGCCTTGCCATCTTGCCATTTTGGGGAGGTGACTGAAGACCATTGTTGGGGCCTCCATCGGCAGGCTCCTCATCAGAGGGCCTTCATCACTGCTATTGAGCGTCCACCATCTTAGCTTCCCTTCCTTTCGTGAAGAGGTCCACCATCTTGGTTCCTGCTGCAGTTTATCATCTTGTTTTTATTTTTTTGTTTTTATTTTGTTTCTGTCTTGTTTTATTTTTGCCTTATTTTAAATTACTATTTTTTCCTTTTCTTTGTTTACATCTGTGTTGTGTCTGAACCTTAGTGCAGGTATCAGATACTTTTAATTTGGGAACCTTTGGGTTCTGGTTTGAATTTCATAGGAGCAGTAGAGACATATAGAAGTTGACCGGGGGCTGTCAGTGGGCAATAGAATTCATAGGAAGTGGGATTAAGGTTGTTTTTTAAATAGATTTTTATTGAGTTTTCAATATATACTGTACATAGACATACGTACTAACATACATGGGATTGTAAATAAGCCGGTTTTGGATAGGGCGGGAAAAAGGGAGGTGGTGAATGGGGTGAGGAGTGGAACATAGGGGAAGGGTGGGATAGGGTACAATTAAAATAGAACTTCCCAAGAGTTACCCAGGATTTATACTTTGAATACAATTTTTGCTTTCTCTTAGTATCTAACTATTTACATAATATTGTTTAATATCTTAATATATAATCTTATAATTCATTCAGATCTATTATGAATTTATTTCCTCTATTTTGTATCTTGGTCATGAAACTCGACCAATCTGTTTTTGCTTTTTGTTGCTTAGTTTCTGTGATAAAGTGTCCATTTGTATCATAGCAAGTGCTTTCAGTGTCCATTCATCCAGTGTAGGTGTTGTTTTTTGCTTCCAATACCTCGCCAGCACTATTCTGGCGCAGGTTCCCAGTATAAAAAACATCTTATCTTGATTGTAATTTAGAGCTTGATTGGAGATTCCCAGCAGATAATTTTGTGGATCTAGTTTAAATTTGATTTTTAAATTTTTTTGAATTTCTCTATGGATTTCTTCAGTATTTTTTTACTTTTCTACAGTTCCACCACTGGTGCAGGTATGTGCCTGGTTCTTTCTTGCATTTCCAACAGCTATTGGGGAGACCTTGGTTGAATTTGGCAATTTTAGTTGTGTATAAATGCCATCGGAATTGCATTTTTATCCAGTTTTCCGTTATCTCTGTGGTGGTAGTATATTTTCATTTTTAATCCATATTTCCTCCCACTGGTATGTCAATATATTATGTCCTAAGTCTTGTGCTCATCTTATGTGGCACTCTTTTATTAGTTCTTCTTCTGATGCCCAGCTCAGGAGTAATCAGTATAGTATACTGATGTTTTTCTTTTTCTTTTTTACGGCTGGCTCCCAAAGTTCATCTTTCTTGAAACCTGCTTTCCTGTCTATTTTATATCTCTCATGTATCTGGTGATATTGGAGCCATGATTGTGCCGGGTGTATCTGTTTTAATTCTTCCATCGTTTTTATTTCCCACTCATTATTACTTTGCTTTTTAAAAATTTGTTTATAAGTTAGCCACTTGTTTTCAGCGAGTTCTTTTTTTTCTGAAGCGCTTCTGTAGGGGAGATCCATAATGGTGTATAACTGAATAATCTATGTTTGTATTTTTCCCATACTTTGATCAGGGCAGCTCTGATATAGTGGTGGCTGAAGTTTTTTTCCACCTTCCTTCTATCAAACCAGAGGTAAGCGTGCCATCCGGCCCGCAGATCATGTCCCTCTAGTACTGATAGTTTGGAGTTTTGTGGGAAAGCCCATTCTCTTATCGCCACCAAATTACATGCCTCATAGTATATTCTAAAATTTGGAAGACCTAATCCACCCCGGTTTTTTTGTCCGACATTAGTTTTAAGCTTATTCTTGGTTTTTTGTTTTCCCAAATAAATTTCCTTACATCAGAATCCCATTTCTTGAAAAGGTAGTCATTTCTGATGACTGGGACTGTCTGAACTAGAAATAGAAGTTTTGGTAGGATAGACATTTTGACTATGGCCACTCTCCCTAACAAAGATATCTTGTTGTGTTTCCACTTCTCCATATCCTTTTGTATTGACTGCCATAAAGTTTCATAATTGTTTTTCAAAAGCTGTGTATTGCTAGATATTATTGTTATTCCCAGATATCTAATTTTTTTCCTTATCTGTATTCCAGTTTTAAATTGTAGTTGGTCCTTTTCTTTCTCATTTAAATGTTTGGTCAGAAATTTTGTTTTTTGTTTGTTTAGTTTGAACCCCGCTAATCCTCCAAATATTTCAAATTTGTTTAACCAACCTTCTATATTGTGAAGCAGGTTTTCTATTTTGCAGACAATATCGTCTGCATAAACCCTTAGTTTATAATGTTGTTTTAATATTTGGGTACCCTTAAGTTTTTTGTCATGGTTGATATCTGCTACTATTACTTCCATTACTAATATGAATATAAGTGGCGAGAGGGGACATCCCTATCTGACTCCTCTGCTTATCTGGATTTTTTTTGGAACTTTCTTCTCCATTGATTATCAGCGTGGCCTCTTGTTTCTTATATAGAGCCTCTATTGTGCTTTGGAAGTAGAAGCCTGTATCTATTTCTTTTATGAGTATTTTTATAAAGTCCCAATTAACTTTACCAAACGCTTTTTCTGCATTGATAAATAATAATGCTATTTTTTTTCACTGTGCCTTTCATAGTATTCCAGGATATCTATTATGGTTCTTGTATTTTCTTTCAGGTGTCGGTTTGGTAGAAAACCTGTTTGATGTGGGGATATCCAGTCTTTTAAAAAACTTTTTAGTTTGTCTGCTATTATGGAAGAGAATATTTTATAGTCAGTGTTGAGTAATGAGATAGGCCTATAGTTTTTGGCATATTTCATGTCAGTGTGTTCTTTGTGGATCAGGATAATATTTGCTTTATCCCAGATTTTGGGAATTTCTTTTGTCTCTCTGATCCCGTTGAAAATCTCTAATAGGAGTGGGCCCAGACCTTTTTTGTATGTTTTGTAAAAATATGGCTGTAAAGCCATCTGGCCCTGGTGCTTTGTTGATTTTCAGAGCGTCTATGCCTTTTTCTATTTCAGCCATAGTTATGGGGCTATTTAATAGATCTCTTTGCTTTTCTGTGATTTTTGGGATCTTTAAATTGCTGGTGTATTCTGTTATGGTGTCCTTAGATAATTTCTCTTTTTTGTACAACTCCTGATAGAATTCGTTGAATACCTCAGCAATTTTCCCTTCCTCCGTGATTATTTTGCCCTCATTTTCTATTTTTATAATAAGTTTTTGGTTTTTTTTGTTCTTTAATTTCCTGGCTAGCCATTTGCCGATTTTATTGGCCTTTTGAAAGTAGCTGACTTTAACATACCTTAGTTGTCTCTCTATATTTTCAGTCTGTAGGAGTTGTAGTTGTTTCTTAAGGATATTTAATTTATTTGTTGCTTTTTTACTTGTTGGTTTTTTAAGTACCTCTTCTGTCTCTCCTATTTCTTGTATTATTTCCTGCTCTTTCTTGTTTCTTTGTTTGTTTTTCCTGCTGTTCAGTTGTATGAATTCGCCCCGCATCACGGCTTTCATGGCTTCCCATTGTGTTATTCTGCTTGTTTCACTACCTTTATTTAGCTCTAGGTATTCCCTGAGTTGTTTTCTTATTAACTCAATGTCTTGTTCCCTACTGGGTAAGTTGTCTTTTAGTTTTCATCTAAATTGGGGTTTTTTTCCCTATCAGGCTCAATTCTGGGATTAAGGTTTTTGAGCAGATAATTCCTTTGTTCCTGTCGCACTCCAGGCAAGGTAGGGACCCTGTAGACGGAATCACACAACACCAGTACTAAAATATAGTCATTTATTAAAAGCAGATAATCAACAATGCAATGCAGAACTAAAGGATTCCAAGGAAACTCATTTGTAATCCAACCAGGAATGTTTCAGGAGCCAAAAGCAGCAAAGGTGAATATAATCCAAGGTTCCAGGAGCAAAGAGTCCAAGAGTCTTTAAAGTAGTTTAGAAGTGTTCCACAGGCCTAGCAGAATACCTGAGTCCAGAAGCATGAAGCAATCTTCAGCAGAGAATCCTCTCAAGGACTGGCGTTGCCTGGACTAAAGCATGGCACAGCAAACAGTATCTAAATAGCCAAAACCAAACTGCTTTCGATTTCCTTAATTGGCTGTCCAGACTCAGCAACAAACGGCCTTGCTAGAGAACTCATTAACATTCCTTTGCTGCCGCTTCTGCTGATGGAACTGTCAACACAGGTGCTCCCGTTATATATCTTAGACTGATTCCCATAGGAACCAAGCCAAGGAAAATTCCCTTCCCTTTGCAGAGTTCCCTGCGAGGCCCCTGCAGCCAAAGAAGCTACAAACCCAACAGTTCCCCGTGAGAGCTCCTTGAGTTAAATGGTCTGTTTTTTATGGTTTTGGAATGTGATTAATGGTCTGTTTATGGTTTTGGAATGTGACTGACGGTTTCTGTATGTTGAATTGAGCACATTGTAGGTAACAGTCTGTGAAAGGTGCTTAAGAAAGATCTGGTTATAACAGGAAATAGGAATTTTATGCTAGTTTTGAAGGAATTTTGAAGGATAAGAGTGGTTACTATAGGAAGGTTTTTGGTAAGTGATAGGAAATGAGTTTGCTGGAAACTCATAGGAATAATGATCTCTCCCACCTGTGTGATCCTTTGGGGAATTTGGTCAGCCTCGTTCTGCAAGAGATCGAGATCCTGAACAAGAAAATATTCTATCTTTTCAAAGGAATTTCCTTGATTGTGAAAAACCCCACTCCTGATGACATTTTAAAAGATGACCCCACAGTCTCCACAAACTTCGTTGAGGACCTAATTGCAATGGAAGACCAGGGGAGGAATAGTTTTGAGGGGCAGAAAGTAGATGATAAGCTAGGAATTGAGATCAAAAAACACACGAGCGGGCTGGTAAACAACACAGTTAAACAACGATGTGAAGGTAAAACATATGCTGTTTGGTGTAGCAGTGCATATACATTACATTCGTATAGTCATCCCCAAGATAGAATCAAGCAATCATATTAAACACAATTGTATTATAAAGCATGTAAGATAGAACATGTCAAATACAAATCCGGGTTAAATGCAATATATACAAGGTACAATACCGCATAAGTCCCATTCAGTAGCAGCCACAGCCGGCACACACACTATCTGAGAGTGGAATGTCTCAGAAGGCAGGGTTTCAAGGTGCAAACGGCTGGGAAGTCTATAGAAGGGAGATGGGTGTCCACGGAAAGGAGGTGAGGGGGACAGACACACACTCAAACAGAGGCGGAGCGGCGCTGAGCGGAGAAGGGGGTTACCCAGATGCAAGCGGCTGCGGAGGAGAACGGGGGCGTCTTCCTCTGTGGGCAAAGCCCAGCGCAGCTTGCTGACGTCAGCGGGGGCTCCGAAGATGGGGAAATCCCCAGGACAGCTGTGTGGAGAACGAAGAATGGCGCCTCCACATAGCAAAGCCGAAAATCAACAGCCAGAAAAGCCGACGGTGAGAACAATGCAATTTTTCAAAGCGGCCACATTTATAATCCGTTTCGGGATATCTTCCCTTTTTCAAGGCTAGGGTTGCCAATATTGGCATCCAAGATCTATACATAGTATAAAATTACAGTCAAAAATACATCAAAGTATATAACATCATACCAATAAGAGCCCATAGAGATAAGTAATACATACCAAGTCTGCAATGAGAAAATCATAACCCTGCTCTTCCATTAGCAGGGTGACCCAAAGGTGATTAGAGGGGGAAGGTTTAGGTTATTTATGCAATTAAGGAGCTTATGCAAATGGGGTCATTGAGACCACATGGGTGCTCTGTATCCAAACGTAAGATCCATTGATTTTCTTGTTTAATGAGGTAATTGGTCACATCTTGGTGAGGTTTAGGGGTCACCTTCTCCAGTATTCTGATTTTTAAAGATGTAGTAGGATGTTTCATAGTTTCACAATGCAAATAAAATGCTGAGTCTGTACAGTGTCTATTGATTTTCGATCGATGTTCAATAAAACGTGTCCTCAAATCTCTTTTGCTTTGGCCTATATAGGTCATTTTGCAATCACATTGGATCGCATAGACTATGTACTTGGAACTACAGGTCCCAAAAGTCCTGACTTTGAAAAACAGCACCTTGAAACCCTGCCTTCTGAGACATTCCACACTCGGATAGTGTGTGTGCCGGCTGTGGCTGCTACTGAATGGGACTTATGCGGTATTGTACCTTGTATATATTGCTTTTAACCCGGATTTGTATTTGACATGTTCTATCTTACATGCTTTATAATACAATTGTGTTTAATATGATTGCTTGATTCTATCTTGGGGATGACTATACGAATGTAATGTATATGCACTGCTACACCGAACAGCATATGTTTTACCTTCACATCGTTGTTTAAGCTAGGAATTGAGACTTTTGGGGAGGGGATGGGCCGTTCCCTATCCAAAAGGGACGGGGGGACTGGAAAAGACTAGCTCTGTTGTGCAGAGTACAAACAATTCAATATCTGAGTCTATTGAACAATTTCTGGACACTATACACCATTTTCAACATCTGTTGTGAACAAACAACTTGGCTTTGGAAGTTTCGGACTCGCTATGTAACAGAGGCAGATGGACGTCTAAGAGAGTGGTCCAGACGTCTCTAGCTCAAATTTTATCTAGAAGCTGGTTGGAAGTGAAGATAAGGACATCGCTTGGCTTTCTAGATACTGTCAATCTCAGGACCACTCCACGAGTCTTCTTCTTTCTTTAGAAGATTTATCCCGCTGGACGCAGAGGCTGTTGATAGGCTCGTAGCTACAACTAGACCAACCACCTGCTCCCTCGACCTGTGCTCCTCCTGGCTAGTGAAATCCTGCATGGAGGGTCTACATGGCCCTCTGTTGAATATAGTAAACAGCTCCCTTGAGCAAGGAGTTTTTCCAGAGGATTTAAAAGAGGCTATGGTTTCTCCACAGCTGAAGAAACCGGATTTAGATCGTTTGGTTCCCTCCAGTTACTGCTCAGTCTCGAACCTTCAGTTCCTGGGCAAAGTGCTTGAGAGGGCAGCAGTGGAGCAGTTTCAGCAGTTCCTACATGACACAGCCAGACTAGATCCCTTCCAGTCCAGCTTCCGTATGGGGCATGGGAGGGAGACTGTGCTGGTCTCCATCACAGATCAGCTTCACTGCCAGCTTGACCAGGACGGATCGGCACTGCTTGTGTTATTGGATATCATGGCAGCATTTGATATGGTCGATTACAATATTTTGACTCACCGCCTTGCCGTGGCTGGAGTTAGGGGGACGGCCCTCAATTGCTTTTCTCCACAATCAGGGCCAGCAAGTGTGTGTGTGGGGGGGGGGTGGTCTCTGAGAGTTCCCCCCTTATATGTGGGGTTCCTCAGTGGGACATCCTTTCCCCTCTGCTTTTTTATATCTACATGCAACCACTTGCTTAGCCAGTGCAAAGCTTTGGGCTTGAGTGCTGTCAGTACGCTGATGACACTCAGCTCATTCTCAGGATGGAGTGCTGACTGGACTCATACCCGATAATTTCCATCAGTGCCTCAAGGCTGTAACTGGATGGTTGCATGCCAGCAGGTTGAGATTGAATCCAGTGAAGACAGAGATCCTATGGCTGGGTCATCCGGGCAGTAGGGATATCCAGTTGCCAACCCTGGATGGTGAGGCGCTATGCCCGTCATCATTGGTAAAGAGCCTGGGAGTCCTCTTGGACCCTCTGCTGGCAATGGAGGCCCAGATCTCCACTGTGAGCAGAACCACATTTTCCATCTGCGTCAGGCTAGACGACTGGCTCCCTATTTGTCTAGGAACAACCTGGCCACAGTGATCCAGGCTACAGTCATCTCAAGATTAGACTACTGTAATGCCCTCTTCATTGGCCTACCTCTGTTGGTAATCTGGACTCCTTGCCAGGGAGCCGTTGAGATGTCATATAACCCCAATTCTGCAGCAGCTGTACTGGCTGCCAATTGAGCACTGGATTACCTTCAAAGTGATGTTTCTTACCTTCAAGGCCTTATATGGTCCAGGGCCGGTGTACTTGAGGGACTGCCTTACCCCCTACCAACTCCAGAGATCACTTTGCTTGGAAGACCAAGACTTGGTGGAAGTTCCCAGTTTTAAAACCTTTCGCCTGACGGTGACTAGGCATAAAGCCTTAACGGTCGTGGTGCCATCTTTATGGAATGCTCTGCCAGCAGAAACTCGAGCCCTATGAGATTTGTCAGCTTTCCTTAGGGCATGTAAAACACAATTGTTCCGGCAAGCATTTGAATTCTGCTAATGTGATTTTAATCTAACTCTTTACCAAGTTTCATTGTATATCTATATTGTAAACCGCTACAAGCCTTTGAGGAGTGGCGGTATCTAAGTTGAAATAATGATAATAATAATGATGATTTGTACTCAGCTTAGAAGGGGTGTGGGACAGGATGGGGCCAAATCTAGTGATTCCCAGTAGGATCAAACAAAAACAAGCTGATGAAGTTTCTCTTAGCTTGTGTTTCTAACCTCACTAATAATTGTTGCCTTCTCAACTTTGGCGTCATCTGTGAATTTTTGGAGACTATAAGAATCTTCATCTGCTGTAAGATAAGTTTTTGGGGAAAGGCAGAGATAAATCAGTTCAGTATGAAAAGCTCAATATAATCCATGCATGAATTTTTGTGGTGTTTTTACTAAGCATATAATGATTCCATGTTACATTTGGTATTATCAAGTTGTGATTTTTTTTAAAAAAAAGAGTAATAATATGTCATTAGTAGACGTTACTATACAACATTCATTTGTGGGAGTTGGGAAACAAGCAAGCAAAGCTTGGTGAGAACATTTTTGTAACAGCTTTAGTCCTTGACTAGTCCTTAAATATAAGTATTAAGTAAGGCGGGGGGAGGCGGATCAACAAGACTGCCACGGCAAGATCGGAGTGGGCAGATGGCTTACTTACGTTAAAAGCAACAAGGAAAAAAATCAAGTATGCACCAAGGCTGAGTTTCTTTATTATCCATTGAAATAATTTAATTCCTGTCTTCAACGGGTTACGCATTTCATTAGTGCCTTTGTGCCATAACATTTTCAATTGTTATGTTTCTGAGGAATATAGTTTTGCTATTGTTGAGCCTACTGAGGTGCATCCATTTGTCTATATTTATATTTCCATTTCTTTCTTCCACCTCAGCAACCACAACACACACATACAACTGGAAAATAGTGCCCTTATTAAGTGCTGAGATGTGTTCCTTGAAGCATCAGACTAGATGCTGCTCTTTAGGATAAAGAGCAGCTGTCTTTTTCATGTTGACATTTGGTCAGCAGAGGACTTTAAAAACAGAGCAGAATATTTATTTGGAAGACATAACAAAGGAAATTCTACTTTCCTCCCCTCCCTCCTCAATGTACCATTCAGAAAAATTATACAGCAATGGCATTTTTCTCTTTACTTCTCATCTTTGGAGTACTTATATGTTTAGATGCCAGCCTCACATAAATATCATTAAGGTAGGTGCTGAAATACAAATTAAAAATATAGAGAGAGACTAAAACCCAACAGAAGACATTAAAGCAACTGTTCAATATTTCAAGGACTGTGTCGAAAGATGTGCCTCAACTACCCTCTGAAAAATGGGTGTATTAATAATAATATTTGCAATATATCAATATTATGATTAATAATATCATTTTTTATTTTGCAATGCAGCTAATTAACTATGTTAGGTTTTCAGTATATGCTTTGATTTCTCTTGTAGAACAGGCAACATGTGCTTCCAGCCTGATGTTCCTCTCATTCCTAGTATTTACTTGAGTCGAATGCACCATCAAATCTAATGTGCACTGTAATTTTCAAAACCCTGAAACTCAAAAAAGTATTTACCATAATATACAAATCTAACGTACATCCTAATTTTAGGAAGGTAATTTAGTCAAAAAAGGTGAGTATTAGATTCGAGTAAATATGGTAGTTTTAATTAAGCAAGATGTCTTGTAGCAAGATCTAAATCAAGGTCCTTTCACAGATATGTTTCATGTCTGCTTATTAAAGCCTGGCTAACTTACCAACCATACCTTTGTCCATGCTAATGCTGTTTGGAAGGAGAAAAATTGAGTGGATGACTCTGTTTCCAGTTTTGCAGCATATATCAATGAATTGTAGTAGCCTCATCCATTCAGATCTTCAGTATCTCACTTCATCTTGGATGTGACAGAAGGCTTATTTTCAGTATTTATTTGATGGGAGAAGCGCACTGGCTGCTCAACAGATGCTCTTGATATAGGAGCACACAGAGAGAGTGTTTGCTTGTCATCTCAAGCTGCTGCTGATTCTCATATATTGACCAGTACTTCATCCTACCATTTTAGATTTAGTATTTTTAAATATCCAAAAGTTGGGAAATAATCTGTGAGAAGGTTTGATAAAGAACAGTTCATAAATATACTATTTTGCCATGACACAGTTCACACCTACTTTTAGCAAGCAAAAAATCTTTTTTTAAAAAAAAAACACATTATGTTGCTTAGAATTTCCAAGAAACGGAATAGCAACATTATGTGTAAAGGCTGAAGAGACTCGGAAGTATACAAAATATAAACTGTCTACAAATAGATGTCAGAGATTCTGCAAATTCCCAAGAATGGGAATATTTGTGATGAGACATATGTTTATCCACTTTCTTCTTCAAAATAGTACAGTATGTGTTTATTCTGCTTGAATAATTATAATCACTTGATTAATCCATGAATTAATTCTATTGTTAGTCCCAACTAGACTAACCTATTGAATCAGCTGGCATTGACTTGCCATTCAACAATTTATTCCATGTGTCTAGTCTAGGAACTTTATCATATGAGGTTTATAAAGCACAATTATGGCAAAATAAAAGATGTTTACTACATATATTGTGTCTCTCCTGTAGCCACATTGCACTTCAATTGTGATTGGAATGTCACTTTTTATTGATGGGAAAACCTTACCAATGTATCAAATATCACTGTTATTCATTCACTTGTCCTTGTGCAATAATGTCCTTCCACTGCAGTTCTGGTATTGTGTACCAGAGTAAGGTCTCATGCAAAATAGGCAAGAATTAGAAATTAGAAAAAGCATAGTGTACATGTGCTGGATAGGGCAAAAGACACAAGGCTGTGCAGAATTTGCAATCAATAAGTGCTGACAATGTATTAAAATTCTTACTACACTATGTTTCTGTTTGTTTAATGAATGCAATCACAACAAAAAAGGCTGGTGTGATAATGTCCAAGATGTGTCCAACAGGTTTCCAAAGATCATATCTCAGCTTTGAAGTTTAGAAGCCAGAACTGATTTAATTTCCTTGCTAGAGATCACATTATTAGTGACATGCAAATGATGCTTGATTGGATAGGCTATCTTGCAGTTTTAGTTTTTGGATTATTTCTTTAAACATTTTATGAACATTTTATTTTAACCCTTCTGACTCCTTTTCTCTATTCGGCCCCACAGTGTAATAAAGGCTGGGTTCAACATGCATCCAAATTGAAGGAACTGGGATGCATGGTGTTTTGATCCACACTAATTTTATTTATTATAATATAACTTCTTACAAGTGCTGTGTAAATAAATGTATATAGTCAGAGAAATCATATACCTGGTATTTTAAAAGGGGGGGAAAGAGATATGAATTTATGTATTTATTTAGAGCCCAAATAAGACCTTTATTCACTGTGTGTGCACATATTAATGATATAAGCAAGCTCAACCAAAGAACCTTCTTTATATAAAAACACTGCCAGCGATATTTAACATTTGCAGAATCTTGCTTAAAAGCACAGGAACCGAGCTCTTTTCAGGCTTGTGATAGATACTTGCACTCAATATCAATCCATTTGACACGTTTTAAACAATTCAAAACAGGAAAAATAATTGAAACAGACTAAACAGACAAATGACACAATTTGACAAGTTGAATCAAGACATTTTAAATCCCCGTTAAAATAGCTTAAGGCAATTATGGAGTGGCCTTCAAAGACAAAGTTGGCCCTATAACATAAATGTTAGGTTGGATATTGAAAGCTGTGATGGCAAAGTGCGCCTCCTGGGCTATTATTGCTGACCGTAATCCTTCCTGCTTCATTCCTCTGTCATTTTTTTGCTTCTCCTGGGGTGAACTGCCTATTCAGTCCAACTGGATATGTGTGTTTTTTCCCAGTCTCTTTTCTAATCCCTCTGTCTGGGATGGCAGGCGCTGAACAACATGTATAGGGATGAGATTATTTGCCAATTTTCTTCTTGAAGAAAACAATTTGTAATTATAGCATATTTTACTTACTGTTAGAAAGTCTTTGAAAATTCAAGTATTCGATAGTTATACAGTTCAAGACTTATTCTGCACAAATAAAATCACACATGGTTGTTTTGCATAGGAAAACACCTTTTCTGTACATAAATTGGCTACATATTTTGCATAGAATAGAAGACACAAAGCAGTGTTTCTGTTTTCTGAGCAGAGTATATAAATCCAAATTTCACAGATAATGTTTTTAATTGCAAATATGTCCCAAACTTCAAAATTCTTCTTAAAAGAGTTTCTTGACATTTGAGAAACAAAGACATGTGACATACACACACACACACACACACAAACACTCACATTTTATTTCATTCTCAGTCTATCAGTTCAGTCACTTCTCAGCTTATGAAAAAAGTTTAAGAGAGATAGAAAGCCACCACCAAAATGTTTGATTATCTCTAGAGTGTTGAGACTTTACAAAATGTCAATTTCATAGTCCACACCCTTATCACTAAGAATGTAGTTAAAACTAAGGAGGGTTCTTCCCATTCCTCCACATAAGCTCTAGCACTGTGATGTTGTAACACACTCAGAAAACACTATACTTAGTTCCTTTAAACTACTCAAAGAATACATTTATGGTTCTTTTAAGAGTGCGCATTCTTCAGGGATACCTTAGGACTCCAGGATGCCTGGCGCACACACAACCGGAGCGAGAGAGACTACATGTTCTACTCACACAGGCATCAGAGCTGGTTGAGAATCGACATGGTCTGGCTGTCCAACTCCCTGATCACGAAGGTCTCACGAATAGATATACTGCCAAGAGACCTCTCCGACCACTGCCCAATAGAGATGATAGTGAACCACAAACTCCCTACAAGAAGATGGAGACTAAACAACAACCTCCTGAAAAAAGAAGAGGACATCAGGAAATACAAATCAATAACAAAGGACTATTTTGAGCACAACGACAACCAGGAAGCGTCACCAGAAACAATCTGGGACGCATGCAAAGCAGTGTTGTGAGGCCATCTCATTCAAAACAATGCAGCCAAGAACAAAAGTCGCAGGGAAAAGATGCAAGAGATACAGGGGAAGATTAGGCTAGAGGAATCGAAACTGAAGGCATCCCACCAAAATCGAGAGGCGGTCCGCAACCTGACCACCTTGATGCAACAGAAACACCACCTCGAATTGGAGCAAATGTCCAAAGACCTGAAATTTTTGAAACAAAGGAACTTCCAAAACGCCAACAAGCCAGGCAGATGGCTGGCGAGGAGGATACGGAAGAAGAGGCAAGCAGGATTTATCACTAAAATCTCCTGCGGCGACAAGCTGACCTCGAGGGAGGACGACATAAAGAACTTCAAAGGTTCTTCACCAATCTCTACGCAGAGGAGCAAGTGAGGAGAGATGGCATTCTGCATTACTTGAGAGAACAGAAGCTAGGGAAAATCCCAGAGTACTATAGATCTATTCTAAACAAGGAAATCTCAGAAGAAGATATTAGGAAGACGATCAAGAACCTAGGCACGAAGAAAGCACCAGGGCCAGACGGCTTGACTGCAAGGTTCTACAAGACTCTAACCAATGAGCTAGTCACCTTCCTAAGGAAAATATTTAATAGAGTGCTGACAGAAGGAGTAATCCCTGACTCCTGGAAGGAGGCCAATATCACCTTAATCCATAAAGAAGGGTCCGATGAAACCAACGTGGCCAACTATAGGCCTATATCGCTACTAAACAACAACTACAAAATCCTAGCCAGTATCCTGGCTGAAAGACTGAAACTCTGGCTTAGTGATTGGGTAGGCACGGACCAGAATGGCTTCCTTCCTGGCAGACAAACCAGGGAC
Organism: Anolis apletophallus; assembly: GCA_030556195.1. Taxonomy (NCBI): domain Eukaryota; kingdom Metazoa; phylum Chordata; class Lepidosauria; order Squamata; family Anolidae; genus Anolis; species Anolis apletophallus. The sequence goes on along the minus strand of JARBWK010000010.1, from coordinate 20,822,527 downwards.
AACGTTAGAGCAGTCCTAGACCTCATAGAATACTACGAGGCACACCCCAGAAAAGAAGTGGCCTTCCTCGCCCTGGATGCAGAGAAGGCCTTCGACAACTTGAATTGGAGCTTCTTCCAACTCCTAATGGCAGAAATGGAAATGGGCGATCACTTCTTGAACGCTATTGGGGTGATCTACAAAGTGCAAGCGGCGAGCATTTGGATCAACGGTCAGCCAACGGAGAGGTTCCCTATCCAAAAAGGAACAAGGCAGGGGTGCCCCCTTTCCCCCCTGATCTTCATTCTTTCAATAGAAATCCTACTGAGTAAATTCAGAGCAAACCAGCAGCTGAAGAGCCCGAGGATAGGAAAACACGTATTTAAAGTAAGAGCCTTCGCCGACGACTTGATCTGCTTCATCGAAGAGCCCGTGACCAACATGCAATCGTGGTTAACAGATATAGAAGAGTTTGGCAGACTAGCAGGGCTGAAGATAAATAAAAACAAAACAAAGATCCTAATGAAAAACATGTCCAACAATCGACAAAAGCAGCTGGAAGAGCAGACAGGCATCCAAGTCGCGAAATCAATCAAATACCTCGGAATCCACTTGTCAGCCCAGAACTCCGAACTGGTGAAAGACAACTATGAGACCCTATGGAAAAAGGTACAGAAAGATCTAGAAAACTGGAAGCATGCGGGACTCTCTTTCATGGGAAGGATAGCGGCCATCAAAATGAATGTGCTGCCAAGACTACTCTACTTATTCCAAACCCTACCGGTTATAAGATCAAACCGAATATTTGACAGCTGGAAAAAGGACATTCTAAAATTCGTGTGGAATGGGAAAAAAGCAAGGATCAAGTATACAACATTAATTGATAGAAAAGAAAGAGGGGGACTGGGCCTACCAGACCTGAAGCTATACTTCGAGGCCTGCGGTCTAGCCTTCCTGGCAGACTGGATGGATCTAAAAAAGGACGGGTTGCTGGCCCTGGAAGGCTTTGACCTACAATCCGGTTGGCACAACTTCCTATGGTATGACCAGTCAAAGGAGGGGAAGAACCTTAGGAGACATCCGCTGAGAGCTGTTTTAATGAAAATATGGCAGAGCTACAAAGGGAGATTTTATCGTCTCACCCCTCTCTGGATCTCGCCCCTGGAAGTGAATCAAAAAGGGCTTCTGGGATGGAATGCACGGCCCACCTACGAAGACCTGACCGTCAAGATAGGGGGGGGGGGGGAAAAGATGCTTAAAATCAACGGAGCAGATTCAAGCCAACTTCAAACATCTGACATGGCTCCAATTCCACCACATCAAGGAATGCTTCAAAAAGGACAAACTTCTGGGGTTTGATGAGAAGGAAGGCTTCTGGAAGGTTCTCCTAAAGACTCACAAGAAGCAAATCACCAAATTGTACACCAGGCTATTGGAATGGTCCACCGAGACGGAAGTGGTGAAGGAGTGCATGATCAAATGGGCCAAAAACATCGGGCGGCCAATCACACTCCATGAGTGGGAAAAAGTTTGGAGGAAAAAGATTAAGTACACCTACGCAATGGAGCTCAAAGAGAATTGGCATAAAATGTTCAACCGCTGGTACATGACGCCACACAAACTAGGCCTCATGTACAAAGATGTGCAAAACAAATGTTGGAAGTGTGGCTCCCAAACGGGCACCTTCTACCACATGTGGTGGTCCTGCCAAAACGCGGTGAACTTTTGGAAACAGATCCACATTGCCACCCAGAAGATCCTCGGCTCCACCATTGAACTCAGACCCGAATCCTACTTGCTTGGCCTGACAACGGAGGAAGAACTTCCAGAGGAAAATGCAGAAAGACTCTTTACATACCTGTCAACGGCGGCAAGAATAGTCTACGCGAGAAAATGGAAAAATGAAGAGACTCCTAACACCGAGGAATGGATGAATAAGGGAAATTATGGACATGGACAAACTTACCTACCTTCTAAATGAGGCTGAGGGTAACCCACCCAAAAGAACCGACTGGACTCCAGTCAAAGACTATTTAAAAGCTCGGGGCGATGCCTGACGGGCGAAATGAATCCTCCAACCAGGTAAACCCAAGAGGGGCTCAGCGCAGGTTCCAAGAAAACAGGCATCAAGGAAAGGAGAATACCCACCCAACAACACACAGATAGCGGCGGAGGAGAAAGGACATTGAGGGCCCCTAGAGACTGCCCTCATCCCCCCCGCACCTCCCCCGGTTTCGTCTCCCCCTCACCCCCCCTGATCCTACCTAGGCCCCGGCTCCATCCTAACACCCCCCCTCCTGCCTCCCTCTCCCACCCCCAGCTTCCTTCCCCATTTACCCGATCTTCCCTGGCCTCCTCTTCCCACCCCCGCATCCTTACAATCCCAATATTTGTGGAAACTTCAATTTAAAAAATTTAATTAAAAAAAAGAGTGAGCATTCTGGTTCAAGTGTTTTGTTGATTATTACCTATTTGTATGCACTGTTGTACATTTTCATTAATAATAATAATAATAATAATAATAATAATAAAACTTCTGACGAATGCCCTGTGCCTTTTGTGGTTCCATTCAATCTGAATTAGCCAAACCTTTCTGGATGTCATGACACCATTTTCTGGGATTAATGTCTCCGTGTGAGTACTATCCTTAAAGTACCTGGATTTTTAATTGCATTTTCTTATTTTGGATTAAACGGCTATCTGGAAGGGCCTTCATGTTAGCTGAACTTTTCAAGACTGGGGAGAGGGAGAGCAACAGAATCAGTTTTGCCAGAATGGTGGAAAGATGGCAAAATTGTCCCTGCACATCATTTCAGGAGCACCATAAGCTGTTGAAACAATTGGGATGGTACTACTTGTATGTAGTGTTACTGGTATAATTGATTAGCTAAAAACCCAACAGTATTCCAATAGGTTTTCATCTGTAGAGATTTTCACCATGCTGGTAGAGAGCCAGCATGGTACGGCACTTTGAGTGTTGAACTAAGTCTTCAGGAGACCAAAGTTCAATGCATTATTCAGCTATGGAAACCATTGAGTGACTTTGTTAGAAGTCAAACTCTCTTAGACTTAGTAGAAGGCAATGGCAAACTTCCTCTGAATAAATTATGCCAAGAAAAACCTATGATAGTGTCTAGTTGACTTGAAGGCACATAACAACAAACAACTGTGGATGAAAAAAGCTCAGACTGAATCTTGGTAATATGGCATGTATTCGGGGCCATGATTTAAAAAAATGTATATAGATTGCGTGAATGAGAGCTTGCACTGCAGACGAAAATTGATTGGGATGGAAACTGCTGGGAACTTTTCCCCAATATAAATTTTCTTGAAATGTCACAAGTGTCAAAATGTGTTTAAGTGAAGCAGCCAGGCTGAGTTCTTTGTAGAAAAGGAGTGCAAGCCATGAGAAGATTCCTTTCTTATTTCTTCTCTTTCAACCACTGAAGCTTAAAACACCCAAAGCCCCCAGAGCAGAGTCCTAGCTGTCAGAAGCAAAGAGGGAACATTGCAAAATGCCAGGCACAGCAAATCAATCCTGTTAAATCTTCGAACAGCATTAACATTACTTTTAAACCAAAAGCTTCAATTTCAACACTTCACAGTAATGTATAGTCTTTAAAAGGGAATGAACTTTCTGGCAAGTAAGGAATGGATTAATCATGGTTTTGAGGTTTACCATTCCAAAATTCAGGACTCTAATGTGAATATATACAGAATTTAGCATCTGGAAGCTGACTTCTGAATATCAGCAGTTATCATGCTTGGAGAAACTTTATAAATGGGTTCCCCAAATACAGGTATTTATCATTTCTGAGACCGTATACTGCCACATTTTTAAATATATATATAAAATCAACCGAATTGTGTTAGAAATTCTTCAGACATCTCACTGTTTGGATCACAGCCAACTGAGATTTTAAATATCCCCCTCCTCCTCCTCCTCTCCCTTTTCTTCCTTTTTCTTCAGACAATAGCAGTATATCCTAAACATACATCTCTGTGACCAGAAGCAAAATATTTGCATGCTTCTGTGAGGTCTAGTGAGGCCTGCTGGATATCTCTGCAAATAATGTAATCATGTTGCATCTATGGGGATATTTCTCCAATCTCCCTTCCTCTAGCACAGGGCTGTCAAACTGGTGGCCCTGGGGCCGTATACGGCCCCCCAGCCTGTTGGCTCCGGCCCCCGCTATGCCCCTGGCCGCCATTTTTATTTATTTTATTAAAAAAATTTAAATGGCGGCCGGGGGGGACGGGAGGCGGGGGAGGGAGGAGGAAGTGAGCCAGCTCCTCCTCCCTGCACCGCCCTCTTTTTCCCTCTCGCGGGCGCCGATGCAAACCGGTTTGCATCGGCGCCGGTGAGAGGGACAAGGGCGGTGCAGGGAGGAGGAAGAGAGCTAGCTCCTCCTCCCTGCACCGCCCTCTTCTTCCCTCTCTCTCTGGAGCCGATGCCTTGGAAGGGAGGGGGTCCCCGTGGCACCTCCCTCCCTTCCACGGCATCACGGCAGCGGCGCTCGCTTCCCCCGCGAGCCTTCCAGGTTTGGGGAAGGGCTTTCACCCGGCACTCGAGACGCCAGTGCTGGGCGAAAACCCTTCCCCAAACCTGGAAGGCTGGCGGGGAAAGCAAGCGGCGCTTCTCGCTTCTCCCACCAGCCATCCAGGCTTCGGGGGAGTTTTCGCCCAGCTCCCGTGTCCCTCTGCTCAGAGGGACACAGGAGCCGGGCGAAAACCCTCGATCTGACGTCACCCAGCCTAACGTCACCCAGGGAAACCCTCCCGCAAGCCTGGATGGCTGGTGGGGGAAGCGAGAAGCACCACTGCTTCCCGCCAGCCTTCCAGGCTGAGGAGAGGGTTTTCGCCCGGCTCCTGTGTCTCTCTGCTCAGAGAGACACAGGAGCCGGGCGAAAAACTCCTTCTCGAAGCCTGAAGGCTGGCGGGGAGCAAGTGGCGCTCGCTTCCCCCACCAGCCATCCAGGCTTGCGGGAGGGATTTTGCCCGCTCCTGTGTCTCTCTGCTCAGAGAGACACAGGAGCCGGGCGAAAACCCTCCCCAATGCCTGGAAGGCTGGCGTGGAAAGTGAGCGGCGCTTCTCACTTCCCCCACTAGCCATCCAGGCTTGCGGGAGGGTTTCCCTGGGTGACGTTAGGCTGGGTGACGTCAGGCGTCACCCAGCCTAACGTCGCCCAGGGAAACCCTCCTGAAAATGGGCGGGCTGCGCAGGAGGCCGGCCATGCCCCCAGGAGCGGCCACGCCCCCGGGAGTGGCCACGCCCCTCGCTCACTGATCACCTGCGGCCCCCCCTTGGGCCGGAAGAAGTTGGACAGCACTGCAGTCTAGCAGACAAAGAAATGCAATTAAGATAGACTTCCATGACTCTGTAGCAAGTCAGGAGTCAGGGGCTTAGCCAATGCAAAGGTGGATGATGATGATGATGATGATAGAATACCAATCACTACTTTGACGCAAAAAAAGACACACAGAAGGATTACAGTTCATGTGAGCCTCTGTATGCCCGAACAGGATGGCAACCGTAGTGTCATAGGGCCCTTCCACACAGCCATATAACCCAGAATATCAAGGCAGAAACCACACAATATCTGCTTTGAACTGGAATATATGGCAGTGTGGACTCAGATAACCTGTTCAAAGAAGATATTGTGGGATTTCCTGCCTTGATATTCTGGGTGTTATGGGTGTTGTGTGGAAGGGCCCTTAACAAGGTTATTGGATATTTAGTCATCCTGGATTTTCATCTCTTATATGTTTCATGAGATAGAGTTCTATGCTGTAGATCAGGGGTGCTCATTAGGTAGCTCGGGAGCTACTAGTAGATCTTCGGCCCTCTTCCAGGTGATCTTCAGGCCTCACCAGCCAGATGGAGCGCTCCTGCCATGCGCGTGCACACCCTGTGCACACGCGCGCTCCTGCTGCTGGCTTCCGCTCTTGCGGTGCTTCTTTCACCTGCGGGGCATTGCAGGAAGATGGAAGCACGAGGCAGGGCCTCTGGAGGGAACGCCTTGCCTCTCTCTTGTCCAGAAGCAGCTGTGCAGCCTCCGTTGCTGGCGAGATAGGCAGGGCGGAGCGCTCCCTCTGGATGCCCTGCCTCGTGCTTTCTCCTTCCTGCAATGCCCCGCAGGCGGAAGAAGCGCTGCACGGGCGGAAAACAGCAGCAGGAGCACATGTGGTGGCAAGAGCGCACGGTGGCAGGAGCGCGTGGGAGCACGCGGCGGCAGGGGCAGGTAGATCTTTTGGACTTGGTTGCTTTAAGAGTAGCTCATATGCTGAAAAAGTGTGAGCACCCCTGCTGTAGATATTCTCCATAAATAAACCCTGTTCTGCTCTAATGGAGACAATAGGAGTCAATTCTTGGAGACCAGCAACTTATATGGGGACAAATGTTTCACATTTCTTCAAACCCTATAAGGAATATTCTTCTGAAATCTTCAGAGTCTACACTATATTATTCATGCTGAGGACAGTTTCTGCTTTTATTGTTTAATAATAATAATAATAATAATAGTTTTTTTCTTGTTCACCTCTCCTTATGCTTCAAGGTGGGTTACAGCATTACTAAAACGTAACATATATTCATTTTAAATACTCCGTAAAATACACATATTAAAACATACCTCCATAAAATACTAAAAGCCAAGGAGAGTGATGGGACTGTGACAGATGATTTGTCAAGTGGAAATTTCTCAGCCAGGTTTGTATTATGCATAATGAGATATGAAGCAACAGTGACGCTACAGTAGAATTGGTTAGCTATATGCATTTGTTTGGCTACATTACCTGCACACTACATCTGCGGTTAGAAGGTTCTGATTCACTGCACTGTATTGATCTCCACTAATTCCCTTCACGGCTAATGTTCTGGCTTCATTAAAAAGCAACAATGTTGTTCTTTTCTCCCCTTCAGAGATTATAGTTTTATGCTGTGTGGATACTGTTGCAATTTGTACATCAGTTATGACTGTCTTCAATCTACATGGTAGTTTTTTTTATAAAAAAAACAAAACTTAAAAAAAATATTTTAAAAATTTGAAAAATCAAACTTAGAGCAAGTCATAGGCAAACTTTCTCTGAACAAATGTTGCCCCTCCCCGCAAAACAAACCAACCAACCAACCAACCTGTGGCTTTAAGGTTTCCATAAGTCAGAAATGTCTTGAAGGCACACAGCAACAATGTGTGAGCCAGATGTTAGTCATATTATGTAGTAAAATTACTGAAAAAGTTATGGACAGAGATGCTAATATGCAATCATCTCAGTTTAACAGTGTTAGTAGCAGGACCTCAGAGCTAAATACTGATAGATTTTTAAAAACATGTTAGAAAACAAAACAGCATTTATTCTTTGTATTGTGATAAATAAATGTTTGTGTTTTATAGCTTTAAATTGTTGTGTACAGTATATAAAATGCATGGTGAGTAAATTAGTCAATCTATGTCTTGAAATTGTTAGCTACATTAAAATTAAATCCGTATGGATTTTCTCCCCTCCAGCAAAAGAATATGCCAAATGTAAAAGTATATTTACTAAGCCAGTCATTATTACAGAACATTTTTTATTAGAAAGCGAGAGAAAGATGGGGAAATACCCTCTTTCTTTCTGCACTTGGAATGTAAAATAGATCACTAAAATGAAGTCTAATAATCAGCACAAACTTTAAAACAAGTCTTTTGAACCTTTCAGCAAAACTGAACAAAGTATTTGAGGAGAAAAAATCAATAAGAGGTCTTAAAGGTTTCTCTTTTTCTTCCTCACAGACAGCAAGCTTTCTCTCTGAAGCTCTTCTCCCTACACATCCAACTGTATCCAAGGAACTGGATTTTTCCTTTAGCCTCCACGAATCCATTGCCAAGGTAAAGGAAATTAAGATATATCAGTGAAGGTGTATTCACACTGGACATTTAGAGTATTTTAATACCACTTGATCTTATTGAATCCTAGGATTTATATGCTTTGTGATGGTACTTTGAATTTTCTGCAGGAGAATTTTCATCTGGAAAGACTAATGCTGCAGTTCAAAGGAAAACACTCAAGAATTCTAAGTAATTCATGAAAATATGAATCCTAAGATTTCATAAGATGTCATCATGGCAGTGATATCAAACTATATTAATTATGTAGTGTGGATGAACCCTCAGATATGTGCAATTGTTTTCATGTTAGATAATTAAGTAAGACCCCTGTATCTGCAGAGATAGGTTCCTGGCCAGATTTGAAACTGCAGATATGAATGAAAGACAATTAAATTACTTGACCCAGCACAGTCTTGTTCTGGAGGGCTTAGAGATTTCTAGAGAGGATACAAATCTATGTAATAGGTCCTCCGGGGCGACTGTATGGTAAATTTTAAGGGAAACATCAAAATTGCCCGGAAGACCTAGAAAATTCCTCAAGAGGCACTTTCCCCTTGGATGTGAGTGAATCTGCAGGCATGAGATCTGCAGTTACAGGGGTCTTACTGTAATAAATTAACAAGGGGCTTGGAAGTAATTGTATATGGTGTCTTGGATACTTGTTTAAATGCATGAAGAAAGCTACTTTATTAATATCTACTTATCAGGTTCATCATCATGGGTGATCCTTCATAGCTGAGTATGATTGCCTTCCAAGTGTAGGATCTTGGCGGTGGGTCCGTAGGTGACTGTAGAGACCTATTCTTGACCTGTGTGTTCTTTTGCAATTAGGGCATCCATTTCTGGGTGGAGGGTGGTTCCGACAAGGGTTGGCTTGATGCGCTTCCTCTTGACACATTTCTCCCTTTTGCTCTTCATTTGTGCCTCTTTGAATTCCATAGCACCATTGGTACTTATGAGACACTTCTACTTCAGAGGGAAATATTATCTGGAAAGTATGATAGGACAGTGTCCCAGTGTCTAAATTTCTTCATATTTTAAAAAGAACCTTTATAAAAGACCCAGAATGTTTATTATTGTCTCTTTCTCTTTTTATATGGTGAGACCTTTTGACTCATTTATTGGCAGTATATCCCAGGAAGGTACCTGGTATTAATGTTGTTTGGTTGGGTTCAGACCTGATTATAAGAGGTTGTACTCTCAATAAACCATAGAAAACAACTCTAAAATGCAATGTAAAAGCCAGAATAGATTCACCACCCTACTCACGTTCAATCAACCAATCTTTCATGTGTATTTTTATAATAGAAACTGAGATTTATGCACACAGCACACCTTGATATATATAGTGTAGGAATGTCAAGCCTTCCATGATTCCATGCTCATTCACAAGGACAACAAATTTCTGTAGTATTCTATTCCATTTAAATGCTTTCAAATGTACTGTGCAGAAAAAATATGGGAGGGTTGGTGTGTGAATAACATAATGTTTACCATAGAAAATGTGTTTCCTATGGATTAAGGGGAAATTGAAGGTTTGTTGCATTGTCCATTTGATAACCATATAACAGGATTGGGGGTATTGGGAGGAAGGGGGGTGAGGCATAATTGTTTCCTATAACATTTCATGGCAGTAGACATCAATAAAATGCCCTCCCCTTTTGTCCCCAAATACTTTTAGATGGAAAGAGGGAGGTCAATCAGAAACTGACTACATTTGTATTAAATTTCAACAAGGCAAGAAAATAAATTGTGGACACCAATATGCTTGTGATACATTACTTGGATAAATGATTTTTATGGGATGTGAATTCATCATTTTAACTGTATTAATTACATCCTGCTTATCTTGTTGCATTGAAATTTTAATTATATACAAATTTATAGGGACATATTATGGCCTCTGGCAGAAATTGTATTTGTACTGGACTATGTCTACTGCAAGATCAATTTGGAATAGCCCAGCAGGAATGTGAGATTTGGGGTTTGCAATCTGAAGAGTGAGCTGAACTTTGAGTTCAGGGGTACCAAAATAATATTTTCCATTACATGATGCAATTCATATATGTGTAAAGAAAATGCTGTTGCTTACTATTTCTCCAGAGAAACCTACATTTCTTTTATTCTCAGATCTGATGTGGTAGCTTATCTTCTTACAGGTAAACACATTCCCTAAGCGACTATCTTCAAGACAATATTTGCATATTTGATGAAAAAGTTTTTATCAAACGCATGCAAAAGATGTGAAAAATATTTCTTTGTTGTGCAATTAAGTCCTTGGTCTCTTTCACTTTCCACAATTACAGAATTATGTGTAAGGGATCACAACAGTTGTGCCAAATGACTCACAAGGAGACAGCTCGGATATCAGTTCAAACTTTACTGTAGGCATCCAAACAAGGTTAAAGCCGAAAGTGGGTTGCACAGCAAAGCCCAGTTCTTAAATAGCATTTTCAAAACAAGCAGTTCCCTCCCAGCAAAGAGGCCCGCGCTTTTCTCCCACCAAGATTCCTCAGGTGTTTCTTCTCAAGGCCAAGCCAGCAGGTGTTTGTCTGATGATATGACGTCAGGCTCTAAGCTCCCAACCCCCATCTGTGGCTGGGAGCTTGGACTCTGACAGGGTGTTCCCCCTTCATCTTGGGGCTCCACGCCCCTCCCTGAACCTGTGGGTTCGCTCTTCCATAGCCACTACCTCTAAACTCACATCCTAACACCAACCCTTACTTCCTGTGTGGAACTAGAATACAATGTGACTACCTCTAAATGCATCACTCATTTAAAACTTTAACAACTGTCGTAACTGATAGGTAGTTACCATCATCAATCAAATCAATCGCTGCATGGTACCATCTAAATCCTAATGGTTATGTTACCCAGAACCCTGACATCTATCTTACTCAACAAAGCTAACGAATGAAGACCACTGTAAAATCAACAAAACAAAGCAGAACAGCCGTAACATCTCTATGCCCTAAAAGCTACATTGGAAATCTACTGACAATGAGAACCATCACCTCACATCTTGTTAATCAAACCAAGGACCATAATCACCTAAACCAAAAATCTCCTTAGCCACACTATAATATCTACTCCACATCTTCAATTAATCCGATCCAGTGAACACGCTTCCATCTCACAGACCTACGCCCATTTCTAATCTTCACCTACACGTAATATCTCACTGGATTTCAAACTGCTTTCAAAGAGACCTACTTTTCTAGCCTAACTTAAACAACTTCAAACACCCCCAAAACACATCTACTAAAGCACTCAATCAGGCGCTTGACACAGCATGTGCTGGTCGAATATACAAATCTAAATATCAAGCCCCATGCCTGTAGCAACTGCCACCACATGGAGGGCCCCCTCACACCCTACCGATGTATACTAACTGGAACATATATCTCTATACACTATAAGGGCCATATTCCAGAGGCCTATAAACTGCAACACTCTCTCTACTTTTAATAATACTCCTTAAAATTCCATTACAGCACAAGTAAATACTCCACCACCACTATCTGCACAGGTAACTATCATCATATTCATCTGCATTCTCATAATACGCTTCTACACTCTAAATATCCAACCCATAATCCTAGTTATTAAACCCACATGATCTGTTGCTCTTTCAATACCACCATAACCCATTTAAAACATGTGTCGCACCAGTACGTATGGCCAAGGCTATGCATTGAACAACCTTGCTCAATCATATCTAATGAAATGCAAAACACCCAACCCAGGACCGCCATAATTCATTTAAAACAATGTGTTCAACCATATGCACTTTTAACATCAACTAATACTCCAAATCCAACTCCCTCCTGCCATGACTTGGTCAGGGGACATCATGTTTGCAACTTCCTAAAGTTAAAACTATCATCTAAACGACTTCCCAAGGGGACCACACATTCTAAACTACTGGAAATCCCCAATGCAACATCTCCGATGAAAACCTTTTGAATCTTCATGCCATACATGTACTGTATAAACCTCCACATTTCTGTAAACTTCTCACATTTGTATCCCCACATCATCACGAAATACTTTTTAAACATATTGAAAATCCCACAACACATTTCAGTACATTTGCATGTCATAAAGCAACTTAATACAGCATTTTAAATAATATGCCCCACCATTGCAAACTCCTGTGTAATGGTGCTCCTCTACATAGTATTCTCTTTGCATTCATTTACTATACTCTATTCAAACTTTATTAGTAATGCATATAAACCTACACTTCACATCCCCCTGCTTGGCGGCTAGCCCACAAAACACACTAACCAATAAACATTTTCAGTAGCAAAACGTAGTTAAAGACAATACCCCTAGAATAGATTTTATGCCTCATCACCCTCCTTGGAAAATACCTTCCCTCTTTTCCCTGAACCCGTTGACTAGACACTTATTTTATTAATTAGGTAACTTTTCCATAACAGCCTCCCATCCTGTTGGACTGGTAAGTAGGCTGGATTTTAAGTTCCACCCATCCCCCGTGGGGAACATCTGTTTCCACTGCTTTCCTTCCATTAGGGGGGTAATTCCTCTCGGATACAATTCTCCCAGCATAATGCAAACGTTCCCCACAAACATGACGCTCATGCACATTCTGGAGTGCAGGCCAAGGAGGCTGGCATTTTAGTCTCTGTCCACTTAGCTTCTGATAGGTGCTGCAACTCTTCATATACAAAGCACTTCCCACTCTGCTTGCAGGTACTTCAAATCGTTTGGGAAAGTTAATGCAACAGGGAATCGGGTCGCACTGTCTCAGCTCACTTCGACCTTCCTTCCTGGAGAAAACACCCAGGGCCAATCTCCAGGATAGCAATCTCACAGGCTTTGCCTTCTTGCTCCTGCTGTCCCTGCAGGTATATCTCTTCTCCCCATAGACTGGGCTTTACACATGGCATTTCCCACGGCCCTACTGCCAGGGGCAGCTCACTGACCCACAATGCTGCTTCCCCAGGCTTGCTTCGCATCATCGGCCAAGCCACCTCATTCGGTTCTGCTCGCTGAGCCTTCATCCCCTTTCCTCCCGGCACACTCAGGCTGTTATGCTGGGACTCTGGCACCATTTCTTCACGGAGCTGGGCTATCTCACCTCCCCCTTTCTGCTCTTTGGATGCATTCTCTCCAGGAGGGGAGGCGAATGTCCCCCCCCGCTCACCTCTCCATTTCTCAAGCTGCCATCATCCGTCATGTTGGGCTACTTTTCCTCTGCATAGTTGGGATGCCCAGACGCTTTCTCCTCACCTCCTTCCAGGCCGACAGGACATTCTTCCTGCCTCTGCTTGCCCCCATCTGGTTGTGGGGGTTTCTTATCACCTGTTCTTGGCTGAGCCTCCCCCCTCTGCTGAAAACTGCTCTTCCCCTCTTCACCTTCAACCAGGCCAAAGGGGTCAGGAAAAGGTGAGTGCGGGTTTGCAGTGCTATCCATCGGAGGAGGGGGATTTTTCTCCCTTTCGTCAGCCTGGCCTTGTCCAGCTTCTCCAGCTGCAGATTCCTTCCCAGACTGTATCTCCAGACATTCCTTTCTCTCTCTCTCTGGGGCTGGGCTTTCACTTGCCTCCAAAATTTCTGCAACAGGCCCTGCAGTTCTCAAACTCTCTTCCCCAGCTGGGCCCGAACTCCTCCCCACTCGCCCATCTGCTAGGCCGAAGGAGTTCTGTCTCCTGGCAACCACCCTGCTGGGGAAAGAATACAGAGGCCTCTTTGCCACTTCTGGCTGGATTTCTTCCTTATCAGTGCTCTCACTTATTTCAGCTTCTGCAGCCGGCGCCTTCCCCAGTGCTGTGCCAGATGCGAAGTCCTCACCTCTTTCTGCTTTTTCAGGCTCCCTTTGGGGCTTGGGGAGTTCCCCATACTCTGACTCCACACCATCATCTTCTCTCTGCGGCTCTGGCAAACTGGAAACTTCCCAGCTGTTAGTTGCTTGGGTGTTCTCATGCAAAGCGGTCCCCAGTCCATCTCCTTCTCTTTTCATCTCAGCTGGGATGAGGTTCTGCAGCAGCGTTTCCAATCTCGCCATGTGCTCTCCCAAAGAAAATTCCAAGCCAGTGGGTTGGGATTCTACCTTGCTCACCCCAGCCTCTTTTCCAACCCTCTGTGCTGCTGGAACTTTTTCTTGCATTTTTGAGAGACACCCTTCCTCCCCCTTTGGTGCTGCTTTCTTCTCGACATGCTTTTTGGGGGTTGGTGCAGCCTGGGCTGACTCTCCACCTCCCCCACGGCACTCTCCACCACCAGTGCCTGTGGCTCCACTCCAGCTGGGCTTACTCCAGTCTCCACCTCAGGTCGGGATCCCATCTCACCGAAATGGGCTGGGAACATCTTTTCCATCCGGTGCCAGATCCCATAGAGGATTTGTTCCATTGACTGCATTCTCTCCACGACATTTTTAGTCCGTTGGGGGATAGAGCGTTCCCACTCCTCACTCCACGAACGTGGCTTCTGGCAGCGTAGTTGGCCCACCTCCTTAGGCGAAGGTTCACTTTTTGGGTCCCATACCCTGATGCCGAAGTTCCCTTCCACTATTTTGAACTGGACCACTCCGTCTTCACCTTCACTCTCCTCCTCCTCACTGTCCCAGGGTGATGCACTCCCATAGCCTTCCACAGCCATTGGCGCCCACACCAATCCACTCTCCCCCATCAATATGTCCTCACTGCTGTTGCAAGATAGACATCTGTGGACTTTCAGCTTTTTGTAAGGGATCACAACAGTCGTTCCAAATGACTCACAAGGAGATAGCTCGGATATCAGTTCAAACTTTACTGTAGGTGTCCAAACAAGGTTAAAGCCGAAAGTGGGTTGCACAGCAAAGCCCAGTTCTTAAATAGCATTTTCAAAACAAGCAGTTCCCTCCCAGCAAAGAGGCCCGCGCTTTTCTCCCACCAAGATTCCTCAGGCGTTTCTTCTCAAGGCCAAGCCAATAGGTGTTTGTCTGGTGATATGATGTCAGGCTCTAAGCTCCCAACCCCCATCTGTGGCTGGGAGCTTGGACTCTGACAATTATGCTTCCACATTTAACTGTTATGACTGCATGTTATGGCAGTGTTTCCCAACCTTTTTTATGCTGCAGCACGCTTTTAACATTAAAAAAATCTGGGGGCACACCACCAACCAAAATGACAAAAAAATGACACTCTAACACAGTAAAGAACGGCTGGGGGATGGTGGCCTGCTGGGAGCAGTTGCTGGGAGTGCTGAAGCCGGGGGAGGAGCCAGGCCGTGCCATGCCCCTCCCCCTCCCCCCAGCTTCAGTTCTCCCACAGCTTCGCCAGCCTTGAGGGGGCAGTGCCAAGCCAGCATTGTGCTGGCTCTGCCACTGCTGGCTTGGCACTGCCCCCTCAAGGCTGGCAAAGCTGTGTGAGGCCCCTCCCCCAGCTTCAGCTCTCCCACAGAGGAGGAGCATGAGCGGTGGATGGGCTTCAGTGGGCAGGGCTCCTCCCCTGTGCAGCTTCAGCGAGTGAGGGGCAAGAGTCATGGTGGGAGTCATGGCGGATTGGAGGCTGGCTGGGGAAACGGCCGAAGGAGGCGGCGCCTCGGCCCCTTCTTCTTTTTCTTCGCTGTCGCCCGGCCCTTCCTCCTCCTCCCCCAAGCAGCAGGAGTTCGGCAGGGGGAAGGGGGAAGGAAGGGGGGCAAAGAGTTTTTCTCGCGGCACACCTGATGATCGCTCATGGCCCACTACTGTGCCATGGCACACTGGTTGAGAAACACTGTGTTATGGGAAGCTGTGGTTTGTACTGAGGCACTAGACTGCTCTGATGGAGAGTTCTAAATACTTCATGAAACTATAAACCCCAGGTTTCCATAGGCTAGAACCCCAGGAATTAATGGAATAGAGTTGGTCTATGTCTCCCTAGTTAGCAACAAACTTCTGACCTTCAGAGGTACCTGGGAAATCTTGGTGATGGCATCATTGATTTAGGTTTGGCCATACAATGGCCAAATACTTCCCCAATCCTACTGGCTCTCTAGTCTATTTAATGGTCATGTCTGTAGTAGCTAAATGGTGTGAGAGAGATAGCAAAGCTCTGCCTGTGGAATTATTGTATTATGCTATGCCATACACCATCATGCAGACTGTACCCCAGATCAGACAAAGAACATAGCGATGAAAGGGAATGGAGGTGTTCATTGTACAGTTCTACTATATTCCTGAGGCAAATCTATATGCTATTGTAAAGTGATGAGAAAGAGAGGGAACTCTAGAACACTTCTTCTTAAACTGTTTGTCCTGACCACAAATGAGGTCCCCTTAACTCAGTGTTGGGGTTATTAAGAATTTGGCTACAGTAAAACGTTGCTGAACATCACTCATTTAAACATCTCTTTTAGCAGCAGTGTGAAGTGTTTACAGTGGATTCTGCAACAAATGCTTCAGTTCTATTCCACAAAAAAGGAAAATCAGCCTGTTAGCAAGCCTTGTACATGTGATGATTTATTATCAGCAAATGTTTGATTTTTAAATCTATTTTATATACCTATATACTTTGGATCATGTAAAAATTTCTCAAGCTGAAAGGGGTCACAAGTGGAAAAGGTTAAAGAAGCCCT
The DNA here is from genome assembly GCA_030556195.1 of Anolis apletophallus. Lineage (NCBI taxonomy): Eukaryota > Metazoa > Chordata > Lepidosauria > Squamata > Anolidae > Anolis > Anolis apletophallus. Next base: position 20,806,115 of record JARBWK010000010.1, on the reverse strand, counting down.
GCTTTAGAGAGCACGCTTGACCTTTTGTTCCACCTTTCTGTTTCTTTTTTTCTTTTTGCATTTATTCTGAAACCTTTTTGCACTCAAGCCTTTTGCTTTCCTCCTACCAGCAGAGGTGACTTCATCCCCTTTTTTACCAGAAATTAGTTGGTCCTTTGTTGTGGGACAGGAGTTTCTGTGAAGCTTCAGCCTCATAATGGTCACCAGCTAACATCAACACACAAAAGCCAACTTTTAGGGGTTATTCTAACAAAATTATGTCAGCTTCTTTCACCTGTCACCTTTCCTTGCCCAAGAAAAATGTCTGAAACAATATAGTAAGACTCCTATGTCTGTGGGGAATACATTCCACAGCACATAGATATGCATCTTGGATACCTGAAACTGGATAATAGCAAACTCTACATTTTGACTATACTTTGGTCAGAAGCATACTACAGAACACTACTTGAGGTCTTAGAGCAGTGGTTCTCAACCTGTAGGTTCCCAGATGTTTGGGAACTGAAGGCCAAAATATCTAGGGACCCACAGGTTGAGAACCACTGTCATAGAGAGATCCACAAACATTTCCATTTGTAAGCTTCTCTGGGTCCTCTAGAGCCATACTTGGATACACCTGGGCTGGTTGACTACTACAGATGCACACTGGAAGACCCACAAACATATTTTGGAGCATGTGTAATGAAACTGAATATCAAATCTTTGTATGTCAGTAAGACTGTCCTGAGTCATATCTCCTGTTTCGTTTTTGTTGTTTATTCATTCAGTCGCTTCCAACTCTTTGTGATCTCATGGACTAGCCCACACCAGAACTCTCTGTTGGCCGTCACCACCCCCAGAGTCAAGCCACTCACTTCATGCATGCCATCCATCCATCTTGCCCTTGGTCAGTTATCAATCAGTCTGGTTGCCCTAATCTTGGGTTTTTTAATGTTTAAATGCAACCCAGCTTTTGCACTTTCTTCTTTCACCTTGGTTGGAAGGCTCCTCAGCTCCTCCTTGCTTTCAGCCATCAAAGTGGTGTCATCTGCATATGTAAGGTTGTTAATGTTTCTTCCAGCAATTTTAACTCCAGCCTTGTATTTATCATGCCCCGCACATCGCATCATGTGTTCTGCATACAAGTTGAATAGGTTGGGTGAGAGTATACAACTCTGCCGTCTGTATGCCTTTCCCAATCTTGAACCAGTCTGTTGTTCCATGGTCATGTTTTTACTAGAAATATGGTCTTCTGTTTCGAACAAAAGCTTATACTTCACTGGCTCTGCTATACTCTGCTTGATAGAGATATCAAATATTCCTGCATTTGCTGAGCCTGCTACTATTTTCACTGAGGGAAAAGTTCCTCTGAAAGGGAGATATATCCCCATGAATTTTCTCACATTTACATTCAGTTTTTTCCTGCATTATTAAAAGTGAGAAAATTTCTACACAGCCTCGAATCAACCAGAGAAATTTATTCTGCACTGAGGGCAGTCACCAGTAAACCAGGCAAGATGTTTTGTGAGAGATAGGGCAAACCAGCCTTAAATAACCTTGACTCCACCCCTTAAATGCAGACCACCACACTAGGTATGGAGGACTATGACCACTTATTTGCAATAACCCACTAGGTGCCACCAATTATAAAACACAATGGAGAACAGAGGGAGGAATCTGCCTCAGGCAGACTCACACACAAGATGAAGGGCAAAAGACACACAACCAGGCTTGGCCCAAGGCGAGGCTGTGAGGGAAATCAGTGGACACACACACCTTCACTCAACAGAAAGCTAGTCAGTGGAAATACTCCACTGTATATTTATATTTTGCCTTTGCTCCTTCCAACTATTTATTAAAGATTACTTCCGCTGCCACCAATTTTATTATTTTTATAGGCCACCTCCTTTAAGGTGTTGGTTTTGACCTTTAAGGCCTTGTATGGTCTAGGGCCAGTGTACCTGAGGGACTGCCTTACCCCATATGTTCCCCCGAGATCACTGCGCTCGGAAGAGCGAAATCTTTTGACCATACCATCACTCCGTTCATGTCATGTATAACGAGACAACGAGCCTTTTCAGTTGCAGCCATGGCATTATGGAACACACTGCCGGATGATGTTCGGGCCATTACAGAACTCATCCCATTTCGGAGGGCATGTAAAACCATCTTCTTTAAGCATGCCTTTAACTGAAGCCCGGATGTGTAACTGTCTATTGTCTTCCAATCCTATGATATTTCATGTACTATCTGCATTTTTATTGCTTTTATGTAACCGTTGCGTTTTTATGCTATTTTAACCTTGCCGAACAATTGTTATCTTGGCTGTCTGATTGTTTCACCCCTCATGTCTGGCTTAACTTCAGCAAGCTGGCCTGACTTCTGCCTTTACACCAACCCTTTACAAACGAACCCCTCACAGCAGGCCAATTCGCTGCACTGTGCTTCTTTAATCCTGACCATTATCATAGAAGCCATCAAATTTCCACTATCACCCACAGTATTGTTCTCTTCATAGTTTCAGGAACATAGTAAGAAAAATGCAAATATACATACATTTCCTGTAGTTTAGCCATAATACATACTGAAAATCTCCTGTTTTATTTGTACATTTTATTTACAATGACAATTGCATGTGGATGTGTTGGAAGTCTATGTGTGTTGTTACTATCCTTACTATGCTACATTTTCAACAACCTTAGGAATCCAAATTGCCTAGCGCACATTTCTCTATTTCTAACTTAAGTGTAGTTGCACAATTTAATTGTTGTTTTTCTTCATCTTCCTTCAAATACTGAAATGGCCAAGGTTATGAAGCAGTGGGAACTGATTAAGAGCAGCAGAAATGATTGAAGCAATCTAATATCTTTAGCATGTGTTGTTAAGATTGCACCAGACATTCTGCAAAACATCATCTATATGATCCTAATTCTGAAAATACCATCTGTATACCATATGCACATTGATCTTCAGTCTAGTCCCCTGGAGGAAGAGAGAGCTCAATAAAGTTTTATTTACTTTAAATGGAGTGTTGGGGAGGAGAAGGTGTAATTTAATTTCACCTGTAATGGAAATGTCTGAGATGGTATACAAAAGGGAATTGCAGCTACTCACAGAAGTACATAATTTAACTGATGTGTTCCATGGTTAAGTGTGAATATTACTTATCCACAGTCACTCTATGAATGGTGTTAGAATTATTATCTTGAAAAATTATTATATTACATCATATAGAAGGGGGACATTTCTCCCTATATGGAGTTTATGTATAAACCCATGCAAAAGTGCCATAGCCCATACCTTTGATATACAACCATTTTAGTTTAGTCCTGTGGAGTTGACAAAGAGAGGAAGCCTATAGAAACTACCTGGGCTAGAAATGGCTCTTGCTTATGTTTTTGGTCTTTGGGGGCAAAGCTCCCATATTTTTTTGATCCATAAAAAGCAGGAATACTGGGTACCAGCTGGGATCACAATAAAATAATCACAGAATACTTTCAAATACAGCAAAACGGTGCCGAATGATATGCCAGTATTGTATAGCTATTTTTATTAGGAAGCATGGATGTACACTCATTCTTCTCTTAGCCCTATAGATTCAAATGGTTGAGATGAGCAGAATGTGATGCCAGGCATGTAGCCGGGGGGGGGGGGCTAAGGGGGCTTCAGCCCCCTCGAAATTCTCAGGGTGGTCCGCAAAAAGGCCCTACTGGTACATTATTTAAACTGTTATGTTTATTCATATCATGATCTGATCACCATGCTCATTATATCCCACATTCATGGGGTTATTGGGATAACTATACAAAAGGTTTGCTAGGGTAGACCCTCTTCCACCCAGTCTCAGCCCCCCCCCCGAACCAAACTCAGCCCCCCACTGAATCAAAATCCTGGCTAAGGCCCTGTGTGATGCCTAAATAAATTAGAATGTAAGGCCTATATAAAGCCCACCTTAGATCTCCTAATAGGAGAGACCTTCACCATAGTACTACCTACCTATGGGATCTCCTGTCTCTATGACTATATGAACAACTTTATCACTTTGTGGTGTGTGAATGTTGTTGGTGTCTAAATTTGTTATTCAGCTGTCTATGAACCTGCATACAATAACAGAGCTCAGGGGCTAACAAAGCCAATAACAACAATACCCACGAGGGGTTCAATATAATTAATCACCAAATCAAATGTATATCAAAGATTCTGTATTCCTACGTGGGATATACATTTAACTATTGAATGCATTAACCCCTACGTGGGACTTTTGATTTGTGTGTTATATACACTCCTAATTGAATTGCACTATCCATCTGTGATGAATAATAATCTTATACTGAATACAGAATCTTTGATATACATTTGATTTGGTGATTAATTATATTGAACCCCTCGTGGGTATTGTTGTTATTGGCTTTATGAACCTGCATAAACATTAAGAAAAAACGCTTAGTATATAACTGTTCAACAGTAAAATATACTGTGTCAGAGTGTGTTGGAATTGTCTTCTCTGGAGATTTTAAAGCAGAAGCTGGATGGCCATCTATAACAAGTGCATTATTTAATGCTCTTGTATGGCATGGGGTTGGACTGGATAATCCTTTGGGTCTCTTCAACTCTATGGTTCTATGCTCTCAATGGCCCTGTCTGTCCAGGGCATATCCAACTAAAGAGTCTGAAGACTGAACTGGACCTACTAGCCATCTTCTGTCCATCTTAGTTTGATGGCAAGACCAGTCCTGGAGACAGTGGAGAATGACTACTAGTCATTTTTGCCCAATGTTTTCCCCCCAATATTACTAGTCATTTTCCCCCCAATATTAAGCAAAAGAGTTTCTTAACTTACTCACATCCTAGAGCAGGAGTGGGAATCATGGGACCTGCAGGCTATAACAGCCCCTGCAGTTTTCTTTTGAAACTGCCAGACTGTTTCTACTTTATAAAGAACCATGTACCTGGAGAATGTCGTCTACAAAAGCTACCATTTTCATTCAAATGTATCCAATCCCTTGCCTAACACAGTTATAAGGCAAATTTAGAAAAGCCTAGTGTGTATGTGTAATGATGTCGATTATTTGTGTGTAAATGTTGTATAACATATGTTAAATGTATGTTGTTTTGTGTAGTTCAAAGGAATATCCTATGAATTGTTGATGTGGGTGAGACAGAAGGGAGGCTTGGCAGAAGCTCTGAAGAGCTGTTGCCATAGCAACCAGGGCCAGAGCCTTTTAGAATGTTCAAGGTATGAATTTTACAGTTGGTGAAGAGCGGTTGGAAGCCAACTGCCATGAGAGGGGGGAGGAGTTTGTTTTGAGTTAGTTGGTCTTAAGGACTGTAAGAGAACAGTTCAGTCTTTAGTTAGTCTTAAGGTCTGCAAGAGAGCAGTCCAGTTCTATGGGTGTAGAGACCCTAGTTAAAGATGGAAGAGTCCAGAGGTCTATAGAGGGTTAGTGGGAACCCTATAGTATAACCCCATTTGTGTTTTGTGTAACAGAATAAGTTTGTGCCTCTGAGGAAGTATAAAACCAATCAAGATTTGTACCCATTTGTGTCATAATAAATTATTTACATCTTAAAAGAAAAACACCTCTGTTAGTTCTTTTATTGGTGGTGGCCCTGAAGGTCAGTGGTCAGACAGACAAATGGTGGCAGTGTGGTCAAGTGGTTACTGAGAAATTTAAAGTCTCTGCAATTCAATGGTTAGTGGGGGAGATAGTCTACCCTGCCATAAGACAGAAGTTGCTGAGGTAACTTCGAGGTCCCCTTGCATTTAGGGCTAGCAGTTTGGATTCCGAAAGATTGTCCAGTCTGAGGCCGGTCAACAAGAGGTTGTCACAGTATGATTGTGTGCAACTCCTTGACACTCTTCAATAGCCCATCCCTCTTTTTAGATCAGGATGAAAATTTATAAAAAGTATTTTGCCCTTTTACTTTGAATCAGTGAGATTTACATCTGCATTGCTCTATCAGATTCACATTAGTTCTATAGAGCTGTTCCATTTAGAATGAATAATTGGGTTTAGGCCTGTGTTTCACCCAGTTCAAGCCATTGTGCTCACTCAAATATTTGAAAACAGATCACACTAAGTAGAGGGCAAACTTGTTTTCTGCTGATCTAGAGACTAGGAGATAGAGCAATGGATTCAAACTTCAGAAAAAGATATTCTGCCTGAACATTAGAAGAACAAAAAACTTTCCTGATGGTAAGAACTGTTCATCAGTGGAATATTCTGTCTTGAGACTCTCTAGACTTTAAAGTAGAAGTTAGATGGCCATATTTTGAGATTACTTTGACTGGATATTGTTGCATGGCAGCAGGTTGGACTGGATAGATTTTGAGGTCCCTTCAGAGTAATGAATTTTTTTTAAAGAGATCAGTAAACCTAGGGGTAAGTATCAAGTTTCTGTAAACTGCACCAAATTGATCTCCTCCTCTGCAAAGCTATTCTCTGATATTGTTTGACAATAGCATAGGATATAAAAATCAGTGTTTATGATTTAATCCAGTATCAATGTAATCAGTTAGTTATCTTGAGAGCAGTAATATCAGACAATATATTATCATGCTCAATAAGGCTACAATTCATGTAAGTCTAAAAAGTGAAATTGTCTATTTGGCCATAAAGATTGCAATCCATCACTGAAATGACTAATGTGTAAGAACCTTTCCAATTGAAGGAGTGAGAATAAATTGTGACTGGCTCAATGTGACCTATTGTTCAACTTGTTTTTTGTTTGTTTTACTGTTTCTTAGCCATAATAATTCTCAAAGCAGATATGTTTCTGTCATAATTATCAGTCCAGAAGACCAGTTGCTATCGGATCTAAGGTATCAATGTGATTTCTGGAAGATTGAGGACCACTGAAGGACATGTTTTTCAGACATCTATTACTGATGCATCGAGTATTTCTGTTACCTTCTGCAGCTTGCTACCTTTGCAATTGGCAATTGATTCCTTTTCTTTCGAAAATGTTTACTGAATGGGCAGTGGTGGAACTTTCAGGTGGCAGAGAACTGAGCCACTCCTCAGTTCTGTTTCATTCTGATCAACTAAAGCCATAGGACAAAATCCTAAAGTACCCAACTACTGCTGCAATGGACTCTAATGAAAGTGATTTCAATCATTGCACATCTGCACAGACACAAATTGAACATTTTTTTTGGATCATATTTCTCATTTCAAATAGTAAAATGATAAATGGTTAAAAACTTGTAACATTTTCTTTCTGATACTTTTCCATCTTTTCATGTATTTCTCTTGTTGCATCATCTTCCTCCTCCTGGTGAAAGAAATGGATCTTAGACATCATCATCATACTGTGCATACATTTTTCAGTAACTGTTATGACACTTTCCTGCCACAGAATTGACCCAAGCAATGGCTAAGGGTGCACAATGCTGGATGTTGAGAATGGTTGTCCATTCTCAACATCCATTGTCCTAAGGATCTAGGAGAATAAATGGCTTTTTAAAAATATGGAGGGTTGTGATATGTCATATGTCGTCTAACCCTATTGCTGTTGCTGTCTTACTGGCTCCACAATAGTAGTCATAGGAAGGTCATGAGGATGTACACCAACAACAATAAAAGGAATACCAGATCTAAATATATCAGATAGTCATTTCAATACATTAGAGGGTCATCAACTAAAGTAGGGATGGATATGTTCTAGAGTTCAGAAAATCAAGTAACCCTATTTCCTGTTACTAAAACAATCCAGAAAATCTCAGCACATAGTTATGGTCACCATTTGGGATGGCATCACTTTTGGAACTATTTTTCCAGACTTGGAATACTCTCATATCTGAAATAGCATTATTTACTATATCGATTCTGTCAGGATTGTAGTGGAGCCGGGGGGGGGGTGCATTCTAAGGTTGGCGGGATTACAGGACTATCAATGGCAGTCCTAGATTCCCCAAAGGGCTACATGCTAGCCATAGGCTGTACAAATCCCACCTGATGTTCAAATACTCAAATAGCTCAACTGATGTTCAAATACTAAGATAACCATATTTGAGTATCAATTATTGCAAATAATTTCACAATGAACTTAAATAATGAACACAGAGAATAGTAGAATGCTGAAGGAGAAGGGCTGAACAGTAGTTGGTAGATGCAGTCTAACACTCTAACACATCTGCAGGAAGGTGGATGGCTGAAGAAGACAATGGGTGGGAGAAAGGGTGCCAGTGACAGTTGCTTTTGGTTGGATTAATGAAGCTCTCTCTTAATATTTTGCTACTTCTGGGTTAAATAACATTGCAGTATATGACTCCATCGACACAATAATTTCATGCATAGTTTGGATTTCACTCCCATATGTGTCTGGACACAAGTCCTGTCACATTCTGGTTGAGATGGTAGGATATGAAGTCAACACATCTGAAAGATACATCCTTTTAGAAGACTGACTCTGATGACCTCTAATAATCATCAAAAGTTTTGTGGAGCCTTGGGTGGATTACTGCTGCTTATCTAGTGTAAAATCACCTCATTCTTGATTGGGTTGTTGGAGAAAGTCTTGGGAAGTCTGCAATCCATCTACTTTCAGTAAAAATAATGAGCATGCAACTAACATTTTACATTTTGTCTGTACATCTATAGTGAGGCTCCATGTGATAAAGGAAAGGTTAGGAATAAGGTTAGGTACATCTGTTCAGCAATCAATTAAATGAGTTAAATATTTCAGTATCCACTCTTGCATAATTTATAGGAAGGCTTGTATTTGATAATGCTGTTTTAGTTTTCACTTCATTTTTTAAAAAAAGATCTTTTTGATTGTCTGGCTTCTTCACAGCTGGGCTCGAATAAATAAATCCTGATGTAGCAAAGTAAATATTGCTTTTATGATAATCAGCACCCGGCACAATTGTGCCCTTATTGCTATAAATTCAAGATTTTCTCTCAATTTTGAGATGATAAAGCTTATGTTGGCTTTAAGGAATGTGTCCTATAATACCAATTACTGTTAATCTTCCGAGGGACATAAGATCGTTGAAATCGAGCCCAAGCTGGTTGCTTGAAGAGTCATGGTTGTAATTTAAAAGATATTTTCTCACACATGAGCTGAGCAAGAATCTACACAATCTGGGCTAGTCCTATGTGGCCAAGAAAAAAAACTCAAGAGTTTGAAGATTTCTAGCTTTTCTTGGGCAAAGCAGTTTTGCCTGCTAATATTTAGCTTCAGGAGGGAAAACAAGGATTATGTTATGATGAAAACAAACATTTGAATAATTTGGATCAGCTTCTGATTGACACTGTATCTAAATGACTGTGTATTGACTGGGATTAGGAACATTATGGCTAAGTATAATGACAGTATATTATTCCATGGCAGAAACCCAAAGAAAGTAGCCTAGTTTGGCCTTCAGCATTCCAGGTATACAAATACCTACATTCTGGAGTCCACCTGCCATATATATGTATATAATAAAAGTCAGTGTTTGCGGCAGGAGATGTGGAGGTGCAGAGGAATATGTGGCACCTGCTGTGGTTTAGGGCAGGATGGGCTACGAATGCTGGGATTTGCCATATATATGTATATAATAAAAGTCAGTGTTTGCGGCGGGAGATGTGGAGGTGCAGAGGAATATGTGGCACCTGCTGTGGTTTAGGGCAGGATGGGCTACGAATGCTGGGATTTGCCATATATATGTATATAATAAAAGTCAGTGTTTGCGGTGGAGATGTGGAGGTGCAGAGGAATATGTGGCACCTGCTGTGGTTTAGGGCAGGATGGGCTACGAATGCTGGGATTTGCCATATATATGTATATAATAAAAGTCAGTGTTTGCGGCGGGAGATGTGGAGGTGCAGAGGAATATGTGGCACCTGCTGTGGTTTAGGGCAGGATGGGCTACGAATGCTGGGATTTGCCATATATATGTATATAATAAAAGTCAGTGTTTGCGGCGGGAGATGTGGAGGTGCAGAGGAATATGTGGCACCTGCTGTGGTTTAGGCAGGATGGGCTACGAATGCTGGGATTTGCCATATATATGTATATAATAAAAGTCAGTGTTTGCGGCGGGAGATGTGGAGGTGCAGAGGAATATGTGGCACCTGCTGTGGTTTAGGGCAGGATGGGCTACGAATGCTGGGATTTGCCATATATATGTATATAATAAAAGTCAGTGTTTGCGGCGGGAGATGTGGAGGTGCAGAGGAATATGTGGCACCTGCTGTGGTTTAGGGCAGGATGGGCTACGAATGCTGGGATTTGCCATATATATGTATATAATAAAAGTCAGTGTTTGCGGCGGGAGATGTGGAGGTGCAGAGGAATATGTGGCACCTGCTGTGGTTTAGGGCAGGATGGGCTACGAATGCTGGGATTTGCCATATATATGTATATAATAAAAGTCAGTGTTTGCGATGGGAGATGCGGAGGTGCGGAGGAATATGTGGCAGCATTTCAATTGGTTGCCACTGTGGGATTATTTACATAAAGGACTCTAATTGGCCAGCCTCAGAAATCCAACATTCTAAGGCAACAGACAGAGGGGATTGGTTGCCACTGAGGGAGTATCTGCATAAAGGACTCTGATTGGCCATCTACATTCCAACATTCTAAGGTAATGCAGAGGGAAAAAGAAAGGCCACACTTGGCCCACAGGGGCCCAATGGCCCACTTCACAACCTGCTGTGGTTTAGGGCAGGATGGGCCACGAATGCTGGGATTTGCCATATATATGTATATAATAAAAGTCAGTGTTTGCGGTGGGAGATGCGGAGGTGCGGAGGAATATGTGATAGCATTTCAATTGGTTGCCACTGTGGGATTATTTGCATAAAGGACTCTGATTGGCCAGCCTCGGAACTCCAACATTCTAAGGCAACAGACAGAGGGGATTGGTTGCCACTGAGAGAGTAGCTGCATAAAGGACTCTGATTTGCCATCTACATTCCAACATTCTAAGGTAACGCAGAGGGAAAAGGAAAGGCCTCAGGCAGTCCATCACTGTGGCCCACAGCAATGGCGGATCAGGACCACACTTGGCACACAGGGGCCCAATGGCCCACTTCACAACCTGCTGTGGTTTAGGGCAGGAAGGGCCACGAATGCTGGGATTTGCAGTACCTTCACCTGATTCACTAACCAAAAAACACTGTAGCCCCTATAAATCACAGACCAGGGCCAAAATTGACAGCAAGGCTTCCTTAACTTGATTTTACTGACTAGGCCTCAGCTCATGGGATATTGTTAGGCTTCCTCAACTTGATTTTCCTGACTAGACCCCCAACAATGACAGAACAATACCAAACTTGGCACACAGACCCCCCCCCCCCAAGATGCACCCTACATCCTGGTGCAGTTTGAGGGAGGATGAACCACGGATGATGGGACTTGCTGTAATTTAATTCACTTCCTTAGAGCACTGTGGCCCACACCAATGACGAATCAGGACCAAACTTGGCACACAGAGGCCCAATGGCCCACTTTAGAAACCTGCTGCGGTTTATGGCAGGATGGCTCACAAATGATGGGATTTGCAGTACCTTCACCCAATTCATGTCCCACAGAACATTGCAGCCCCTACAAATCACAGAACCAGGCCCAAACTTGCATACAGAGTACCCATGACCCACTCTACATCCTGGTGCAGTTTTGAGTGGGACAGACCATGGATGATGGGAGTTGAAGTACCTTCACTCACTTTCTGAGACCGCTGCAACCCTCATCCAATGACTGATCAAGACCACACTTGGCACACAGAGCTCCCATGACCCACTCTACATTCTGGTGCATTTTGGAGAACGGGGGGCCATGGATGATGGGATTTCCAGTACCTTCCCTCACTTCCAGAGACCTCTGCGACCCTTATCCAATGACTGAGCAAGACCACACTTGGCACACAGAGTCCCCATGACCCACTCTACATCCTGGTGCAGTTTGGAGAAGGATGGACCATGGACGATAGGAGTCACAGTGCCCTCACTAACTTCCAGATACCACTGCAAGCCACATAACCAACTCATACAGACCAACTGTAATGATGTTGATTATTTGTGTGTAAATGTTGTGTGACATGTGTTAAAATGTATGTTGTTTTGAATGTTCTATGGTTTGTTTCTGTGGGTGAAACAGAAGGGAGGCATGGCAGAAGCTTAGAAGAGCTGTCGCCATGGCAACCAGGGCTAGAGGCTAGTAGAATGTTCAGGTTTGAATTCTACAGTTGGAAAAGAGCGGGAAGCCAACTGCCAAATGAGAGGGGGAGGAGTTATGTTCTAGTTAGGAGAGTGTCCTAAGGACTGAAAGAGAACGGTCCAGTGTTAGTGTGTGTCTTAAGGTCTGCTAGTGAGCAGTCCAGTTAAAGGGTATAGAGACCCTAGTTAAAGTTGCAGGGGTTTATAGAGGTTTAGTGGAAACCCTATAATAGGTCCCCATTGTGTTATGTAACAGAAAAAGTTGTGCCTCTAAGGAAGTTTGAAACCAACCAAGATTGTACCCATTTGTGTCAAAATAAATTGTTTGCATCTTAAAAGGAAAACACCTCTCCTGATTCTTTTATTGGTGGTGGCCCTCAAAGTCAGTGGTCAGCCGGATAAATGGTGGCAGCGTGGTCAAGTGGTCACTGAGAAGTTTTAAAACTCCAGTCAGTTAAATGGTGAAGGGGTGAGACAGTACCCTGCCAATAAACGTGAAGTTGCTGAGGTAACTTCGAGGTTTCCTTGGATTGGAGGTCAGCAGTGTGGACATAGAAAGATTGTCCAGTCTGAGGCCGGTCAAGAAGTGGAGTGGTCACATATTGGCGGCAGCGGTGGGATCTTTAAGAGAGGGTCCACCCTGTCCAGCCGGTTGATTTGAACGTAGCTTCACTTCATATTGGCGGCAGAGCGGTGGGATCGTGTAAGAAAACTGATCCAGTGCGAAAGCAAGGCTACCAGAGGAATTTGTTTAATTTCTCAGTTTACTGACCAAAGTCGAGTGGTAGTAGGAACTTTAATAGTTTAGTTTAAAGTTCTGAGGTAAAAGTTCGGCAAAATGACCACCAGGAGACAAACGAGGGCTTTGGAGGAAGCAGGGCAGCCTGAGGTTCTGCAGGAAGGAGAAGACTCTGAAATTTCAGAATCAGAGTCAAGTAAAATGTCTGGAGAATACCGGTTTAGGCTTGAGGTGATGAAACTTGAGATGCAAAGAGAAAGAGAAGAAAAGGAGAGAGAGATGCAAAGAGAAAGAGAAGAGAAGGAAAGAGAAGAGAGAGAAAAGGAGAGAGAGTTGCAAAGAGAAATAGCCAGGTTGGAGTCTGAGAGGGGAATGCCTCTCAGCGTGCCAGGCCAGTTCAAGAGGTGCAGGCAGAAGGTTCTATAGACCAACTCCTGAGGAGATTCCCGAAGTATGTAAAAGGGGATAGTGTGGAGAAATTTTTGGTTTCTTTTGAAAGATGTTGCTATGATTTTGAAATTGAAGAGGAGAGATGGATGACATATTTACGACCACAGATCTGCGGACAGTTGCTGGAGATTTATAGCGGTATGGCAGAACAGGACCACAAGGTTTACCAGAAGTTTAAACAACAGGTCCAACAGAAGCTTCAGTTGACGCCAGAACATTACAGAGTTAAGTTCAGGTCCTTGAACAAGGAGAAAACCGAAAGTTTCTGTCAGCTAGCATCAAAGCAAAGCCAGTATTTCGATAGTTGGTTAAAAGGTGCTCAAATTACCAGTTTTCAGCAACTTAAGGATCTGATGATCCTGGAACAGTTTTATCAAAATGTTCCCTCAGAGTATAAATGGTTAGTTCAAGAAAGGAATCCTGAAACACCCAGTCAAGCAGCTCTTATGGTGGATAAGATGGTGACATTGAGAGAAGGAGTTTGTAAGGCTGAAGGCTACAAACCAGTGGAGAAACATTGTTTCAAGAAACCATACAAAGTGTTGCCACAGTATCAAGAGGCTAAAAATGCTGCAGGAGAGTACGCTCGTTACAGAAGGCCTGAGGAGAAAAATTACCTCAGAGATGGCTCCCTCAGTAGTGGAAATCGTCCAAGCTTTGATATGGCTAAGAGAATGTGTTTTTCATGCGGCAAGTTTGGACATATGAAAGCACAATGTTATCTACATAGCAAGGAAAAATCTTTCTTATGTATAACTCCAATATTAGAAAAGAGTTTTGAGAAGGGGCTTGAGTCTAATAAAGGAAAGAGTTCTTCGGTACCAATGCAAGTACATAATCCCTTAGAAAAACAATGCCTTTTTGTTATGTTGGACACAGATAGAGATGACTACTTTGAACCACTTCAAGTAGGTCAAAACGAAATATTAGGATGGAGAGACACCGGATCGGAGGTCTGTGTGATTCGCCCTGAACATGTGCCAGAGGCATTCAGAAAACCTGTGTCTCAGCTTAGACTAAAAGGAGTAGGGGCAGTGTTGTGCGACATTGTGTCTTTGCCAATCCAATATAAGAATTGGAAAGGATTTTGGGATTTTGCAATATATGAGGACATTCCTTTTGATTGTCTGCTGGGGAATGATATTGTAAGGAAGATCAAGTATTTAACAAGAGATGATGAGTTAACTGAAGGTCCAGTTAAACAGCAAGATGTTTCTTGTTTACCAGTTGATATTATCCCTGAAGAAAATCCTGAGACAAGTTCAAATATAATAGAGTTAGTGAAAACAGGAGCAGGAGAAGAGGATATTGCTAATGAGCAAAAGGCAGATGAAACACTGAGATCTTTATTTACTGTGGCTCAGGATGAGACGAAAGTCTTATCAAAAGAAAATCCTTCAAGATTTGTAGTTAAAGGACGAGTGTTGTATAGAGAGACCATGTGTGTAAAGTCTCCAGGAGGAACTAGTTCTTGTACACAAATAGTTGTGCCCCAAGCTTATAGGGAACAACTTATGAATTTGGCACACGCAAGCACACACAAGGTGGCCATATGGGAATTCGACGCACCACACAGCGCATCACCAGAAATTTCTTTTGGCCCAATATGTATCAGCACATTAAAGAGTTTTGTCAATCGTGTGATACATGTCAGCGTGTCGGAACAGGAAAAGACAAGACCAAGGTTCCCTAATTCCTATGCCACTAATTGGAGAACCATTTTATCGTGTGGGGATCGATATTGTGGGACCCTTACCAAAGGCAAGTCGTAGAGGACGTCGGTATATCCTTACTTTGATGGACTATGCCACGAGGTACCCAGAAGCAGTGGCGTTGACTAATATTGATACAACCACAGTAGCGAACGCCTTGTTGTCTATATGGGGAAGAACAGGATATCCCAAAGAACTGATTTCGGATTTGGGAACCCAGTTTACGTCAAGACTGATGGAAAGACTGTTGGAGATGTGTGGAATTAAACATCTGACATCGTCTGCTTACCATCCACAAACTAATGGTCTTGTGGAAAACCTAAATAAGACCTTAGTAAGAATGATCAAGGCGTACACTCAACAACATCCAGCCGATTGGGATGAGAAACTACAGCAACTCCTGTTTGCATGCAGAGAGACTCCACAAGGCAGTACAGGATACAGCCCTTTCGAGTTACTCTTTGGAAGGAAGGCGAGAGGTCCGCTGGATCTAGTGAGAGAGCACTGGGAGACTTCCTCGGTTGCAGAGCCAGTTCCAGTGAGTCGGTATCTACAGAGTTTACGGGAGACGATGGAGATGGCAAGAGTTATCGCTCAAGACAACCTTGCAGCAGCACAGCAGAAACAGAAGACCTGGTATGATCAATCAGCCCGAGAGAGATCCTTCGACGTTGGTGATAAAGTACTATATTTGATCCCGGAAAGAGTCAACAAACTTCAATTGAAATGGACAGGACCATGGACAGTTGTTAAGCGTGCCAGCAGAGTTAACTACTTGATACAAGAATTACAATCAGGACTGGAAAAACTGGTGCATGTTAACTCTTAAACCTTATGTTGAAAGATCAGTAGATGTATGTATAATAGTTAATGAAGGTGTAAATGGATCGTTTCATTTCTGGGAAGGGAATAGGAAGGCTGACAAGAGTGTGAGTCAGGTAAAGCTTGATGAAGGGCTGACTTGCAAACAGCAGGAGCAACTTAGAGAACTGCTCCATAAGTATAAAAATTTGTTTTCGGATTTACCGGGAAGAGTAGAAGGGTGCAACATCAAATTATAACAGGAGACGCCTTACCCATTGTGTCTACTCCCTATCGAGTCACAGGGAAACTCGTGGAGTGTGTTGATAGAGAAGTTCAGGAAATGCTGGATATGGGGATTATAGAACCATCCAGTAGTCCTTGGGCATCACCCGTCGTGTTAGTTCAAAAACCAGACAACACAATAAGGTTTTGTGTTGATTATAGACGGTTAAACGAGGTGACGCAAACCGATACATACCCTATGCCAAGGTTAGACGACCTGTTAGAAAAAATGGGGAGAGCCAATTACATCAGTAGCCTAGATCTCACCAAGGGTTTTTGGCAGATACCAATGGATCCCAGAGACCGGGAGAAAACGGCCTTTAGAACCCATAAAGGGTTACATCAGTTCAATGTCTTACCATTTGGACTTAAAAACAGCCCAGCCACTTTCCAACGATTAGTAGATAAGATACTCGGGGGTATGAGTAACTTCTGTGTGGCATACATGGACGACATAGGTGTATTTAGCAATACCTGGGAAGAACACCTACAACATCTAGACCAGGTGCTGTTTCGACTGAAAGAAGCAGGGTTAACAGTAAAAGCACCCAAGTGTCGTTTAGGGAATCGAATGTCCAAGTACCTAGGACACATGGTGGGAAGTGGTATGATTGGTCCAGAACCTACTAAGGTGGAGGCGATACACAAGTGGCCGATACCCAAAACCAAAAACAGGTTCGGTCCTTTTTGGGATTAGCCAGTTATTATCGAAGGTTTATCCCAAATTTTAGCGAATTGGCGACTCCATTGACAGGCTTAACCAAGAAGGCATGTCCAAATGTTGTAGTGTGGACACCACAATGTCAGGAGTCAATGGACAATTTAAAACAGACCATAACATCACAGTCAGTGTTGAAAGCTCCAGATTTTGATCGTCCATTTATATTAACGTGCGACGCATCAGAAACAGGTTTGGGAGCGGTTTTAAGTCAAGCTGACGAGGATGGGGAAAAGCATCCTGTAATGTTTTTAAGTAAAAGCTATTGCCGAGAGAAAGTAGTCTTTCTACCATCGAGAAAGAATGTCTCGCCATAGTGTGGTCGATTCAAAAACTGAGACCATATCTGTGGGGCAGGAAGTTTGTTTTGCAGACGGATCATGCGCCATTAAAATGGCTGAGTAATGTTAAGGGTACTAACAACAAACTCTTAAGATGGAGTTTACTCTTGCAAGACTACGATTTTAAGGTAGTGCATGTGAAAGGCAAATCGAATGTAGTAGCTGACTCTTTATCGAGAGTTACTTAAATTCAGATTACAGAATGGATATGGTTTGTATATAGTTGTGTAAGTATAAATGTATATGTGAAATGTATAAGATTATATAATGTCTTGCTAACGGCATTATTTTTAATTCACTCTGGACAGAGAGAATTAAAAATAATTTCGGGAGGAAGGAAGGTAATGTAATGATGTTGATTATTTGTGTGTAAATGTTGTGTGACATGTGTTAAAATGTATGTTGTTTTGAATGTTCTATGGTTTGTTTCTGTGGGTGAAACAGAAGGGAGGCATGGCAGAAGCTTAGAAGAGCTGTCGCCATGGCAACCAGGGCTAGAGGCTAGTAGAATGTTCAGGTTTGAATTCTACAGTTGGAAAAGAGCGGGAAGCCAACTGCCAAATGAGAGGGGGAGGAGTTATGTTCTAGTTAGGAGAGTGTCCTAAGGACTGAAAGAGAACGGTCCAGTGTTAGTGTGTGTCTTAAGGTCTGCTAGTGAGCAGTCCAGTTAAAGGGTATAGAGACCCTAGTTAAAGTTGCAGGGGTTTATAGAGGTTTAGTGGAAACCCTATAATAGGTCCCCATTGTGTTATGTAACAGAAAAAGTTGTGCCTCTAAGGAAGTTTGAAACCAACCAAGATTGTACCCATTTGTGTCAAAATAAATTGTTTGCATCTTAAAAGGAAAACATCTCTCCTGATTCTTTTATTGGTGGTGGCCCTCAAAGTCAGTGGTCAGCCGGATAAATGGTGGCAGCGTGGTCAAGTGGTCACTGAGAAGTTTTAAAACTCCAGTCAGTTAAATGGTGAAGGGGTGAGACAGTACCCTGCCAATAAACGTGAAGTTGCTGAGGTAACTTCGAGGTTTCCTTGGATTGGAGGTCAGCAGTGTGGACATAGAAAGATTGTCCAGTCTGAGGCCGGTCAAGAAGTGGAGTGGTCACATATTGGCGGCAGCGGTGGGATCTTTAAGAGAGGGTCCACCCTGTCCAGCCGGTTGATTTGAACGTAGCTTCACCTCACCAACCTTGTCACACAATGCCTTTCTCAATTAACCCGGGCACCACTGGGTCCTCAGCTAGTATATCTATAAACAAGCAAGTTTGGTCATTGCTCATGCAAATACAGCCAGTAGTAATTTTAGGGATGTTTTATCAACATAATATAGGAAGACCCCTGAGATATCAATCCCTCCCACACTATTGCTAAAAATCCATCCGATGAAATTCAGTGAAACAAATGGGACCTGTGTAAAATTCTATAGGGTCAATGGCTGAGAGTTAGGGTTGTAAGTCTTAATACATTCCATTTCCACAGGCAAAAATAAAGCATGTTACCATTTTTATCCTCAATGTGAGAATGTCACTGAATAATAGTACATGTATTTTGAAGAATATTTTGCAATACAGAAGGAAAGATGGAAGATACATCTGGAATTTTTTATTTATTTTTTGCACAAAACAGCATTTTCTATATTTGGACATTTGTTGCATAAAAAACAACATTTCTGCACAGAAATGAGTTTCCAATATAAAAGGTAGTGCTTTCTGAATAGGAAAATGCTATTTCCTTTGTTTAAAAAAACTTGATTAAGAGTCAATAAGTTCTTCTTAAACCTTAGGTAGAAATCTCTTTTCTTGTAATTTTAAATGATTGGTCCATGTTCTAGTCCAGGGCTGTCCAACTGCCGGCCCTGCAGGTGTTTTTGACTTCAAATCCCAGAAATCCTAACAGCTGGTAAACTGGCTAGGATTTCTGGGAGTTGAAGTCCAAAACACCTGCAGGGCCGGCAGTTGGACAGCCCTGTTCTAGTCTATGACACAGCTTAAACAATATTTTACATGACATCTTTTTAAATATTTATGGTACTATACTGACCTCAAGCTGGACATTATACTCTGGTTGATGTGTGGCCATCCTGTATATACAATGTCATTGATGTACAACTCCACTTTTGCAAACTTGAATTGCTTGCAGATGTTCCATTTGGGATAGAAACGTTGACCTATCTTAAGAGAGATGTTTGTACACTGGTATGACACTAACAGGAACACCTACAGGCAAATTCTAAATATTCGGATCATTTATACATATTACATCCTTGTACTTATAGCATAGTGGTGGTGAACCTTTAAGAGACAAAGTGCCCAGATGAGGGGGGGGGGGAGGCACCAGGGGTTGACAAGCAGGGGTGGCAAGTGGTGGGTGAGTGGCGAGCAAGCAAAGGAGGCTGGCAAACAGCAAGCAACAAGCAAATAAGATGGCAAGCAAACAGTGATCGAGCAAAGGGGCGGGAGAGTGGGCAGCAGTCAGGCAGCAAGCAAGAGGGATGAGTGGTAGGAGAGCAGGGGGACAGGCAACAGTTTGCATGCCAGGAGAAAAGGTGCTGCATGCCCCTTCTGGCACGCATGCCATAGGTTCGCCACCACTGGCATAGCACAATCCATCATTGCCACCATCATATTAATCATTTATAATTCCTATATTTTCTCATATTTGGAGCCTGAATAAAAACCGCAGTTTGCCTGAAGTTGTGACTGAATTGAAATACAGACTATAAACTCAAAGGGGCAATTAATTTTGAAGGGGGTATCCCCTGAATTTCTTTGTCTACATCTAAGACTGAATGCACAAAGTGTCTCTGATGCAGTTCTTGGCTTCTGAGAGAAAGAGAGAGATTCAGTATGCAGAGCCAGCATTGCTAACCCTTTAGTTCTTGTTCAAATCAAAATATGGCCCCTGTTAAAAATTAGCCATCGACCCGAGGGTATGAATTATGCCTCATTAATATGTGGCCAGACTCATGCATGAAGTTTCAAAGATCATGAATGTAAACGCTTGAATATCTGTCATAATCTGTTACCCTGTGAATTATAACTCCTGTTAATGATTCCAAATGCTTGGGAGAATGGTTAGCTTTTCATGAGGGTGGTTCAAAAGATCACAATGAAATGCAGCCATATGTAAAACTACATACTCATTAGCACTGAGATATAGGCAAGGAGCCAAATTAACATTCTTGCTTTGTTGCTCCTTATTTTGAAGGCAGCAGGTTCTTCACTGTAAACAAACGGAGCTGGCTTTTAGATTTACAATCCCTTCTTCCTGTGAATCTCTGGCATTATTTATTATGTCTGCATTATGTGAAATCTTCATTACCCTGGGAAGAAAGACTAATCAATTCTTGCAGTATCAGTATATTTCATTTCCCACTATACAGACAGCATCAAGCCTGTTACTGTTCATCTTTTCTTATGAATGGAAAAATTGCACAGTGCTCTTTGTTAAAATTACTGAACTATAGGAATCAAAATTATCCAACCTTCCCTCTCACCTCACTTTCATCCCAGAATACAGTTTGATACCCATTGCTCAATCCTTGAATTTGTAGTTTGACAGAGATGGCCAAAGACCTTGTAAAATGACAACTCCCAGAATTCTATAGCATCGAACCATGACAGCTAAAATGGTGTCAAACGGCATTAATTCCACAGTGTAGATGTATCCTAGCTCTCACATCTCTTGTGGCCTTTCATAAAATGCATATTTATTTATTTATTGTTAATTCTTATATACTGCTCCTTCCAGCAGGCTCGGGGCGGTTTACATAAAACATATAAAACATCCACAATTCAATTTAATACAGTAGTACTAAAAGCATAAAATACAACAACTACGCATAAAAACAAGCATCTACAGAGGCATCTACAATTAAAATTCTAAACTTGGCATCTATCCTCAAGGACCAGTAAGATTGAAGGCTTTTGTCTTCCAACCCCTCGAAATAACGAGACAGACACAAATATATATGGTTTCAAATTTGGGCAACTTTTATTGAATAGTTACCTATTTAACTTGTAACTCAACTAACTTTTTGGTGTCAGTTCAACTTGGTGTGTGTAAGCTGAGGTAGCGTCTCCTAACGTTTACCCTTCAACTCTTCAGCCGTACTGTCTGGGTCCCCTGTAGATTTCAACCCGGGCAACCCGTAAGGGAAACATCAGGAGAAATCTCTCTCAACTTTTGAGACTAGACTCTCCCCGCTCCTGGGACATTCCTCATCACCTCACCCCTAAAATTAACCGTCTAGGTGAGTGTTTGCATAATGCCCCACACCCCTTAAGGGGTGCCTTAAGTGTCTACAACCTTTGAATAACTCAACTATTTACGCCACGGATTGGGAGCAAATGTCCTATTTAGCTCCCATCCCCCACCAAGCCATCCACTATAACCGAACACCTATCATTCGTTATGCCGAAACACTAAATTGCCCATAGCAAACAGATGGAGTCCATCTGATCTGTAAAGGTGAGGGCTGTCAAGCAAGATCTGCCCGAGGGATATGTAGAGGCCCCTAACTCTAGCAAGCCCGTGTGCGTGGCCCGGTTCACCCGGTTTCTGGCCACCTCCATATATATATATATGTATATATATATATTTTAAATTATCGTCATTATTTTTAAATATCCCCGCTACTTAACCCGGCAGCGAGGGAGGATAGCCGACCAGGCGATGTGCACTCATGGCCATGCCTGCCATCTATCTTAGACGTCGCTACGAGCTTGCACGTACAGGGCCCTACCCTTCACGGGGCCTAGATCGTTGCCTCCCCGGTGTATAACCAACGTCTGGAGGGTGCCCTCTCCTAGATCTCAGCAAAAGCGGGAGCGAACCGTCCCAACGCATACCTCTTATCCCATGCCACACAACTGCAGCGACGGATGCGAGGCCCCAAATGCTGACCATAGTGAGACCTCATGGCCTGCCGGGACACCCAGTGTATGAAACTGTGTCCGCAGACGAGGATCCTCCATCTATGGTTCAGCAACGCAGGATCTGAACCGACAGATCCAACCGTGATTATGACAACGGAGTACCCACATATTTCCTGAAGGCCTTTGATTTCCATCAGCCCAGGTTTTTTTTTTCTCCGAGTCATATCACATACCATTGGCCACCGTAGCTTCTCCAATGCAGCAATAGGGGGTTGCAACCTTGCACTGCCCCCACAATGCTGACCAGAATGAGTCCTCGTGGCCTGCCTAACAGCTCAGTAAAGAACCGTGCCTGCAGACGAGGATACTCCATCCAAGGTTCAGCAAAATGGATCTCAACGAGATCGTCACGATCAACTTACAACAACGGAGTGCCGGGCACTCACTGAAAGCATTAGATTGCCCTCTGCTCGGGGCTTGACCCCCACTGAGTCTTGCCCCATAGCATTGGCCGCCGAAGCTTCTCTAATGCTGGGTTGCAAACCTGAATCGCCCCCAAAATGCTAACCATGATGCCTTGCAGCGCAGTGAAAATAACTGCTCGCAGACCGGCTTCTCAACCCAGGTTCAGCAAAGCGGATCTCCTGGGTCGGCACAATCAACTTATGACAACGGAGTACCACATATTTCTTGAAGGCGTTTGATTTATATCTGCCCAGGGTTTGATCATCTCCGAGTCATGTCCCATAGCATTGGCCACTGAGACTTCTCCAATGCAGCAAGAGAGGTTGCAAAACCTGTATTGTTCAACAACCCATCCTCGTTAGCACATTACTGGTGCCTACCTACAACTGGTAGGTTGTTAGCTGTATACCATCCGGCTTGCCAAACGGTAGCCAGGCCCAATTTTGCTAGTCTGTTTGAAGCACCATAGCCTCAACTGGTTATAATAAGGGGGAATGAACACCTAGGAAAAGGTATGTGTGGCACTTTGAACTGGAACATGTTTGTTGCAATGTTTTGTTGTTGGCGTTAATCTCAGGAGTTCTATGCTCGGGGTCACCGCACTCCGCCAGTTTAAAGACGTATGCCTGTAGACCCCAAATAAGATTGGATGACTGGACCAGCCACCCCATCCCGTTACGCATTATTGTTCTGCTGAACTCAACCGAGGCCGCCTCAACCTGTCAGCTTTAGCTACTAGGAATCCTCATTGATCCCATAGGGCTGCCAGGAATCTGTCCAAGCGTCCGCCCAGACCAATTCGCTCATGTGTGTCCGCGTAAGCCTTGAGCTTCAGGCTTCTCCACACTGCAGGGAGCTCGGTTCTCCGTTATCCGGAGTCTGGCCCTGAGGGCATGGCCCCCGGTCAACTTTATGCCGCCAACCGTTAATGGAATCTGACCTGTCCCAAAGTAATAAGCTGGCACAGCCAATCGCTTGTGGGGGCAACCCCGCCTATTGAAAAACACCCAAAACGGTGTTATGCTCGTGATGAAAACGGGGGGGGGGGTAAACAGTGGCAGGGCGTATGCCCATCCAAATACCGCAAACTCATTTAACGTCCCGTACCAGAACATCCAAAGTTAGGGGCCGGCGCGACATGTAATACCCTTAAAATGTCAGTTGCGACCGGCACAAATAGTCTGGTTAGCTTGGGCCGGACTAACGGCTGGGCCCACGCCACTGCTAAAGCCCCCCATCGAACGGAACCAGACTGAAGACCAACCAACCATCCTATACGGTATAAGTGTAACCCAAAGTGCAACCCCACAGATCATGTAGAGTAAGCGAACCAAAATATAAAACCACCTCTACTTCCAAGCCTCCAGGCCCTGAGGCATAAGAGGCCACCCCTAGCAATGTAACCGTCAATTCCAGTCTTACTTACTTTAACATTGCTGCTGAGGTGTGCCCGCTAGGGGGTGCGCGCGTATAACGCAGCTTAAAATGAGGCATTTCATGGACCCAGAGCCCATGAACTGAGATCCGAGGAACCACTTGATGGGATCCCTTTCCAAGCTAAAGGGTTAACTAATAACCCAAGCCTCCTTTTTCAAGCCCATGCACCTATGTACAAATAAGAAAAACAGGTCCACTCATAGGATGAAATATATCTCCGTGAGTGGGATCCCGTCTTGGGGTCCCCTTGTAATAACAAGGAAGTGAGCCAATGAATTAAGGAAGAGTATACGAGGATGGAGGGTGCCTCATGTCAGTGCGTCCCTCCCGGGAGCGCTGTGAAGCGAGCTCACTCCCTCTCCTGCCTCGGTGGCTCCCCAAGCTCTGTGTGCCAGTGAACTACGAATCCCAACCGCCACAAATCGCAATGTCGATGTCCGTTATTCGCAAACCCCCCCATGTTCCCTATTGGGAATATCAGGATCTGTGTAGATCCGCTCTAATGAATAAACAACCGACTACATATCCGTATTCACTTCGCCATGTAGAACAGTAATATATTACAGTTATGAAGCAAGACAGTAATTCCATAGGCATCCCTTGTAGCTTTGGAACTAAGGACTAAATTCAGGTGTTGCCCTCTCCCATCTTCTGGCTTTGAACGCCTGACTTCTTGGTCAGCAGGGATTTTGTGCAGCTGGCAACAGCCAGCCAATGCACTATCTCTAGGGTTGCAAAGGTCAACCGTACCCTAGCATATTGACAGTCGCGGGATCACTCGGCCCACGGGCTGGCTGCGCAAGCATGACCTCATGGTCCGCAGTGATTTAATGCCACTAGGTACCACTAGCAGGGGCCACTATCCTTAAAGTTGCATGGGTCGACAGCGAGCCAGACTATTACCAGCACGGAGTTCCCTCTGTCCCCCCCGCTTGCTTTAAACCCATAACTTCTTGAGCAGCTGTCTCCCCACTAACCAATGCCACTATCCCTAAGGTTACATAGGTAGCGGCAAGCAAGGCTATTAACAGTCCGGAGCTCACTCCGCCCCTGATTTGTTTTGAACACCTGCCTTCACGTTCGTTATAGATTTAATGCAGTTGGAACCAAATCGCAGATCCAACTTTCCCTTAAAGTGGTGTGGTCAACGGCAAGCTAGGCTATCAACCTTGGGGAGCTCTCCCTGCCCCCAAGCTTGCTGTGTACATATGTCTGCCCGGTCAGCAAAGCGTTTTTTTTGTTTGTTTGTTTTTGGTTTTTTTTGTAATTGGCCCCAAATTTGCACTGTCACCATCAATTAGGTTGCATGGTCAACATCGAGCTCTGCTATCGCTGTCGGGAGCTATTCTTTTGCAGTTGGCGACCACTTATGGAAGCCACTATTTGTAATTCTTACTAGTTCAACAGCAGCTGGACTTACAAAAGTCGGGAGCTCAAACAGCAGCTGGACTTACCAAAGTCGGGAGCTCATTCTGCCGCTAGGCCCGCCTTGAACCCAGTGACCTCCTAGGCGGTAATGATATTAATGCATTTGGCCACCAAGTCGTGGCTGCCACTGCCCATTAGGGTTGTCTAGGTCAACAGCAAGCTGGACCATCCACCGTCGGGAGCTACCGGCTCGTGGATCTTCTATCCCATCGGGTTGTCAAGGTCAACTCAAGCACATGGGATAGTCAATTACCAAGCATATATATCCCGTCCAATGCTCTCTTCATTACTTATTACCATTTTCATTTTCTTTATTTTATTTAATTTTATTTTATTTTTATTATTATTATCCCCCTTGTTGTAAATATTTATTATTTTCTGATTTCATTTTTAATAGCTTTATTGCACATTCTCTTACATACATATGTATATCAAATATAAACATATATGTAGTTAGTACCCTTAATATGCTTATTATAGTGGTCAAAGCCCGCTGAACCTGAAGGAGGGACACACTCATATCATAGGATAACCATGTCATTGCGACCTGTGCCATCTCCTACATCTCCTTGTATTCCTTTGCTATATATATATATATATATATATATATATATATATATATATATATTAATTTTTTAATTTTTTAATTATTATTATTTTTATATATAATAGGTC
Organism: Anolis apletophallus; assembly: GCA_030556195.1. Taxonomy (NCBI): domain Eukaryota; kingdom Metazoa; phylum Chordata; class Lepidosauria; order Squamata; family Anolidae; genus Anolis; species Anolis apletophallus. The sequence continues at coordinate 20,780,066 of JARBWK010000010.1, read as the reverse complement.
AGTAGCAAGCTGAACCCACATGTCGGGAGCTCTCTCAACAATTTCTTTCTCCCTTTCTCTCTCTCTCTCTCCATATATATAGATATATTATGCATCTATATATATAATTTATTTACTTAGGTCGCTAGTAAGCTGAACCCACGTGTCAGGAGCTCACTCAAACATTGTTGTTATTATTATTTTTATAATTCCCTTAGTTCCTTTTATTAATATAATAGCGCTTTGTTCGTATCATTCCAATTATTTATATAAATAAACAAATTATTATTGTTCCTTTCCCATTTATTTATTTAATTCGACCGAAAATAAAAATGGCCGCCATTCAAAATGGCGGCCCCCAGGGCAGGCCGCCATGTGGCCAAAATGGCGGCCCCCACCGCAACATCTGCCGTACAGCAAAATGGCTGCCTCCCATGTCTGAGCCGTACGGCAATATGGCGGCCCCCATAGGGAGCCGCCATGCTTCCAAATGGCGATCGTTATTGGACTAAAGCGCATGCGCACCAATTAAAAGCTGCGCCACATGGCGCGAAACCGTAGGGCAGCTGCTACGGCGCATGCGCGCCACAAACGAGCTGCGCCAGGGAGCGCCTCAGCCACCAGTGGGCCGCCAAGCTAACGTCAGCTCGGCTAGGCCGTGGCGCGCCCTACCCGCCCAGCGTTGGCGCCCAGCCCAGGCAGGCCCACGCGCCTGTGCCCCCAAAGGCCGAAGCAAGGGCCTTGCCCAAAGAGGCTTGCCCACCTGCAACCATGCAGGTCCGGGAAGCTCCGGCACCCGTCCAGGGAAGCGCTCCATCCTGGAGGTGCCGGCCAAAAGCGGCGCACCCAGCCACAGCCAGGCAAGCCCGGGACACATAGGCCCCCAAGCCACGGAACAAGAAGGCGGCTCCTGAGCCCCCCGGGCCATCCCAAAGCGGGGCACTGTGCCTTCTGGGGACTTAAGGTGAGTTGTGGCTGGGGGGGGGAATGGGACTACCAATCCCAGCCACAGAACATCCCAAAGCCTAGTCATCCCGTCCCAACACCTCAAGCCCCCTGGGGAAGGGATCGCGAAGGGCCTGCAATTGTATTGCCAAGGCCCTATCAGGCAGCTGATGCCCTAAGGGAGGCGAGCGCCCATCAGGGGCTGAGCCCACCAGTCCCTTCCTTGCTCCCAGCAGGCCCCAAACCAACCTTCCTTCGCCTGAAAGGGGCCTCGTCATGCGAGCTGCCTTCCTTGACGATGTCTTGATGCAGACTGAGGGAAAAAAGGGGCTGGCAGACTGGTGCCAGCCCCTTTTTTCCCTCAGTCTGCATCAAGACATCGTCAAGGAAGGCAGCTCGCATGACGAGGCCCCCTTTTCAGGCGAAGGAAGGTTGGTTTGGGCCTGCTGGGAGCAAGGAAGGGACTGGTGGGGCTCAGCCCCTGATGGCACCCCCTCGCTCCCATAGGGCATCAGCTGCCTTATAGGGCCTTGGCAGCTATAAGGCAGGAGGAGGGAGTGCCAGCCCCTCCTCCCTTACAGCAAATTCTGCAAAATTAACCAATCTCTTCTCCGAGGGGAGGAGACAAGTTGCTCCACCAGCCAACAAGTTGGATGGTGAAGTGTAATCTAAACAGGGATGTCTTACAATATCCCACTTTTCTTCCAACATGGGAACCAAGGCAAAAGGTTTGTGGAAGTTTCTCAGCTCCTACATTCTGCTAGGGCAAAACTTTCCAAACTCTGTGTTGTGACATGTTACTGTGTTGGTTGCAGTGGATAGGGACTTCATCACATTAAGACCAGGATGTGCCGCACATCATGGTAAATCCAGTGGGGCCTGATATGGGGTGTGGGAAACTCATCGCCCTCACCCCATCCCATGAAGGGAAGCATCCACCCCCCAGCTTTTGCCTATGGAAACAACAGGGAAGCTTTCCATGATGCTACTACAGTAGCTTATGATGCTCCTTCTTCACTTGTGCTATAGAGCCCCGAAGTAGATCTACTTCATGGGATGGGAGCCAGTGTGCTCCGTGCTGCAAGTGAAGAGGGGGCAATTGTAGGTGTGTCACGCAAACATAATGAGAAATGACAAAAATCTTGGAAATATGTTATTATCTTACAAATCATACATTTGTTTTAGAAAAAATATGAATGTCAGTTTTTCACAAGATATGCATTGTGTCCTCATACATTTCATTATTACAATTTCGGTATGTGACTATCTGTATCTTTTATAAATGGTTGGTTTAACCTTAAAAAGATCATGTCACAAAATGATGCAGGTCTAAAAAATTGTATCACCAACATAAAATATTTGGAAACTCAGTGCTATGTCACATGGATTCTCGCCACTAGTCCTCAGAGCCTTTTTTTTTGCCTCTGTGTCACTGCTATCTCACTTTGTTCATCAAGTTGCAACAGTGATGTTCTGCTCCCAGCCTTGTTCCAAAAGCCTTAATGAGTGCATGAACCACCAGCTTTCCTTTCGGGGTTGAGAAGGACGGAGTAGAAATACTGGAAATAAATGAATAAATAAACAATCCCCTCTTAATGTTCTTGGTTTTTTTGGTGTGCCAGTCTTCAGCAGATACAATATTTGTTCTTCTTATGCACTTTCAAGTAATTTACAACCTTTTATAACCTTAAGGTGACTCTCTCAAGGGGTTTTCTTTGCAAGATATATTCGGGAGAAGTTTGTCATTGTCTTCTTCTGAAGCTGAGAGAGACACATGCAGACATTTTCCTGCTGGTAATGGCTGGTATATGTGGGTATATGTGGACACCGACTCTTTCAAGCGTGGCTGGGAATGGTGAATCTATATTGTTGAATTATAGTCCTCAGCCTTCCTCACTATTAAGTGTGCTGCCCTTGGACTTTCAGACCAGCAGTTCCAGCAGGACCAACTCTGCTAAGAAGCCATCTCACATACAAAAATCAGATTCTCTCTTCCTTCATGCTGCTTTTCCTGAAATCTGTCTCCCTGCCACAAGGTTTGGATAAGACGTTCAGTTCCTTGAGAGTTCAGCCACCACTCTGCTAGTCTTTATTACTGGGTAAATTTAGATTAGAAGGCAGTGGAAGCATGGAGAGTAGATTGGCTGGGCTAGATTCATAAAGATCTTTGTTTGGCTGCTCTTCTAGGTAAGGCTTTTTAGAACAGTAGATGTCAGAGCACTACTCATTCCTGTTCTGAATTCAAAGTCATATTTGTCAAATACAGGCTGAGTATCCCTTATTCAGAATGCCTGGAACCAAAAGTGTTTTGATTTTTTTCAGATTTTGTAATGGCAATATTTGCATATATGTACACATAATGTGATAATTGCTTACAAAACTTAAAATTATGAAGTGTATTGTCAGAGCTCTTTTCTACAAGACTTATTTAGGGAAATATACATGTGATGGCAGTTTATAAGTTTTCAAAGCAAGTACTATCTGAGGTAGATTAATATATCCATATCAAAATTTGGGGGCAATCCATTTTGCTAGTCTTGAAATGGTAATCTGAGGGAGCATCCAGACTTCACCTTTAGTGCTTGCCCTTGAACATTTTCCCCTGGGGTGTCCATGTCCATGTCAGAGTGTGACCCCCCTCAAACAAATGCTTTCAGCACAAAGTAGGAAACCCCTCTTTTGTCCTGAGGTAACATGTCTATTGCAAAGACCCAGGACTTTCAAAACACCCATGACTTTTCAGCTGCCGGTGCTGTGTAGATGGGACCATGGATTGTGCTGAACAACTTTCGGTGCCCATCTACACATCTGTCTTCAGTTTCTTGAGCTGCTGGTGCCCAAGAAACACAAAAGAGCCCCCACTCCCTCCCAAAACTCTCCAAAAAGCCTTTAAAATAAAAATAACTCACAAAGCTGCCATTTTCCCTTCTCCAAAGCTCTCTTGGCTCATACCAATGACACGCCAAGAGGGGGGGGGGAAGGAAAATTGCTCCTGACCCCCTTCTCTTGGTCCATCATTGGTATAGGCAAGGAGAGCTCTGAAAAGGGGAAATGGCAGCCGGGTGAGTTATTTTCCTTTTTAAAGGCCTTTTAAGAGGTTTTGCTTTGTGTCCTGGTGCTCTGCTAGAAAGCGCAGCAGGGCATCTGGACATATCCCCCCCCCCAAAAGCATGTGGGGACAATTGCACTCGGGAACAATTGCATTTTTAAAACACAATTGCTCCCAGGTTAAAAAGGACTGTGTGGAACAGCCCTGACTAAGCAAGTTGTTGATATCAAAGCTGAATCGAAGTTCTGACCTAATGGTTTCTAATTGCTACTTTTAGCTAGGCATCCATCTGCCTGTCCTACTTACATTTAGTTTTGGAAGCAAGTTTCAGAAATGTTTGTACATTTAAGTTTCTCTCTCTCTCTCTCTCTCGCTCGCTCGCTCTCCCCACACTTTCCCCACACTTCCACACTGCCCCTATACCCCAGCATCTGATCCCAGATTATCCTCTTATCCCAGATTATCTGGTAGTGGAGACACATAATCCAGTTTAAAACTGATAATCTGATAAACCCTTGGGATATAGAGCAGTGTAGAAGCCACCTCTCTCATTCCCCTGATGACTCTTGCTATTGAATTTTGAACCTATATCTGAAATTGGCATACTATCTGTATAAATTATGATTTGTTTAAAAATGTTCAATGAATTGGTAGTTTATCACAGCAGAATGAACTAGTATTTAACTTTAAATCTCTGAGGAAAATGAAAGAGCTATTGAACTTTCTGGTGATGATTAATTTCTGTTGGGAATATGCTACATCATTAACTATAAACAGAAATAATTATTAATGAATAATCCTCTAATTATCCCAAATACAAACAAAGTGCCTCCCCATTCTACAGTTTTTAATGCAGAAGCCCCATTGTAATATGCATTACTCTGTAATGAAAAAAAAACTTCCAAAAGTGTGATTTTTGTATGTGTTTTTGAAATACCATCTAGCTAATTAGCTCCTCCACTCCACTTTCTGCTCCTACAGTTCTTTCAGTGTGTCATATCAATTTACATGAATGCCATTTAGAATGTAAATTGTTTACAAGCTCTTTTTCCATTTGGCAGCTAAGGTCAAAAATGTTTGTAACTTCTTTAGAGTAAGTGTTTTTTAAGCATTAAATGAATTTTCTGGTTATAAAAAATAAGGATGCTAGTTTAAGCTGACTACACTTAAGTGCTTATAACTCTCTCATGGGTAAGTGAAACTCTGGGTAATGCTCCCACAGATACATGAGTTGTAATGTACTGTATCACTGCTTTGGTGGCAATCTGTGGAATCCAAGTATTTGTAATTTATTGATGTACCTGGATTATTTATTTATTGCTGAAGAGCTCTACCCCACTCCCTTGAACTATAGCACCAGAACTCTCTAGTGAAGGCTTTTCTCGGCAAGCTACAAAACCCAAGACTCTGTATGAAGCAACCATAGCAGCTAAAGTGGCACAAAACTGCTAAATTTATATGATGTCTATCCATTCTCAGTTCCTAAGGAATGCAGAGCTCTACAGGAAGAACATTCTGTCAATGGAGAACCTGGGCTCTAGGAATAGGACTCCAGTTCACTTTTCAATGTAATAACTTGCAGATAAATTTAGGAACTTATGCCAACAAAAAGCATAGTGTATTGAGGTTCAGTAATCTTATATGCAAGTTCTACATGCAGTAATTGATCTGTGATAGCTTCCTCGTTTATCTCTTGATAAGAATTTATGACGAAGAAGAATAGTGTTATGCTAAGTCCTGATTAAACAAACAAAGCTTTCCCATGCATCAGAAGAGTCAAACAGTCCCAGTTTCTTAACAGAAAAAGCCCCAAATGCTAGCATTCTTGTAGACTAGCATTTTTTGGGTACATACACACAAGCCATTGTGAGCAAGATACGGTCCAAGTAGCTGTGGGCGCACTCTGAAAGGGTTTTCATAGTTCATTCAGGAACAAACACAAACTAAAAATGCAGTCCAAGGCCAACAAAGCTGACAGTCCAAACAAAAAAGCAGATTTGGTAGTCCAAGTAATCAAAATACAGCAGTCAAGAGCACAGCCCAGAATCAACAAAGCCAATCACCCACCAATCGTGACTTGTCCCTGTCCCAAGAGGCTTGTGGGGACATAGCCTTCATCATATCTGTCATGTTTTGTCTTTGACTTATTATGTCTTTTATTTACTTGAGACTTTGAGCCAGATCTTTTAACAGAAGTGTTTACTGTGTCACCCCATGAGGGATCATGGCAATTTAAGATTCTTGCCCAACACATGAGTTGGCATATTTCAAGGCACAAGAGTAGTATACAATATTGGACCCTGCTGTGACAGACCTAAGAATCCTGCCACCTATAGACCAAAAATGAGCTAGTATTCATCAGCAATCATATTGTACTTTGACAAGATTTTTCTCCTGGGCTGTAGCAAATGCCATGAAGCCATGGGCATCCTTAATTCACTTCAGCCTATATGGCTTTTTGCTTGTCTATTTGCTTGCTCGTCTGTCTGCTTCTATATCCTTCTCAATCCATGTGGCTTGTGTGGTGGGCAAACTACCTTGCACTGGTAGTTTGAGATAGTAATAAAACAATGAACCAAATGCATCTTGTAGTTTTATTTTGTGGGATTAAAACCTGTACAAAATATATCTTTGGGAGAGTTCTTCAAGATCTGAAGCATGTGTGTGTGTTGTATGTATCTTTCAATTATTATTATAGACATATTATATGAAATATAGAAGGGGGGGAGGAAATGTTATCTCATATAATCCAGGCTGTTTCCAAGATAATGAACTGTTCTTATTGTTGTAGAGCAGAGGAGATCTTTCAGTGCAAAAGAATAAGGCAAATAGTTACAGAGTCTACTGATGAGGAGTCTTTTGAGGACTTACCTGGGGTGGATGGGAGTCAGAGTGAAGGGAATACTTCGGATGGAGAGCCAGAGATCGACTGGGCCTGGGTGCGGGAGGTTCAGGCTGTGTGTGATGAACCCACAAGCAGTGACAACTTTTTGGGGTTCTCTGGTGACAATGAATGGCCCTCAAGCTATCCTGATGACTGCTGAGAAGACCTAAGTCTTGAGAGGAGATGGAACACTTGGAGAGGGTCTGCAGCTGCTGAGGCAACAGCAGCTGAGCCTGCTAATGATGGGGCATTGTCAAGCTCGGGTGGGTCTGAGATAGAAGACTAATAAGATGCGGGCTTTTGGGTGCTTCACTTTGCGGCTGGTAAGGTGTTGCATTTGGGACTTGTGACTCTGCATTCCTGTATCTGGTATGCTGTTCATCTTGGAGTAACGTGAGTTGGGGAATTGCTTTTCTGTCTGGGCTGAGACGCTGCTGCTTCAGCTTGGGGTTTGGAAAAAGTTTGGGGATTTTTACTACGGTGCTTTTGTGTTTAGTTGCTGCTGCCATACCACCTTTGACATGGTTTGAGTTCCTATGAATTACTGTGAGTGCCAGAGACTGCCTGCCTGCAAGAGTGGGGTATAGTATGGAAGGAGGATGGAATGTGAGGTGTGTTGTTTCCCTGCATTAGCTCCTGTCTGAACTTTGGCTTTCCTCCTCCCTCTGTTTGACCCGGTTTCCTTGACGATGATTGCTGCTCAACTCTGAAAGACGACACCCCGGTGATGACTCAGGACTTCCCTTTTGACTTTGTGTTGTGCTTGCCCTGTTTGTGTTTCTCAATGACTGTTTTTTGTATATGCTGGTTAGGCTGAGTTACTTTCACTGACTTTCAGGTGTTCTTTTTGTTGCTTTTGAGTGCTTTAAAGCACTGTCATTTGTAGACAATAAATTCTTTTTGTTTACTCTAACTGGGTCTGGCTTTTAAGAGGCGTCTGTCTTTAACAGTTCTGGCCTACTGATCATTAACAAACCCAGAATAACACAAGAGAGAATTAGGGAGTCATAGAGGATTTTGAAATTCCATAAACAAATGTGTCTCTTTGTATATGTGAGTGTGCCACTTTTCAGGGAGAGAGGGAGAGATAATATATATACTGAAGGCTATAGGAGTGAAATCAGGTTTAACTTTTCTAGCTCCAAAATGGTTCAGCACCTTGGACAGCTCTTTCTAATCAAAATTCTTAACAGAAGATTAACCACCCTGATGATTTACTGCATACTACATACAGTAAGAACTGAGATTGGAAAATGGGTTCTCCAGCAAAACCTTTGGATAGCACAGCACATGTTTAAGATTTTATGGAAGTGTTTAAAACCAAGGGAAGGAGGGGCAGAGCTCAATTTAATAAGCAATGGAGCATAGCCATAAATCTGGGGTGGTTTTATGAGATTTTATTTGCTACATTATTTGTGCAATGATAGCTTGATGAACACTGTTATAATTTCTCTTTTATGCCTTTGGCCCTGTGTCATTTCAGACTGTTTGAATAATTCAGTGAAAATACATAAGGCAATAACATCGTGAAATGCTTGGATGTTCTAAGGTGATGATTCTTGTTTCAGCATTTACATCATAATGTCTATTTATTTATTATTATTCATATCCTAACTTTCTGGTTATTGGAGTCTCAAGGAATTTTGTGAGTCGGAATTCCAAACCAGACTCACCTGCTTCAAACCTCAAAGACTAATGAATGGATCAGTAAGTGGTTTTATTCTGACCATTTTAAAAAATGTTAGCCAAAATACATTCAAGGCACGAGATCCTGTTTGATCTTGGATGCTAAGTAGGACCAGCCCTGGTTAATACTTGGATGGAAGACCACCAACAAATACCAGGTTCTTTATTTCAGAGGAAGGAAATGGTTTGAACCACCTCTGAGTATTTCTTGTCTAAGAAAACCCGATGAAATTCATGGAGTCACCATATGTCAACAGGTGATTTGAAGGCACATGCACAGAGTCACTAAATTCTGGACTATCATCCAATGATTGACTTTAATGTATTTTTCCTTCTTTGAAAAAAGAATGAATTAAATTAATCCAGTTAAAAGATATAACTATATAGGCACCCTATTAGCTTAGAAAATTCCCTTTTGAACAACAATTCCACAACTCCCTCAGAAATTCTGGAACACAAATAAGCATTGCTTAGAGATAAAATACCTTACCAGTTCCTGCATTTTCTTATGAGTTTACAGTAGAACAGAATATGAAAACAAGGAAACAGCACACATTTTTAATGGAATTCATTTCCAGAGAGAGGTCTTGAGAATATGGGATACTATGAATCTTGAGGAGAAACCCCCTCCCCTGAAATGCTGAATGGGATAAAAGCACAGTAGTCTATTTTGCCAGATGTTACATTGTAACATCTGGCATCATATCTTTTTTTATAGGCAAAGCACCCAAGCTTCTTTCTAGAATATGCCTGCATGCACACTTTCCTCCACTTAAATATTCCAAACTAAGCATAATGTAAATATGGCTTGGATCACAACCTTCTGATTAAATCTTTTTAAAAATACAGAGCAGCATTACTCCTTAATGTAGTCAAGATGCAATCGAGAAAATGCATGCTTGAAAGGACAAGGGGAAAATAAATTGCATAACCTTTTTAAAGAGCTCATTGCTAAATCTGAACTTTAAAGAGGTACAAACCTGATGAGGATTCTAACACAAGGCAGTCAGGTTATCTGAACAAGAGGTGGGTTAATAGAGCATTTTTAAAGGCTACTTTGCTTGTTATATCTTTACAGTATAGAATATGCATGGCCCTAGAAAGAAATTATTTAAAAGCGAGGACAAGAAAAAGATAACACAGGCTTGTTTTATATAATTTAAAGAGAAATACTGTACAATACATAAACCACTTTGGAGGTGATAATTCTAGTGACAGATGTTGTTGCACTGACTAGGCATGGTTAGGCCCAGTCGGAATCTTCATAATTTGGATTAAATTCAGATCAAATTCCTTTTTGAAGCGATTTGGGGACCCGGAAGTATCCTTGCCCTTTTGAAGCCACTGTCGCCATCTTTGTTTCGACTCAGGAAGTAATTCGGAAAAGACCCAGCGTTTGGAGGGAACATGCTGGAATGCATGCCTTCAGCCAATGAGGGGAAACCATCTCTGGAGGGGCGGGGGTTTGGCACGGCAGCTGGGGACGTGAACGGAAAGGGACTAGGCAGCTTGGGTGGGAAAGATGCTACACAACCACTTTGCAAGGGAAAATATCCAGGGATCCTAGTAAAAATCCCCCCCCCCATGTTTTCATGAATGGGCTGGGATTTGGAAGAGAAAAGGAAAGGGGAAAGGAAGAGAGATAAGGAAAGGATAAGGGAAGCGAGAAAAACAGCAGGAAAAATGTCCGTTTAAACCAGTGTGGATAGATTCATTTCCTTTCTCTCCTGCGTCAGTTTAAACCAGTGTGGATGGGATGGATCCATGTCAGTTTAAACCAATGTGGATGGATTCCTTTCCTTTCCCAGTGGTTTTAGCCAGAGTGGATGGATTTCTTCCCTTTTCTCTCTCCCCCCTCCCTTTTTTCTGGAGTAAAACAACAACTTTCAAAGTAAAAACCACCCAATGAAATGGGAAATAACACTTTGAAACCATTAACAAAGGATTCAGAAGTCTCGGAAATTTTGAAAAGTTTTGAACTTTTCTGTGAAAATTGGAATTGACTTTAGATCCAAACCACCAACACCCCCTACATCCGAAACGAGTTTTGTACATTTTTTTTGGATCAAACAAACCTAGTACTGATTTTGTTAATCATTTATATCAATATCATTTATCTCTCCTCTTTCTCTCAATAATGAGACCAAGTCAGCAACATATTTGCAAATGAAACAAATTAAAAACTATGCAGAAACCTGCACACTCAGTTTGCTATCCAATCTGCAATGTCACCAATAATCATGATATATTTTGAAAAGGAAGAGACTATGATGACGGTGAAGAGGAGGAGGCACTCAAGTCCAACAAGACAGTCCTACGTAAGACTATCAATTCAGAACAAATTTCATTGAGTTTAGGTGCAACTAAAAGATGTGTGAAAACAGAAAGGAAAAAAAGAGAAACGAGGAGAAAAGCAGACACAAAATTCTGGCTGGATGAGGGGAGAAGAAGGGTTAATGGATTCTCTTTCATTGCACATATATACACAGTGTGTAAAGGGTTCTCTTTCATTGCACATATATACACAGTGTGTGTGTGTATGTATATATATACAAACACACGCGCGCGCACACGCACACACTTTGAAAGCTGGAGAAGAAGGGTCAGATTTGGAACTCAGTGCCAGGCCTCACTATTGTTCAGTCAGCAGTCAGTCCTCACTGTTAAATGCCAACTCAGACACACTTGCTGTCCCTTCCCTTCTTTAAGCTGGACTCAAAACTATGACCAGCCATTCAAATGCAGGACACTTTCAGATGGAAGATTATCTTCCGCAAAGTAGGACACATGGCCACCCTATTGCAGCACAATTTTCTATAAATCCCCTCTTCTCTTTTCCCCTTCAGAATTTATTGCCATGACTTGTAAACCTGTTGCAAGGCTTATGCATCCCCTGCAGGGTTTGTAAATATATTTTGGATGTATGAAATCCGTTTGGTGAGGATATTTGCTATAAATCTATCCCTTAAGTCCTGAAGAAGTTTAAGGGTGTTTAAAAAGAAAAGAAGCAGTCGCTAAGCTCTATATCATTCTCAAACAGGATTTTGGAAATCAGACTGCAGACTCGCGACCCTAGTGTTCCGTCTGTATCAATTTGGGCTGTTTATTAACATTCTAGAAAAAGTGTGTGTGTATATATCCACATACAGCTGTACAATTCAAAAGTTCACTTTAGGCTTCTGTACTTGGAACAGCTGCTTTAAATTGTTCCCTGTGGCAGCTGCCTCCATGCAGCAAGCTGGTTTGTGAGCCATGGGTTGTTATGTGGATTATGTAATTTTTGCCATGCTGCTATAGGCTCCAAATATGGTTCAGCAGAGACTCTTCCTTCCGTCTCTTAATTGTGGCTGACAAATTTCTGATTTTTTTTAAAAAAACAAAGAGCCCCATTCACGAGGCTTTAAAAGGGGTCAGCTGAGCACATGACAAGGAGGCAGGAATGCCCCCATTAATGTTGAGACCTTGAGTCTCAGGTCTTTCAACATGTTGTGGAGAAATCAGGTTAAGAGCATTGCTTTGAAAAATGTCTGTAATAATTTGTCATTTATCACAACCACCACCGCAGCAGCAATAACATTGTATTCATTTCTTATCTACCATCCTTTGGATGCAGTCAAAGTACAACAGATTAAAATACAGCAACAAATGGATACATAACACTGTTAAAATATGAACATCCATTAAAAATACATAATCAGTTAAAAGAGCATTAACATCAGTTTAAAAGGCATACATATTAAAAACAATCAATTGATTATTTAAAAATGGATAATTTAAAAGCTATCCACATAGGTCTGTCAGAAAAGATTGGTTTTTAATGCTCTTTTAAACTCAGGCAGTGTATCCAGCTGTCAAATCCCTTCTAGCAGGTAATTCCACAATGTGAAAGCAGTTGGGGGAAAAAAGTCCTCTGCCTAAAAATTTCCTGCTGACTGAAATAAATGTTGCCTGGCAGACCTGAGTGCATGGGGCAGATTATATGGGAGAACACTAGAGTTTTGCTCATCCAACCTTCGCTCATCCAATGTTCTGTATCATGCCTCCCACCTGGATACACAGTGTTTCAATATATGGCGGTGTTTTGGTACTAAATTCAAAAAATTGACGCCTTCCCCAGCGCATGTTGGGAGAAAGGAGATTTGCCTCCCTTTCATGACGGAAGAAAAAGGGAGGTTCCGGACGGAACCTTCCTGCAACTGGGGGCCTTTTAAACCAGAAGGCAGCCCCAGTTTCTCATTCCGTCGTCTGAACTTGACCCACCACTCCCGCCCATTAACAGTATCGGTCCGGTTGCCTGTTGAAGCCGGGGAGGAGTTTCCCCCCCCCCTCCATTTGCCACTAGGGCCAAGGGTTTTTTTCGCCTACCCCCCTTTACTGTTTAGGGGCTAGAAGGGAGTGAGGATAAATAAATAGGCTTAGCAGAAAATAGAGAGGGAAATCCCCATATATTGGTGCGCACCTGAGGCACCCCCCCCCCCTTTTAGGGGTAAAGGCCATCATGTTATTACTCACCTAAAGTTCCCGTTGATGGGTGAAGTGAAGTTAAATGGCCTGGAATGGGAGGAGGCTGGTCCCAATATCTTAGGACCAGACCTCACACTCATTTCCCTTAACGGGTTGCCCTGGTTGATAGCCAGGGAACCCAGATGTTTCACCCACAAATTATTATTGAAGCCAGGTAGGTAGGCTACCTGAATTGGTTACACCAAATTCCTGACACCCCTTGAGTTAAGGTTAAGGACAGTTAAATAGGTATCAGTTTAAAATAAATGTTGCCCAATTTGAACCCAACCACTGTTGTCTTGTCTCTTATTTCAGGGGTGGGCAGGCAAACAGTAATTACTTCTTAACATGACCATGTATTGAACTGCTTTTTCTGTTGATTTGTTGTAAAACATGATGTTTTCGTGCTTAATTTGTAAAATCAGAATGTAATTTGATGTTTAATAGGCTTTTCCTTAATCCCTCTTTATTATCCAACATTTTTGCTTATCCAATGTTCTGCCAGCCCGTTTATGTTGGATAAGTGAGACTCTTCTTTAAGTGATCCAGTAGATCAGTGGTTCTCAACCTGGGGTCCCCAGAGGTTTTGGCCTTCAACTTCCAGAAATTCTAACAGCTGGTAAACTGACTGTGATTTCTGGGAGTTGTAGGCCAAAAACACCTGGGGACCCTCAGGTTGAGAACCACTGCTGTAGATGGACTTGATGACTTTTTGTTTGAATATTTGAGCAACTGAAGCTAATAGCTAGTGTTTTGTAGTTAATGAAATCATCAGGGGCTGCCATCACAATGGCTGTTTTGTGATATCAAGTCATTTCCAACCTTTGGTGACCGCATGGTGAGCCTATCAGAATACTTTTTTGGAAAATTTGTTCAGAGTGGTTTTATCTTTGAATTCCTCTGAGGCAAAGAGAGTGTAATAAGACCAAATGTGTGCCATTGAATTTATATATCTGAATGACGATTCAAACCCTGGCCTCCAGCATCATAGCCCACTGTTCATATCATGATCAAATGTCACTGTCTATCTTACCACTTCATCACATGTCAAAAAATCAGTGCGCTAGCATCCTACCAGGATGCTTCCTCCTCGGAGCCAGCCAGATGCCATCACATAACGTCAGGCAGTAGAGCAACATTCTAGCTGGTTTCCAGATCAAATGCAGTTTATTTCTCAAATATTTCCTGTTTTCTCCCTGTGGGGCTCCATGGAGGAAATGCCCTGACAGCATGGTAGGATTTCCCCCCCATGGGATGGGTTAAGGGATGCAGCAGGCAATGCAGGCCACGGGGCAATGATCCCCCCCCTTCCACTGCTCCATGGAATGGGTCCTTAATGTGATGAGATCCTTAATGTCAACCATTGTAATAGCAGCTTCTCTAAGTTCTCAAGTTTTGGGCCTAATAACCCAGAGCCTTGGATAATTCTGATTCAGAGGTTCAATGACCTTATAGCTTTTACAATCATCTCCCCATAACTGGAGAAAGGGAGCCCTCTTTATAATCGACAAATAGCATTTTTGCAAGTTATTTTAGTGAGCATTTAATAGCCATTTGGACCCCCAATCCATCTGCATGATTCAAATTTTTAATCCCAGCAGTTTCCAAGTGCTTCCCGCATATGCACATGATGATATCAGGATCAGTTCCTGCACATTTAATTTGTAATCAGCACAGTGGGTCTGTTTTTATGACAAAAGCACCTACACCTATGCATTGCAATTGAGGCCTCTTAGGGCAGTGTTTCCCAACCTTTTTTGAACCGCGGCACACTTTTAACATTAAAACAATCCGGGGGCACACCACCAACCAAAATGACACAAAATGACACTCTAACACAGTAAAGAACGGCTGGGGGTTGGTGGCCTGCTGCGAGCAGCTGCTAGGAGTGCCAAAGCCGGGGAGGGGGCGGAGCCAGACTGTGCCATGTCCCGCCCCCTACCCCCGGCTTCACCTCTCCCAGCAGCTGCTCCAGCCTTGAGAGGGCAGTGCCAAGCCAGCGGTGCCAGAGCCAGCACAATGCTGGCTTGGCACTGTCCCCTCAAGGCTGGAGCAGCTGCTGGGAGTGCTGAAGCCAGGGGAGGGGGTAGAGCCAGGCTGCGCCATGCCCCCCCTCCCCCCAGCTTCAGCTCTCCTACAGAGGAGCATGAGCAGTGGACGGGCTTCAGTGGGGGGGGTCTCCTCCTCCACGTGGCTTCAGCGAGCGAGGGGCGAGAGTCATGGTGGGAGTCATGGCGGATTGGAGGCTGGCTGGGGAAATGGCCGAAGGAGGCGGTGCTCCGGTCCCTTCTTCTTTTTCTTCACCACTGCCCGGCCCTTCCTCCTCCCCCAAGCAGCAGGAGTTCGGCAGGAGGGGGGAAGGGGGCAGAGAGCTTTTCTTGCGGCACAGCAGGAGGTCCGTCACGGCACACTAGTGTGCCACGGCACACTGGTTGAGAAAGACTGTCTTAGGGGATCCTAAGGCTGCACACAATATATCCTATTCACATTTTAGTATGATTATGCTTAACAGAATAAACAGGGGACAAATTGTGCTTGTAAGGCTATTTATGTTAAAAGCCTATTGAATTATCATGATAATCAGTTATTCATTTACCTATTTATTTATATGGCACCATCTCTGTGCATAATGCTTTCAGGCTTCCAATATAAACAATACATGATGATAAAGGGAAAGGGGATGGCAGTGTGGGAGGGCATTAGGTCCAGAAGATACTGCCTCTTCTCTTCCTCCATGACCAAGGTACTGGCAACTGGGAAAGAAGGAAGAGGATAATTGAATGAGTAAAGTGATTTTATTTCACCGAACTGTGTACTTGGATACTATATAACTGTTGTGATGCTGTGACAGGAAAATGGAATCCTATTTTGGGAGAAAACTGTGATATAGATTCATTCACTCAATCAAACAGTCAATCACTCAATCCATTTAATAGCTGGCCACAATTTGTCCAACTCAGTGGCCCTAGGAAACAACCATTCCCTTTTAGAGCTCTTTCATAGAGCCAAAGATGAATTTACTGTCTGAAGTGAGAGAACATGCAGGCGCCATATTTACTCCATTTATATAAAAGTTTTCATTTTATTTTCAGATTATTTTGGCCTGCAATTCTGTTCATGGCAACATAGGCCACAGTTTTTGTTCCTAAAGTAGTGTGCTGGAGTAGAATGTGTGTTAGGCGTTTGTAGAGCCATTTTTGCATTCACTGAATAGGGTCTTATACATTTTCTCCCTCGCTAGGCACATTTATTTCATGCTTCCACCCAATTGTTAATGTTTCATTTGTTATTTTGTCATTGCTTCCATGCTAGTCACATAGATAACTGCTTCATTTGCTATACATTTATGATCCTGATTTTAAATGCAATATATTCTGTGCTTTTATTGTTTTCCGAAAACACATCAGCAAGTAGGCAATATTCATAATGATTATTCAACCTTAGAAACAGTTGTGAGATCACATAGGCTTTGAGTGTAAGTTGCACAGATTGTTCATTTTCCATTATAATTAAATCCATACCATAGACTTGATCAGCATCTGCTGAGAAAGTATATAACCAGATCAGATTGCAATGATTTTGTTGATCAAATCCTCAGAATATTCCAACTTCTGCATTTACATAGCACTATCAATCTCTATGGTGTTTACTTTTTTTTGATAGCTGATATTGAACAAACACTAAGAATTTTTCCTCACTGTTCCCTGTGTGGCTTTGAGATGGAATAATAATCCTGGTATCACACAAACAAAATTAAGGGTGGTAATTTATAGCACAGTTGTTAACATTGGTTTTATCAAGTCCTAATGAGAAATGTATCAACATAACAAGCAAAATAATATTCTATTGCAGCTTAAATTTGGTTAGAAAATGAAAGCATGCCAGTGATAAAACATATATGGGTCTCATGCCCTGTTTAGATCTTGTTTACCTGACAAGAATGTCTTTTTGAGTGTTGAATATGAGAGAGTCATCAATTAGGTTAGTTATTTAGGAAAAGAGGAAGTAGAATACATTGTCAGGCATCAGTGTGGATGATATGTTCTTTGTGTAATGTATTTTTAAATGTGGGAAAGATGTGATAATAAGCACAAAATAGAGAAAGCAGCTTTCTCCTTCTCTGTCATATCAATTGAGGAACATCCTAGGGGATGGGTATTGTTTTAGAAGAATGTCTGTTATTCTTCATTCCTCAATTGGCACTCGAGGCATAGTAACTCTTCAAGAAGTTGTGTTTATTGCAAGCAATTATGTCTACGAGTGAGCTCCACTGTTGTTGAACTAAATGGAAGGGTCGGTATTGATGAAATATTGCATTTGGTCTCCTGGATTTTGTTCACTGACTCTGCATCACATATTTTTCTCTTATGGTCTGTAACCCAAATTAAAAAATAATTGGGGAGACATTACTTTGAAAAAGGTCATAGGAACATTGAAATGCCAGTCAATAATGCATACGTACAACAACCCTGCTAAATAAGTGGGATGCTGTCATACTGATCAGATATTCAATATGGAGGGAACAATGACATAGATTAATAAGTATGGTCCCCCACTCTCTGTCTTGGAGATGTAATTGTCATTCTTGCTGATTATCTGGTGAGGTTTTGAGCACAGAATCCCTACTGGTGGACTGACATGTGATTGCTCATCCCCAGTCGCATGCATGATTGCCTGTTCTGCACAGCATGTATATGCAAATGTTTTCTCTGACAAACAAGTGATCTCAAGTTGTGCTGGAATAAATTTTAAAATGGACAAGGCTGATTGTGAGAAATATCCAGGGAAAACTATGATGGCGTGTAGAGAGAACCATCTAGGGTGGAGGAAGGGGGAAAAATTCACAAGACTCTTGGTATTGACAACAAAAAGGCGTGCCACATCGCAGTGTGGAAGATGAGGAGCATTTTCTCACTTATTTCACAAAGACTTCAGGATTTACACCCCCACAATATATCCAACAGTGTTCAACTTTTAAGAATTTCATTAAAATGAATCCAGCTAATGCCTCCTACTTGTGGAGCGGCTTCTATCAGCAGAACATGGCATGCTGGTTCCCCAATTCACCTTCACCTTCTACTTGCATATCCTCAATATAGGCTCCAGATATTTGGGGGAATGTTCAGGAGATAATGTGGGGAGAAAGAGCTTCTGAGGAGAAATAAAAAGATGTTTGTAAAATGAAAACCACTCTATCTGGTACAGGATCCCCCCCCCCCCGCCACCGCCAAAAGGGTGAAAAACTGGAAAAAGTGAAAGTGTTGTTAAGACAGGGGAGACTGGGAAAGAGCATCTTGTTTGTCTTTCTATATCACCAGTGGTTTTTTTCCCTCTTTATAACTGCAGGGGAATGCAGTACAATATAATCTTGACAGGCCAATGGCTAATAAGCATCACACAGCTAAGGTGAAATGGCACGTCTTCCCTTTGAGACATAAGACTTGCTGTTCTAGACCCTGTGCAAAATAGCTGCACTTTCATTGGGCTGGTTGATACCAGATGCCTCTTTGCTTCTGGCAACGGTAGCGCTCAGATTGCAGCCTGACCTTAAATGGCTGAAACTTGTCTCTTGCTGCCATTAACAGAATGATTAAAAACCTTGTGCAGGAGTTGCTGTTAGGAAATGCTGCACCTCTAGTGCAAAATGTACCATTTATAGGCATATAAAATGCACAGAATAGGAATAATTAATGTTATGAAGATGAAAGAGACAGATGTAGATATTAAAATTACATGAGCATGCTAAACACAATGATCTGAGTCCAAACACCTAATGAAATATGTTATTTTGTGAAGCAACATGGTGCATATAATATAGTTGGAATACCTTAAAGGGAAAGGAATGAGAATTAAAGTTTGTTTTCAGTATTTACCAAAATGAAAGTTAAATTAAACAACAGATTCAAACAAATCAGTTTGCCCCTATAAAGATTTTTTCTTTTACCACAAACAAAGAAAATTCAATTCTTTGCTTGCATACTGAAGCTAAATATATCAGTAAAGCAATCAAAGCAGTGGTTCTCAACCTGGGGGTCGGGACCCTGGGGGGGGGGACATGAGGGGGTGTCAGAGGGGTCACCAAAGACCATCAGAAAACACAGTATTTTCTGTTGGTCATGGGCATTCTGTGTGGGAAGTGTGGCCCAATTCTATTGATAGTGGGGTTCAAAATGCTCTTTGAATGTAGGTGAACTATAAAACCCAGCAACTTCAACTCCCAAATGTCAAGGTCTATTATCCCCAAACTCCGCCAATGTTTACATTTGGGCATATGGAGCATTCATGCTGAGTTTAGTTCAGATCTATCACTGTTTGAGTCCAAAGTGCTCTCTGGATGTAGGGGAACTACAACTCCAAAATTCAAGGTCAATGCCCACCAAACCCAGTATTTTCTATTGGTCATAGGAGTTCTGTGTGCCAAGTTTGGCTCAATTCCATTGTTGTTGGAGTTCAGAATGCTGTTTGGTTGTAAGTGAACTATAAATCCCAGCAACTATAACCCCCAAATGACAAAATCAATCCCTCCCCCAACCCATCAGTATTCAAATGTGAGCGTATCGAGTATTCGTTCCATAATTGGTTCAGTGAATGAAAATACATCCTGCATATCACATTACGATTCATAACAGTAGCAAAAATACTGTTATGAAGTAGCAAGAAAAATAATTTTATGGTTGAGGATCACCACAACAAGAGGAACTGTATTAAGGGGTTGCAGCATTAGGAAGGTTGAGAACCACTGAATTAAAGCATGGCTTGTATTCCATTGCTTCACAGGTTAGGACTGCCACTAAAGGGTAGAAATTGTACAGCAGTAGATTTTTACTAATTGCTAGGATAAACTTTCTCATGTCAAGAGCTACTTGATAGGAAACACTCTGCAGATGGAGGTGGTTGCTTCCCTTTCACTTTTGGCACTGAAGAAGTGAGATGCGACTTTCTCAAAATTAGAGTTCTGTTTTACATTGGCATCTTTGTCTGAGCATATATTAAAATAGTTGACCTTTTTAATGACCTGTAATTCCTTGGTTAGAAGCCACTCCCAATGGGATAGCCATGTAAGTCCTATATGCTCTTATTATGACATCCCCACCCCTCACCCCCTAACTAGGGTACATATACACTGTTGAATGCATGCAGTTGACACCATTTTAACTGGCAGTGCTAAAGCCGAAGCCTCCCCATACCATCCAGACCTTCCTTCTTCCCTCCACCTCTACCTGGGTGCAGGGGCTCAAGTTGGCTAGGAGCCCCTGACACCCCCCCCCCCGAGTTGAACAGCAAGGGGAGAGTGGGGGTGGCAGAATGCCAGTGTCCTAGAGGAAAGACCAAAACCTGGGGTTCCTTTTCTTCCCTTCTTTGTCCTCTGCGTCTCTTTGGCAAATCCAGGCTGAAAACAGTCGGCATGTAGGCTGTTAGGAATTGTGGGAACTGAAGTCCAAAACACAAGGAGGGTCCAAGTTGGCCCAAGTTGGCCCATGCCTGTTATAAAGAATACCAATGATATTTAATTCTGTTGTAATGTTTCATATATGTGTGGATTTGAAATTGTGTTGAAATGTAAGATGCTTTGGCCCTTTCCACACAGCTATATAAAATCCACACTGAATTGGTTTATATGGCAGTGTGGACTCTGATAATACAGTACAAAGCAGATATTGTGGATTATCTGCCTTGATATTCTGGGTTATATGGCAGTTTGGAAGGGCCCTTTGAGTGCCTCTCCAGACAGGCTCTATCCCAGGATCTGATCCTAGGTTTTCGGTTTATCCCAGATTATTTGGCAGTGCAGAACTCATATAATCCAGTTTAAAGCAGAAAATCTGAGATCAGATCCTGGGATATAGGGCCTTTCTGGAAGGTCCCACAGTCTCCTTGCGGAGACAAAAGTGGTGTATAAACAAACATAATAATAATAAAGTCCTCTTCTTCTGTAATGCTCCGGAAAGGGGGGTCCAGTAAATCAAACTCACTCCAAGCTGGGTTGGAAGATAGATCATTTATTGGTTCCTTGCTCCAGGCTAAGCAAAGATAGACTAAAGAAAGCCCGCGCAAACAGTCCTTCAAACTCCCTCCCTGGCCCGCCCCCCTGCTGAGTCCCTCCTTCCGAGGCTTGACCATCTGGCCTGTCCGCATATCAAAGGCCAGGAAGGTATCTGGCAGATCAAAGGGCAGGGTCTGACCAGAGCCCGCCAAGCAGTGTCCATATCAACTGGCGCGATCGGCATGGTCCGTTATGGTAACAAACGAACTAGCCGGAGCTGACATCTTCTGATCTCCTGCTTGGAGAAAAAAAATCTGTTCCTGGTTTGAAAGTGTTACTTCCTGTTTAATTGTGCAACCCTTACTTTGAAAGTAGTTGTTCTCCTCCAGAAACTTTATTTGTGTGGCTGCCACAAACTATGATGAATCTGTTGGTCATGGGAGTTCCGTATGCCAAGTTTGGTTAAATTCCATTGTTGGGGAATTCAGAATGCTCTTTGACTTCAAGAGCTACTGCAACTCCCTCATGTCTGAGTGTATTTTAATCAAAGCTTTCCAGTGTTTTCTGTTGGTCATGTCACTTTTGGTTCAGTTCCATTGTTGGTGGAGCTCAGAATGGCCTTTGATGGCTGGTGAACTATAAATCCACACAACAGTTTTAATGTGCAACTACAAGGAAAGGAGAAGCTCATCTGTGATATGCAATCACATATGAAAGCATTTGAAGTAAAATTGGGCCTCCTCATCAAACAAGTGAAGGAGGAAATTTTCTGCCATCTCCCCACAACCCAAAATCGGTTCGCAGAAAAACCATTGGTTGCATTCCCAAACAAAACATGTGTGGATTCACTGGAAAAGTTTCAAAAAGAGTTCCAATTTAGATTTAAAGAGCTTCATCTTCATGAACAGGACATACAGCTTTTCCATAACCCTCTTTCTATTGACTGAAAATGTGGATACAATTTACCAAATGGAACTGGCTGAACTGCAGAGTTGTGACTCTCTGAAAGATGCATTCAAGTCAAGCAGCCTTCCTAATCTCTATGCATCTCTCCCCTCTGAGACATATCCTAAGCTCAGAAACCATTCACTCATAATGGCAACCATCTTTGGAAGCACATATGTCTATGAACAGACTTTTTCCAGAATGAAACATCTGAAATCTCCAAGCAGATCTACACTTGCATCATTTGTTATGACTAGCAGTTACAAATATGGAAACAGACATTGACCATCTCATAATAATAATACTTTATTTCTAACCCGCATCCATCTCCCCGGAGGGGGATTAGGGGGGCTTACATGGGGCCGTGCCCGAACAACACATCATAAAATATCAACATCATAAGAAAACAATAAACATAATAAAAGCAATGAACACAATAAAATACATATGTGAAAACACAACAATACAGGTGAATCTAAAAACAAAACCGACAGGGCAGGCCACATGGACATATAGGATATTTAAAAACTTGGGGGAGATAACTGGAGTAGTGTCGAACACAAAGGGTCACATAGGGGAAAAAAGGTCTCACAGAAACAGGGGCATTTGGAAGCTTAATCTCCTAAGGCCAGGTGGAAGAACCAGGTTTTCAGTTGTTTTCTGATGGATTCCAATGAGGGGGCATTCCTAATCTCTCCCGGGAGATCTCTCCATTACATTAGCCAAAAGGAGGCCAATAGCTCCCATTGAAATACTGATAAGTTTGTTTATTAAACTTTACCTGTTCTTCACTTTTAATATTGTATTTGATCCTGTTTTGTTTGATTTTTTACTTCAAAATAAGATATGTGCAGTGTGCATAGGAATTTAAACATAGTCCGGTCCTCCAACTGTCTGAGGGGCAGTGAACTGGCCCCCTGTTAAAAAAGTTTGAGGACCCCTGCATTACAATGTCAATGATTCCATATAATTGAGGCATGGCAATTAAAGTGGTGACAAACTGCATGCATTTTTAAGCACCTGAGGTTGGAGCCCACAGAATTCATTCTGTATCCTTCCTTAGTTTCAAGAATTGTGGTCTAATTATGGCTTTTGTCCATCCTTGCCCTGACTTGGCTTCCCACATTCCCAGTTGGGTTCTGCTTTATCAGCTGAGAAAGGAACTGGGACTCTTTTCACTGTAAAATACATTCTCAGACCTATTTTTTAATGTACTGTATGTGCATGCGTGTGTATGAGAGGGAGAGGAGGGAGAGGGCTGAATGTAAATGCAATTTGCCCCAGAACACAGGTTCCCTTTAGTAGCGATCTGGGACCTCATCACACTAGTGATTAGAGAATGAATCCACTTTAAATCCAGTTGGTGCCTCCTGTAGAATTCTGGGGTTTATAGTTTAGGGAGGAGCTTTGAACAGCTTCACAAAACTACAAACCCTAGAATTCTCAGAACCCTAGACGTCCTCAGTTGCAGTCTTTCTGGGATACTTAACTCTGCTTCATTGCTCTCCTGAGTTAACTCAGGACTCCCCCTTGCCTATGCCACTTGGTCCTGCACTGCTGGAGTAGCTTCCTCAGTGTCGGGCTGCAGCTGTTGTTCCCTACTTTCCACTGACTCAGATGCTGGACCTGGCAGCGCTTCATCTTTGTCTTTATTGCAGACCCTGACAGTATGTGTATATGTGTGTGTTGGGGGGGGGGGGGGATAAAATTCAAGATGTCTTTACCTGATATGAAATTCCAGTAAAATCTGGGAATTGTTGCTGAATTCTACCGAGTCCAAGATTCCTTGCAGTTTCATCTGGAAAGAATTCTCATTGAGCCTCTGCTTTCCTCTGCCTCGTCTGGTTCCCCAATATTTACTTTTTAGAACCATTTCAAATCACAGTATAAATGTGTGGTTTTGGATTTCAGTGCGTGTATGTCTGTGTGTTGAGAGGCAAATTAAATATAATTAGAAGTCCAGATGCCCTCTTTTTTGAAAGGCAGAGGAAATGAGAGGAATATAATTCAATGACAGACATTGTGCTAAACATATTCTGCAAGTTTTTCCATTTAATTAGAATTTTGCTCACTATCTCAGTTGAAATATTAAGTTCAATAGCAGTAAACATCAGCATCTTGAATACTCATGCAAAATTTAGCCCACTGGCCATGTTATATTTACTTTTCTTGACTGCTGCAGAACAACGTATTCTCAATAAGCATAAGGGATGTTTGAGTATTTCTGTGTTTCAACATACTGGAAGCATATTGTGTAGACTGTAGCATGGTTATCTTTGGTGTTTGCACTCCTCAGAACTTCTGAACAAAAACACAAAAAGAGCACGTTAGCAAAATTTCCACAAAATATATTAAAATATTAGAAAAATGCACCAAGAGTACATGAATTTCAAGGAACAGGTGATATTAAAGTGATGTGGGGTGGAGCAAAAATATAAAGAACTGGAAAAAGCCAAAACTGACAGGTTCGCCCTCTCTTAATCTTTGAAATTCTTCTACAAAATGAATTGATTCATATCTCTCAGACAAATATATAGATCAGAACCTTACCAAAACCTGTACTCCTTCCTACCAAAGTGCAATTTAGTTCTTAATATATTTAAGCATACATTCAAGGATATATTTTGAGGGGGAGGGATTCACTTCAAATAATTTATAGAGAAAAGATACATAGTATGAGAGTCTAAGCACATGATTGTGCATTTTAATATAAGATTAATATAGGATTTGTTCACCTACCTGGGAAGCATCATGTCTTCAGATGCCAAGATTGATAAAGAGATAGATCACAGATTAGCACAGGCATATCGTGCATTTGGAAGGCTTCACAAAAGAGTCTGGAGTAACAAACACCTGAGGCAAAGCACAAAAATCAGTGTGTGCAGAGCTATCGTACTGTCTATTCTCCTATATGGGTCTGAAACATGGGTCACGTATCGCCAACACCTACGACTCCTTGAACGCTTTCATCAGTGCTGTCTTCGCACAATCCTAAATATACACTGGACTGACTATGTGACTAATGTTGCTGTCCTTGAACAAGCAGGGATCATCAGCATTGAGGCCACGCTATTGAGAACACAGCTGCGCTGGGCAGGGCACGTCTCTAAGATGGAGGACCACCACATCCCAAAAATACTACTCTATGGTGAACTCGCCACAGGTCAGCACAAGAGAGGCACCCCAAAAAAGAGATATAAGGACTCCCTGAAACAACATATCAGGCTCGGCTAGATTGATCACCAACAAAGGTCCACCCTGACCTCACATCGGGAGGCATGGAGATGCACTATCCACAATGCTGCGGCCTCTTTCGAGAAGTCATGGCGAATGAGTCTTGAAGAGAAATGACAATGCAGAAAGAACAGCAACTTGGAAACAACATCACCCAAGGAGACTTTCTGCTGTGCTTTCTGCAACCGGACTTGCCTATCTCGGATTGGCCTTTTTAGTCATCAACACACTTGTAGAAAGTGTGGGATGAGTCCTTTCTGAATCTTTGTTTGCAAAGAAAAGCCAAGCCAATATAGGATTTGAATTCAATGAAATTATGGAATGGAATGAAGTTATGTAGTTAAATAATGACTCTTGGTATAATCCCCCTTAACAGGCTGCTACCACATTGACTTAAGGCACATTTATCATAGTAGAAATACATTCAAGATCATGACTATGTGGGTTACTGAATACAGAGCAATTGTGCATCTGTATCTCTAGGTTGAGTATAACTGCAATACAGAATGTCAGCCATGTTAAAGTAACAAGAACAAAGATGTTGGCAGGCCTGTCTCTGATAGAAACTAGGAAAAGACCATCTAGGAAGTGCTAATTAGAATCTGCACTATAATAATTCCTTGAAAGTATTTTGATGTTTTGCTTATCTGATAATCTATCTATGCTGAGAAGCTGTAGGGAGTATCATGTGGCAATGCAAGAGTTCTGGAAGGATAGGTCAATAAAAAGGCTTTTCCGTTTGTCAGTAACACATCTCTCTCCAATAAATCCAAACACATGAGGCTCTGTGAGCTCTAAGTAACACTTATTTGAGCTGTCAAGCTCTTGACTTGAATCAGATCGATGATGCGGAACACAGAAATGGGACAGCTTTCATGTTGTTGTAATAACAAAGATTGAAAAATCCCTTTGACTCTCTTGGATATACTTTTTTTAATGCAGGGTTTTCCTGCTGCAAAGTGTAATCAAATAATGGCATTATACTGAGGATTAGACAGGTTCAGGTAAAGTAGCATCCTGTGATTTGTGGAAAGGAACTGCACTGTTATCGAGCCCAGCAGAACAAGGGCTTTTAGATGAACGAAGAGCCATCCTATTTTAGATTATTTATTTATTTTCAATTTTGCATGCGGC
This sequence comes from Anolis apletophallus, assembly GCA_030556195.1. Lineage (NCBI taxonomy): Eukaryota > Metazoa > Chordata > Lepidosauria > Squamata > Anolidae > Anolis > Anolis apletophallus. Next base: position 20,753,723 of record JARBWK010000010.1, on the reverse strand, counting down.
CCGTTGAGAAATTATCTGGGGTACTTGCAATAAACAAATGCAAAGACAATGTAAATACACAATGAGCATAAAACCATGCAATTAACAGCACGGTAAACAGACATGACCATAAAACAAAACTCACAGCACTGCAAATATGAAAGCAGACTTTACAACTGAACTAGGGTGAGTGATCATGAACGATAGCTGTATATGTGAGGAAATAATCCCTAAGTACAAAACCAGTGTGGTGTAATATTAAACAGGGGTAGCTAAAGTGTGGCCTCCCATTTTGGCCCCCATTCACCCTGTGACCACTGTTTTCTTGATATAAAAAGCCCCTTGTGTACTCCAGAGGTCCTGAGGTGAAGTTTAGCCCTCCATTCTGCTTCATCCTACATTCTCAGGTCGGCCCTTGAAAATAACCATTAAACAAAAAGGAAGGTGGAGGTGAACTAGTTATATACTAGTGGACATTTGATGCAATCTGATTTCATTACATTTTCTCTTTCCCACTTTCTCCTCACAACAATTTCTTTTGGCTACATGTGGAGTGCAGGAAGGAAGTCAGCCCCCCCCCCCCCACACACACACACACGCAGGTTCCCCTGTGAGCTCTGCTGCCTGCCTAAGCCAATCAGAAGAAGAAAGCCACTCACATGCTAACTATCTCTGTTTTCTATCTCAGTGCCATCACCTCTCTTAGGGTCTTGCTTCTAGACTCAATTGCAATCTTTTCCTTTCGTAATTTCATTTATGGGTCATTAAAAGGCGTTTGGGGGGAATGTTTTTTTAAATATTGGGATGGTCAACTGAAAGAAAAGGAGCCTAAACTTTAAGTCCCCATGGGGAAAACTGAATCCCCCCCTGGGCCAGGATATAAGTGCTGTAACACCGAGGCTTGGGAAGGAAAGTAGCTCATAGAAGTGTTTTAACACTGGGCTTGGGAAGAAAAACAGTCAATAGAAGTTTTAACATAGGGCTTGAAAGGAAAGCATGGAGCATGGAAGGCATGATGGGAGCCGGCTGGCTTGGTGGGTGGAGCCAACACATGCTGTCGAAATTAGCCCCATGTGAAGAGAAAGGTATTATTGAAGGATATAAGGGGTAAGGATTGTAGAATGGATGTTTCTTAAGCTTGTTGCCTTAAACCCGGGACTCATTCAAAGATATAAGAGGAAAGAATCCCAGAAAGGGTGGTTTCTTAAGTCTGATGACCTAAAAATGACAGAAATGGTAGCCTGGTAAGTTCCCCATTGCCACTAATGGGCTGGATATTCTTGGATCTTTCAGTTGCTGAGCTGAAAATGGCTCTGGATACTAAAAACAGACCACATTTATTATTTATTTATTTATTATTATTTATTTCCAGTATTTCTACCCTGTCACTTCTCTACCCCCGAGGGGGGAACTCAGGACGGCTTACAATAGGCACCAATAAGATGCCAATACATGACAATCACAATAATACAACCACAATTGAACATAAGTCATAATTAAAACAGTACATAAGCAATAATCAAAACAGTAAAAAAGCAGTAAAAACAGTCTCATTAGCCATGTTCCAACCCATTTCAGCCAGACATCCTTGTTGGTTTTAGGGGGTTGGGGGTGTTTCTGGGTGAGGCTTGAAAATACCTCATGTGTGATTTATTTGAGGACATTTTGGTGAAGGTTTATGCACAAATTGCCTGCAAGCTATTTTTAAATGGGGGAAGAGGGGCTTTTAAGGCTACTAGTGGTGATTTGCTTGTGAAAATTGAATGTTGGAGCTGCACGTGACCCACAGGTCACACTTTTCCCACACACATACATATGTTTAATATGTAGGGGTGGTGTATTTCTGTTTGAGAACAATATGTAAATTGATGTGGTTTTTAATTGAACCCTGTTTGTGTATGTATGTATGTGTGTGTTTGTGAATGTGTGTATGTGTTAGGTCCCAACATAGTTGCTTGGGAAAATGTAGTGTGGTATGGGAATTTTGTAGATCTTTTTAACTTGTTAAGCTGTTGAACTACTTAATGTTTTTAGCCTGTAAAATCATTTTAGTTATTTATACTGTTTTAAATTGTCACATTGATTTGATTGTATGCTACCCTGAGAATTCTTCCTAGTAGGATGGAATATAAATAGTTTAATTCATATATAAATAATACATTTTTTTCATAGAGAGAATAAGAAAGGGAGTGGGGGTTGTATTCTAACTGACAGGGATGTGGGGCTTTGCCCATATGCCAATTTACCATGCGTTTGCTGACTTAATTCCTCTTGACACATAAATGCCTACCTATATAACCCTCTGTGACTAATAGCAGCACCAGCAGGGAAAGATTACCATAATCTCATCTAGCTTGTTTTCAGAATTGCAGTGCTTGGTTTGCAGAAACCAACACACATGGTTTAGGTTTTTGTTTTGCTTTTTTTAGTTTAACAATGTAGAGGATACCGACACTAGACTGTCTTTTGAGAAACATTCATTTCTCATCATTCATGCTTCATTGAATGTGACACCTCCCTCGATTTGATGTGTATGACAAAGTAAGAAATGTATTTGCAATTGTTACCCTGTCAGTTGTTCATTTCTTGCTCCAGCTCCGGGGGAGGTTGCAGAGAAATTATGAAAGTGAAAAGAAAAAAATCCCAATAAATATTTGCAGAAGAGTTGGTTGAATAAGAGGTCTATAGCACTCAGAGGGGCTGTAAGAGGCAACTAGGGAGGAGAAACTATACAGAAATGGAGTGTTTTTGAAATATTGGAAACCCAATGTGATTAAGCAGAGCTGTTTGTAAATCTGTGGACAGGAATATACTTGTGTTTCTCCTCTGTGCTGCATCTTCACTGATATCCTACAATAAAGCTCAGCTAGCACAACAGCATCATTGAGCCTGGATATATTGCTCACAAGGCACTGCACTGTTGAAAAGATTTGCCAATGCAATAAGGAGTAGGAATCAGTTCTTAACTTGTTCTCTGTTGCACTAAATGAATCCTATCTTAATTCTGTTACATTTCACCCAAGGATTCACAGGCAAAGGGAATTAAGCAGGTCTCACAAAATTAACAGTGAAACCACTATATTCAACTTTCTAACCATTAGTAAAGGGATCTAGAGCACTTCTACACTGACACTATAATCCAGTTTGCTTGTAAAGGCACTCCCCAAGTTACAAACATCTGACTTACAAATGACTCATAGTTAAGAACAGGGTTGAGACAACTGGAAATGAGAGAAATACTCCTGGAAGAGTTATCATGAAGCTTTATCGCCAATTCTTGTTTCCACAACAAGACAATTTTTTTCAAGATCCATTTATCACTGGGACAGAAACTGAGGTGAAATATATATAAATTTTAAATAAATTTTACACACACACACACTGACTTACAAACAAATTCCATTTAAGAACAAACCTACAGACCCTATCTTGTTCAAAACATGGGGACTGCCTATATTTTTCACTCACACACATCTAGGATATCATCACATTGAGGTCCATATGGCAGGCGACACTGGGGAAATTTGCCCTGCAGGGTGGCAAAATCCGGTGGGCAGCAGGGGCAAACCATTGTCCCATGCCCTGCATTGTCTGCATTACTCCTTACCTTATCCTACAGGGGAAGTGCCGCTGCCTGACTTCCCACTGTTCTTCTCAATGAGAACATGGGAATCCTCCCATGTGCTCTAAGCAGTGACCTAGAACACTACCAGGATGCTTCCTCTATGTAGCCCTGCTGGAAGTAGCCTTACATCATATGATGAGATCCATCAGTCTGTGTCGAGGAAGCATCCTGGAAATATCCTAGGATACTTCCTGACACCCTTAGATTTCAACATTCTCTCTGTGTCCATACATAACAATTAGTATTGGGGCAGAAATTCAGGTGGAATCAACATTCAATAAAATTCAGATCATGGGAAATCAGAGACCTTTCAGAATGTGCAAATTTTCAAAGGGGGGGGGGACTATAGGAAAAATATGTAGTCTTTATTTTTAATAGTACACATGAAACAATGCAAAATATTCTGGTTGAAATAGAAAATACTGAAATTTGATTTGGAAGTGGGATAGACTATAGGCTGAAAATAATGGTGTTATCTAGGGGGAAACAAGCAAAATAAGAATGAGATTTTCACATTCTCGCTGTTCCTCTGATCTGCCAGTTTTGTTAATCTTTCTGCCCAGACTTGGAGAAACCAGGTCCCAAATAAGTTCTGGGTTCCTGGTGTTTTGCAGCATCTGCTCTAAATATGGATAAGAGTTACAGTGGAATCTCAATGAGGAATTTTCACTTTGTTTGACTTCATATTTTTTATAAACCCTTCTTCTCCCGTGACTGTTCTTTTCAGTGATTAAAATAGATGAAATCATGATATTACAGGTGAAACCTAATAAAAAGCCTGAGAGACTAAAGTGATATTTCTTCTGCCATTTTTTCGCATCAGTCACAGGAGCCTAAAAAGGTTGAATTCCCATTACATTGATAGTATACAGCTCTCACTTGTGCCATATAAAATGGAGGTGGCACATTTTCTGGCTTGCAATGGAAAAGAGGACAGAATAATTGATTCGCAGCATTGTAAACCATGGTAAAGAGTGTTGGGTCAGAACTAGAAGGTTTAAAAGTTAATGCCATCCCCTCCGCTGACATTTTGCCAGACTTTTTTAACCTACCCTCCCATCATTGATCCAGTGTAAGCTTACTAGTCATTTACGAGCCTGGTGGGATTTTTCTATTGATTCTTTATGAATTAATTATTAAATATCTAATGTTTAATATAAACAGTCTAATTCACAATCAAAACAATATGCATTTAAAAAGCCAAAGTAAGAAAAGAAACAAAAAGAAGAAACATATGACTACAACTAAATAAAAATGAAAACATTACACTGAAACACTAAACACAAATTGAAAGATAAAAGGTCTCTGACACTTCCCTCTCCTCATCTAAATGCTGATGAAAGTGGGGGAAACAAAAAAAGAAAAAAAATTCTATCATTATTTATCCAGTTAAATAACCCTGCTAGTTATTACATTGTTAGATTTATTACTGCTCAGAACGTCCATAAGCAGTTTCAAAACTTTCAGAATGTCTCCAGCTGATTTATCCTCCAGAGCCCATGTTAATTTGGCAATTTTTGGTCTAACTCATCAACCTTAGCAATCCATTCTTCCATCAAAGCCGCATCAGTCCAATTTCAAGTTTGAGTAAACAATATTCTTTCAGTTGTTATGTATTGAAGAAGTGATCCATATTTATCATTTGATTCTCTATCCTTAAAACCCAACAGAAACATTTCAGGTGCAATACAAAATCTACCTTTAACTTGTTGTTTTACATCTTGATTCAAAAGTGTAAACATTCTGGCAGAAAATTCTGGAGCATTATGGGCCAAGGAGCTGAGGGAGAAGGGCAGGGAAAAAGTCATAGGGTAGCAGAAGGTTGCATACTAATTTGAAATAGGCAGCCAATTCTTTGGCTGCAGGCCTTCAGTTAATTTCTTGGGCTGCAGTCCAAAATTCTCTTCCATGTCATCTATGTAGCAATGATTTTATCTGCCAAAAACACCCACACAAAAATGTTAACAAAAGCAACCTGCATCTACTCAATGGAAATCCCTGCTTTATATTGTTAACTCAAACCACATCATGTAATCTTTAAAAAAACAAAACCATTTGAACCTCCATGGAAGTTCGTGAAATACTTTTTCATACTTCAGTTTCACAATCATTTGTACATTATTATTCATGATAGACAAAAGTTATACATTATGTTAACCATTCCAAGGACACACATATACATCACTGAATCCTACAATATAAAGATGGGCACTTTTTAACTTTAAAAAAAACCTTTTAAAACTTTAAAAAACGTATTAGTTTTTTTTTTTAAAAAAAAGTAAAATGTTACATTCACTGCTGGCTTTGTTTTATGCATGAAGAAGCTATGACATGGAAAGCTGAAATCCGGTTGTGAATTTGAATTCACTTTTTCTGATCCAGTAAAGCAAAAATAGCTTTATTTTTCAGTATTTGCATTTTTGTATTTTTATGCAAGCTTCTGACTAAAAAACAACATGTACATGAAAATGTTATTTAAGGAGAAAGTGCTCACTAAACATGCACATATCAGTATAAATAAGATGATGATTCAAATTATATGAAACTGCTTTGAAAGAGATGCATACATTGAAAGAAATTCCACAGAATAACTTATATATACTCATAAAACAACTATTCTTATTGTGAAACTCAGTTTATAGGGGAAGGTATAAGTGGGGGAAATGGGATGGAACTTGTTTAAGACTGAAAGATTACAACACCAACTAAAATGTTAACTATTTCTCTTTGATTGTGAATTATCTTTTTTGTGGATCTGATAATAGTATTCTTATACTTGCTACTTGTTGGTGGTATTTATCTTCAAAAAATTAATTTTGACTAGGGGTGTGCATATAGTCTTATTTCATTCTCTCCCACAGGAACACATACTGTATATACTCGAGTATCAGCTCTTCTTCAGGCTGAAAAAGCTCCCCTCGGTTTACACTTGAGTCAAAGTTATCTATCACTTTATTATTATTATCATTACATTTATTATGTTACTCTATTTATTATTATTATTACATTTACATTATTTTACTCTATTATTTGTATTACATTTATTGTTCTACTCTATTATTGCATTCATTTGATTCTATTTATTATTGTCATTATTACATTTATTATTTTACTCTATTTGTTATTGGAACAATTTGTAAGCACATTTACATTGAAGAAGGTTAGAATAATGGTTCAATCAGAGTTGAACGGTCTTACCTTAAATTACAGTTTTATGTAGATATTCAAAAACATTTAACCTACTGATACCTCAATTAATGTAATTTTATTGGTATCTATTTTTATTTTGGAATTTACCAGTAGCTGCTGGATTTCCCACCAACACCATATACTCAAGTCAATATGTTTTTCCATGTTTTTGTGGTAAAATTGGGTGCCTCGGCTTATATTTGAGTTGGCTTATACTTGAGTATATATGGTAAATTTAGCACTTTCCTTCTATAATCTGCTAGGTGGCATTATGAGAGTACACAGGCTTTTAAATATAATATTTGTCATCACTTCATTTTGGGCCAAAATGTTTCATGTTAAAACTCCCAAAGTATGCAAAATCAGGTCGCGATTGACCATTTTTTCTAGCATGTGGCTGATATGTCCTTTTTCACTAATGAAAAGAACATTTCCAACTTGTCTTTACATACCTAATTTTGGCCCTAAGGAAAGAAAGCATTTCGGGTAACTGCTCTTCATTCAAGTCATTATTTTTAACCCATTTCAATTTTAGTTCTTTGTTTTAATTCTTACAAGAGAACTTCACATTTCCAGATTTCCATAATTTCACCTGAAATAAAGCTTTTATTTTGAGATCAAAGAATTCTTCTTTGCATTTGCACTTCCATGATGGAGGGAGTGTGTCAAGAAGAGTGGGAAGGAAAAGGCTTTTTCTGTAAGAGTGTTTAATGATGGTAGGATTGACAATTAAAAGGGGCTTAAGTTTTGCAATTATTTCAAGGGAATATTATGCATTATTGATAGCTGGTCTGCTGCAGAATATATTAATTCAACACAAGTTGAATGCTAGTTTTCAGATACTTGAAGCCAATGAACAACTCTCACACTGACTGTCTAACGGTCAACCATTCCTATGCATGGTTCTTAATTACCACAAAGTACAAAACATGTGGTGAGTGCACCACAAATATAGAATGTTTTTCATTTGGAGGTCCAATTGACATCAATTTCAGTTTTTTTTAAAGCATCAAGGCAAAAAATGGCTTCATAGTAAATACTTTGAAGCCGAAGTTCTTTTTAAAAAGCATATACTTTTATGTTCTTGTAGAGTTAAAGCTGATTGTAACTCTTAGAATTATGCTTGTATATTTGTATTCTATTTAAACTAATTTATGTGTTTTAATCTGGACTAGTTTATTTTGTTTCATGTGTATATAATACACTAAGGGCAAAAAATAAAAGATGAGTATATTTGAATGAATGAAGTTAATAGAAAAAGATGAATGCATAGATAGATACACATAGATAGATGACAGACAGACAGAGACAGACAGACAGACAGACATGGGGAAACAATGACTGCTGGGGAAAAAATGCCCAAACTGAATCAGGGGGAAGGATTGCATACACAACACACACACGCACAAATATATATTTTTTATTTACTTACTTCATTTTTATACCGCCATTCTCAGCCCGAGGGCGACTCATCTACATCTGCACAACAGCTTGACTGTCAGGGAAACATGTGATGCTTGCAAGTACATACATAAACACATACACATGCATGGACACGCAAAGACAAAGCAATGCACCAGTGCTAAACTTATTTAGTTGCAACTCCTTGAAATGGCAGGCAAGATGTGGGTGAAAATCACTGTGAGGGGAAGAAGGTGGAGAGATTTATTGGCAGTAAAATAAGGAAGTGACTCTTTTGGGACAACGGAATGGGAGTTACTTGGCCAAAATTAAAGGTGGCAGGATGGTTGCATGTGATCGCTAGGCTCCAGGCTACTGAGTCAGGATGTTAAACTTTTTGTAAACGTAATGCTGTATAAGAGAAAAGATTTAACTCCTGATGTCTTTTAAAATGGCGTGAAAAAAAGATGGTGATGATGATGATGACGACATCCAGATTTCTACTTCCACCTGGTTAGTTACATTCATTTAATGAAATCCTGCCTGTACCTCACTGCCAGGCAGCTGCTAGATTGGGCAAAAGAATAAGAAAGACTCCTCTCACAAGTCCTTATTAAGCCTTGCTGGCTGGCAGGAGGGTACTGGAAACATCATCATCCTGTGCCCTGATTGCCAGCTGAACAGACCTCTGTCACCTGATCCTGTGATTGCCTTGTAAAGTTGGTTTGGGAAGGTATTCATAATCTTGGCAACCAGAATATGTGAATAAAGTTCAGTTATGCTTCTGTAACATGTGGCTATGCATCTGTAGCTGCAAAGCTGAATTCAAACCTGTAGAAATAGTATTAATAATAAAAAGACTTGGCAGTATTTTTTCTATATTTCCCGCCTATAAGTCAAATGTGAATCATGAAGAAAATCATACAGAAGCAGGAATTCAAAATGTCATTTGCCTTACAACCATGTCACTCTGATTTATGGGAAGGATATTATGCATAATTGCCAGGGTTTAAAAATATTATTCTATAGCTGTCACTGTGAAGCTTCCACATAGTAACCAAGGCAACATGAAAGTCAGATGGAAAAAAATGATAGAAGGTACTTCTTTGGTACAAAGTCCCTTACAAATGGGTATTAAATATTTTATTTTATTTATTGAACGTATATGCTTTCTCTTGGCATAAGATCCAATATGCTTTGGATCAGATGTGCATTATCAAAGATGATGGCAGAGATGCTTTTTGGGACCCTGGGATTCAGATTATTTCTAATAGTTCTTCACTAGGGCTTCCACTGAACTCATGGAATGGGGAGCTCCTCCATGTTTCCACTCTCATTGGTATCAACCCTGTCTTCCACATATGTGTAGAACATCAAACAGGGGTGCTATGTGCCTTCAAACAATGTAATTCATAAGCTTTTCTTAGTCAAGGACTACTCAGGGGTGGTTTTGTCAGGTTCTTCCTCTGAAATAGAGCCTACAGCACGTGGTAGTCTTTGATGGCCTTCCATAAAAGTCCTAAACAGTACTCTTATGGATTTCATTTTCAGATTTTTGGTGTTTTGAGGTTGTTTTTTTTTTGCTTTTTCCCTTTATATGTTGGAGGGAAAGCCAAATATAGTCTTACACTCTCTACATGATATGAAATGCCCTATTTAGGCACAACATCTGGATATGACTATTGTGCTGAATGTATCTCCACCATCCCGCTTACCATGCATGGCTGTACTATTCATAGACCTGAAATCACCAAGCAGCCATAGTACATGTTCTTATCCACAATCCCATATTTACTACACTTGTGCATTTCGGCTGAAACTCGATCTGTTTCTGCTGGCTGGATACTCCCATGTCCATTTTCGTTGGCCTCCCGTAAAGGGGTCCGTAGCCAAAAAAGTCCGTAGCCAAAAAATGTGGCTAGATCTGGCCCATTGGCAGCACTGGAAAACATACAAGGTTCCCCTTTCTGTTCCTGGGATCCTTTCCTTTTTTTCCTTCAAGGGAGCCTGGGTGTCAGTTACAGGGTTATGAAAGCACCCTATCTGGCCCATTATGTGTGCACGCACAGGGGGTGGGGACGACTTCACACAGCTTCCCCTTCCATATCCTTCACACGGCAGAGAGCGTTTTCAGTGGCTGCGCCGGTTTTATGGAACTCGCTGCCGCTGGAGACACGAGCCTTGCGAGACCTGATGGCTTTCCACAGGTCCTGCAAGACCTGGCTATTTAGGCAGGTGTTTGATGTGTAATGTCCGACGGTGCATTATTAACATTGCCACTCTGCTGTATCACTATTATTCTGCATGAACCAGCCATGTCTGGCTATGATTTTGTGCGACTGTTTTTAAGATGTAATTTTATGTGTTTTAATCCTATGTGTTTTATATGCTGTTTTTATGCTGTTTTTATATGCTGTTGTATATGCTGTTTTTTAAACCACTCTGAGCCTCGGGAAGGGCGGTTTATCAAATTGAAATTAATAATAATAATAATAATAAAAACCTGGCTTAAAAGCATCAGAGTTAAGATAACATTCTTTCTGAAATCCTTCCTCTTCTGACTGTAAAGGAGACCAGGTTTAATGCTTTGTTAAATCCTTTTCTTCTCTAGCGGAGGAGAGACACTGCAGGCAGTCATGCACTTTCTCTCCCTGCAGCACATCACACAGCTTTCCAAGGCATTTCAAGGAGGCCCAGGGAAAGAAGAGTGATGACCTGGCGCTATCCTCCCTGGGCTTCCTTAAAAAAACCCTCTTTTTACTCTACTGCAGGCCCTGCCTAGAGTGGGCACACTTCAATCTCCCTTCTGCTCTGGGTTTAATGTTTCCTTGAAGCTGTTTCTACTTTCTACTCTAGAGGAGAGGTAACTAGGTGTGATGAGGTGGGTTATTTGTGTTATATTAAGTGGTCATGTTATGGACAGACCACAAAGGGTTAACTGTGATAATGGAGGCATTTACCTCCTGGGGGAATGTGTTGCCATGGTGACGGTGGGCGGAGCCAGCCAGAAGGCTAGCTCGGAATTCTGAGAGAGAGTCAGTTGGTGCCTGGCTGTCAAGCCAGAAAGGTCTGTTAGATTCTGCTCTGAGGAGAGGAGTAGGAATCACGTTGTTGAAACTGCAGGGAAGCAGTTAGTCTTAGGAAAAGACAATTTTCAGTGTAGGTTAGGCCTGAGAGGCTGACCTGTAGCAGTTTTAGTGAGCTGAGCTTGCGAGCCAGCTGGTTTTATATAAAGCCTGAGGGCTAAATATAGACAAAGTTTCTGTAAAAGGCCAGAGTGTCTATGTATTGAAAGAGTTAGAAGCTGATCTAGCTGAATAATAGCAATAGTTAAACTTTGTAACCTTTTCAAGTCGTGCCTCTTCGGAAGAGTTATATAAAGTATCAAACCAAGCTTTGTGCCCAGTTGTGTGAAATAAACTGTTTAAGTTTTGGTCCAAAACTCTCTCTCCGTGACTTCATTTAAATTACCAGTCTCCTCACCACTCTTTACAAGTCCATGGTCAAACATAAATAAATGGTGGCAGTGAAATTCTTTACATTTAAACAGTGCAAACCCTTGTTACACCGGAAAGATCGACGCTAGCTTTAGGCGGCGTTAGTCGATTCTTTTCACTAGGTAGTAGTCGTTTTTAGAGAATGAGGATTTTCTTTTTGTTTGGTGGGAATAATAATAATAATAATCTTTTCACAGTATTTGTAGAAAGGGAAGGGCAGGAGAAAAAAGCTTAAAGGGTGACTCTCTCAAGTCTCCAAATGCGCGTGCACAACCCATCCACCCATCCTGTATGTCCCCAACTCCCAGTCAGTCCTACTAAATAAAAAACACCAAGAAAATAAAATAAAAGCAAAGATTCAACTGAGATACCAAATAGGGGAGGAGGAGCTGAGATTGGCTGCCACGACGTCCCCTTTACAGGCCAGAATCTGTGATGGCTGACCCTTGCTTTTACGGACACTTGAACAAACTGAAGAAGCCGGATTGGCAGAAGGAAATTGCTAAACATGGATCCACGCGCAAGCCTAATATTTGCTTAAATAATATAATGTGGCAAACCAAGCAATTTCTGAATTTAGCACATAATTTTCCCTGCAAGGTAATATATAATGGTTTTTTGAAGTTCACTTTAACTTAGGAATATAAAATATTACATGCCTTTCTTTCCTAATCAAGATTTTCCAAATAATGAATAAAATACATGAAAAGATTTCATTTTAGAGAAATGCAGGTATCATTTGTAATCTTGCAATAATTAATTCTGCCTTGTTCCTAAATATCTCTCTATTACATTTTATGCTCTAATTCATCTGTAGTAGCTTTTGAGTTGCTTCAGTCTTCTGTCAGAGAGCCCTCTGCTGACCCAAAATGTATTCTGCCAGATTAGATGTTTGTTGAATTTGCTGTTCAAAATGCCCAAACATAGCCTGTCTGTACTTAGTGGTCTACTCAATAGTGACCCAAATTGCAGGACTCTGTAATACTCAAAAGAAAAAGAAAAAGAAAAAAAGAAGAGCTGAAGCAACACAGCTCTTAACTTTTCACTAATATTTTTCTCTATCTTGTGTCTGCGTTTCTTTGTTTGTGTTTAACCTATTTATTTGCATTGCTCTTTGCTTATTCTTGGTATCTTTGATACATAACTGAGTTCAGAACTTGATATAGTTCTATTTTGACATATAGTTCCCAGAACCCCATCAGCATCCATAGTGTCCATATTGTCTGAAGGCTTTTTTGGAGATGTAGACCCCAAAAATAGCTTTTCTAACTAATGGTCAAATCTAACTAGCTACCTAATGTTGTAACATAATCCTCATACTATATAATATTGGATTTCTTGTGGAGCTAATCTAAGATAAGGGAAGACTTCTAGGATGAAGAACAACATACTAGATAAGAAAATATTAATTCATCCCACTTAAATATTTTGGGATCACTTTAGAGCTGTTATTAGTTTCTACTTCAAAATGCAAAGTGGAGAATTATCAGTACAACCTAAGTCAGGATGGGTGCCAAACTGGATTTGGCACCATGGGGGAATGCAGGCATTTTCCCACCACAGCAACAGCATACTCCCCTAAGGCAAATGTCTCATGTAGAAGCACCATAGAACAATGCAATAGTCAATTTGGAAGCAATACAAGGAGGGATCCCGCTCTAATTTTGGTCCAGGTGAGCCAGAAGGTAAAAATGACCTTGGGTGAATTTGTATAGCCCACAACATTTATTTATTTATTTATTTCTTCAAGCTTCTATACCGCCACTCCCCGAGGGCTCGGAGTGGTTTACAAGATTTGAAGAGCACAATAACACAAATGACACAACATTAAAAGAGGGTAAAGGGAGGGAGGGGAGGGAGAGAAGGGAAAGAATTGGGGGAACAAGGTCTGTCGTCCACATCTTCCCCAACTCTGCTCTATATATATCAATTGTCCACCACCATCTTAAATACAGTGGCTAAAACAGCTTTTATCAATTTCAGCACCTTGAATAAAAAATTTGGGATGGCACATATTCCTTGGTTATCATTTTATCCTCATCAATGACATTGTGAAATAGTTATTACTGCATAATTGGCCCAGGTCACCACATAGGTTCAAGGTTGAATGGTAATGTGAACCTAAATATCTTCATTTCTTTCCAGAAATGCCACATCATCGGTTCTTAAATTTTGGTCTTCCAAATTTGCTCCAGCTCTCATTGGTCCCTGCCAGTATGTCCAATAGCCTGGAATTCTAGAAATGGAAATCCTGAAAATATTTTATACCAGAATGTAGATGGGGTCTATGTTTATTTTGCACATATGTTCACTGGGACAGCCAAAATGAGACCATATATAAGAACACAGTGTCTTTTCCATCTCACTGCATTATGTGGGCTTGATATATGTTTTTGCAAAATTATTACTCACCCTGCAAAAAGTCAATGTTCTGAGCTTCCCTCTAACTGACTGATTTATCCTACATGTGTGGTTTAATAAATATTACAATTACTCCATTAACACACATATAACACAGCATATGTTTACAATGGAATATGCTGAAGGCATGCATGTAGCCAGGGGGGGCTAAGGGGGCTTCAGCCCCCCCCCGAAATTCTCAGGGTGGTCCGCGAAAAGGCCTTACTGGTACATTATTTAAACCGTTATGTTTATTCATATCATGATCTGATCACCATGCTCATTATATCCCACATTAATGGGGTTATTGGGATAACAATACAAAAGGTTTGCTAGGGTAGACCCTCTTCCTCCCAGTCTCAGCCCCCCCCCCCCCCGAAACCAAACTCAGCCCCCCGAAAAAATCCTGGCTACGGCCCTGGCTGAAGGGCATGATCAAGAAACATACAAATTGTTTTAGTTCTGTGCTCCTTGCTTACATCTCTGTTGTTTATTTACAGAGGAAAATTTAATTATTGGTACCACACACAATTCTCCCACTAAAATCATGTGTCTTTTTAGTGACAATACACATACTGTTCCAAATGAATAGAAGTCAAATTATGTTTAAAATTGCTAGTTGATTTAAGTAGAACAAACGTGAGCAACTGTGCAAGCCAATCTCTCCCTTGGTGAACCACATCAATCTGAAAACCTGCCACAGCATAACCAAAAGTGAAACTGAAACGACTTTCCCATCTGTTTTTAGAGGGTGGGGAGTAATATTCATATTTTGGATAAAATTATACCTCTATACCAGTTCAAGACTGCCATTTGTCATTCCATTTTTGAAGGGTAAGATTTGCAAGGTTCTGAAAACCTGCAACAGTGTAGCTGAAAACAAGATTAAAAGTGGCTCCTTTCCCTGTCTTTCTGTTTTTAGAGGTTTGTCATGCTTTGAATGGGGTTCTTTCTCTGTACACTTACCATTTCAGGGATATTTTATCAACACCAGTTATTCTTTTGTGAGGGAGAGGTTGAGAGGCAGTATTGAGGAGACTAACAGGAGCCTGGGGGTGTATAAATGCCCTTGGAATTGCATGAAGTTTATCAACTACACTTATTCCATCTTTGCCATCAGGTGACAGCTCCATTGGCATTAAAAAGATGGCGGCAACACACACTTTATTCATGAATGCAAATATGGGACTCAGTTAAACTGTATCCAGAATTAAAGTTTGTTGAGAATCTAAACAGGTGGGTCTGGCTAAATAATTCCTGTCTTCCCTTCCTCTGTTTATTGAACAAGGTAGCTTCCTTTCTTCAATTCACATGAGCCCTACCATTTGCCTTACTTCACTCTGGTTTATTGTAGAGGTGGATCTAAAGTTGCTAGAGTAAGCCACAAAACTTTTTTGGAAGTGTATTCAGACACAACAGGAAACCTTTATTTATTTATTTATTTATTTATTGTCTTTATACCCCATCCTTCTCAATCCCGTAGATGACTCAAAGCAGCTTACAATAAAGGCAACAATTAGATGCCAAAAACACACATATAATAAAGACATAAGCATTAAACAACTATTGAAACATAATAAAACCTTAAAACCCATTATTTAAAATCACAGAATCCAATATTGTAGTCCATGTAGTTCACAGATTCAACCCACCACAGCTCAAGCACTTAATATGCAGCAAACATTAAGTGTTAACTAGCGTGTAGGTATATCCCCCTGTAGCCTTCCACTATTCACAGTTCTCAGACTCTCTTCAATGCTTATTAGAGTTGTTTACTATTTTGTATAAGCAACACCATTTAACTACACCATTCGGTATAATGAGAATTGAGCATCCATTGTTTTTAGTACTCACAGAAACCAACCCCCCGCCCCAAAAAATACAGAAGGCCCACTGTATTTATGAAATCATTCAGATTGCATATACCCTAACAGTTAGGGAAATTGGGTAGGGAATTTACTCCAAATATACTGTTCCTTTGAGTCCTACCTATGTAACAGGCCATCAGCACTAATACTTCTCTGACCAAGCTCACTATGGTATATCAGGGGGTTTTTTTCAACCTGTGGGTCCCCAGGTGTTTTGGCCTTCATCTCCCAGAAATCCTAACATCTGGTAAACTGGCTGGGATTTCTGGGAGTTGTAGGACAAAACACCTAGGGACCCACAGGTTGAGAACCACTGTGGTATATCTTTCTTTTTTTCCCTCTTGGTGGGGGAAGATTCTATGTAGAGCAAGATGCTTTGAAAATAGATTTTATATGTGTGTAATCATACATTGGATCATTAAATCTAGTCTAATGGATGGTATGGTACCAAGGATTAGTATTTTGAAAATTCTGATCAACAGTTTCACCATTTCAACATCAAACTAGCCATGCCATTGACCGGAATGCAGCATTTGCTGCTTTGCCAATTTTATTTCTTTTCTTTTAAAATGCCTGTCCAACTTTTCAGTTTTTTTCCATGTAACATTAACTCATTTCTTCTGCAGAGCTTTCTTTTGCCTCCTTGTTCTTCCTTCATAGAAGATGACAGCTCTTTTCTCAGTATCTTCTGTGGTATTTCCCCCCTTTAGCTATCCCTTTCAACCATGTTAGATGTTGCCCTTGCTTGGATGTGGGTTTCAAGTTGATATATGGTGGGTTCTTTGTCTTTCTGTACTATGGGTGTGTCTTGTTTCAAATTTCTTTAAGGACTTTTAAGAAACCCTACTGGGTTTATTTTCTTTCCCTTCACCAGAAAACTTTGGCTTTTGATATTGTTTCAGCTGCATCTGTTCTAGATAACAACTATTATTATTTTTGACACTTTTGTACAAAGTTCTTTACCAAACAGAGTGCTTCATGGGATTTTCTTTGTTATACCTGAAGAAAAGAATACTGAAATTCTCCTTGCAGTTCTTGCTCTTTCCCTTGGAATGGGTCTACCTGTATTTCCAATTATCAGCACTTTAAAACAAATCCTCAAACAGCAAACATCTGGTACACAATAGTAAAATCATAAAATGAGCTTTGAGTTAAATATTAATCTAAATAAGACCTTAGCACAAAAGTGTATTTTTTTCTTTACCAGAGTTGTGAACCAAGGAAGAAATTCACACATTAGACACAATGAATAAGGAACCATGGTTTCATGTCATTGCTGATCTCATCTCATTAAGCATTTACAGAAGTTTGTCCCCCAGATAATCAGAGAAAATATGTTGATCATCGAACTCCAGTTGGTCAAGATACTCAAGTTTAAAGCAATATGAAGCTTCATATATAAGCATTAGGACTGTGTAACTGAGGAAAAATGTTTCAAAACTCATAACAAAATTGGGGGACTGATGTTTTGTTTCTAAAGTGTTTCTAAGGTATAGTTGATGAAAATGTCATTACTATAACAAGAGTAACAAAATTTCATTACTTTTTCATTTTTTGTAATTGCGCAAGTGGAGAAGCTTCGCTCCTTTCTTCTTCATTTTTACAGCTTTGGGGTGAAACTTGCTACAATAGTAGAACATATTTACCACTGTTAGCACATCAAGGTTTCACTTATCCATGGACTTTTGAGGAATTTTGAAAGATTTTATAAACAATATTTTTTAAAAAACCTATAAGAGCTATATCCTTGAATTTTCTATACAATTACACAAGATAAAAGGGGATCATCCCTCCCAACTCTCAGAAATATCCATACATCTACTGTCTCATATTAACCAAATAGAACTTCCATTTAGGGATTTCTTCCCAGCCCAGCACAGAGATTTACCTACTAGAATGATCAGTCAGTCCTCCTCTTTGCAGATTCAACAATTTATTGGAACTCTGACTGGCTGCTGCTATGGAGGGACAAATTTCTCCCCTATCCTGAATTGGCTTTCTGATGCTGAGCAGAATTCTGGGAAATGTAGGGCTTTTTGAATTCTCTGGCACAGGGCTCCTTGTCTTTCCAAACAACATTTCTGTGCTTTCTCAGTCTCTTTCTCGGATAATTTTGCTTTCTCCCTGCTTCTTCCTTTTCCTAATGGCGAGAGGCCATTAATTTAAAGAGGAATGGCAGCTATTTTGGCTTTACTTTGCTTGCTTGTGTATAGGAATGTATGCTTTCACTTTCTTAAATGGTGATAAACTACATTTGGTTGGCTGGTTGGTTGGTAGAAGACAGCTTCAACCAGAGAGATTACAACAAAGCTACGTATTAATCCATACTTTTCTATATTTTTGTTACAATGCATTACAGAAATAGGAAATGGAAAAGAAAATACTAATGCTAACTTTTCCTTCTAAAATTCAGTGATAGCTATTCTTTATTAAATATTAATCCTTTGATACTTCATGGTAATTTACTCTTGTATTTAACTGCAATTGATTCATCATTGAAAAGGCAGAACATTAATCAAGGTGACCTGACAGCTCTGTCATGACCTAACAGCTCTATGGTAGATACTAGCATAATAATGATAAAAACTAAAAGTTAACACATGAGAACAGTCAGTGTGAGGCTGTATTTAAGGTGCGGATTAATAGTTATCCTGATTTGGATTATTTTCCAAACATCTTTGCCTCATTCAGTGATTGTTTGGGACCCCAATTGTGACAGCTATGAATATGAATATTTATTCTGATAATGTATAAAAGCATACATTATTTTGTTTACCAGCCACTCTGAGTCCACCCAGGAAGACAGGGCGGGTTATATATAAAGGTTATGTTGTTGGTGTTGTTGGTGTTGATGATGATGTTATTTCTCCAGCTGCAGTGAAATACGAGGTTTTGTAGTTGATTAGCTCCACACACAATGTACTTTGTGAATGGAATGCAACAGATAGTCCCATCAAGAAAATATCAATTCAATCAAGGCATTTAGTATTTGCGTTGATTCAGTATTCAACAGTTGCTCAAAGGCTATTAATTAGTTGAGACTAAATGTCTATTTTGTGTCCAAATTCATTTGATGGACTCTGATTATTTTTATTTTCAGATGACAGGAGAAGCAATTTTGCAAATTGCCACCAGTCCCGTTTTGCCTTTTAATGCCCTGGATATTGCACTAGAAGTTCAAAAGAGCCTTCAAGGTAAATTGTGTCATGTTCTCAAATAATATTCTGTGCCTAGCATGATTTATAATTTGTTCTACCATTGTTGATTTTTCTGGCTGAAGTAGTCTGCTGTGCCTTTCATGTTTGGGTACTGATTCATGTCTGGGTACTGCATTTGGTAGTTCCTATGTAGACTTGTCCACAGCTACAGTATGTGATGGACTCCTGCAGTGGTTAGAGGATCCCTGTTCTCCTTTGTTGACCATAGCATTTGTTGAATCTTCTTAGTGGCTCTGTAGATTGTTTCTTCATCATCTGAACACAGAAATTATGGACTACTCTACAACCAGAGAAGCCAATGAAATCTACAAGCACATGGACAATTTCAAGAGAAAGGAAAAACAATGAAAATGAACAAAATGTGGCTGCTAGAAATGAAAAACACCCGAATCAAGACAGTAACAAATGAACACCACCCACACAGGAGGCCTCCTGGCAGCAAGCAATCATGGGCTAGTGAACACAACCAGACAAGGATGTCTCCAGGCAATAAACAATTCAGAGGAAACAAAAGCCAGGTTACTTCTAAGCAGATCTCCACACTATAACTATGCAATCTTCAAAGTTACTCACTCACATTCTAATGGAGGGATCCCACTCGAAGATTGCTAATTGCATCTTTCACACTTGGTTAATAGACACTGGTTCTTTCTCCCACCCTGGACACTCCACAGGTGTATGTGTCTGTGTGTACACACACAGACACACACTCCACTTGCTATACCACCATCGGATCCTCTGAAGATGCCAGCCACAGGTGTAGGTGAAACGTCAGGAGAAAATGCTGCTAGAACACAACCATACAGTCCAGAAACCACACAACACCCCAGTATTCCAGCCATGAAAGCTTTTGACAAGAAGATATTTATTTTATTTATTTTATTTATTCGAACTTATCTACCACCACTCCCCAAAGGCTCGGGGCGGTTCACAACACAAAACAGAATAACTAACATAACCAGAGTAAAAACAGCTTAAAATCGCATTAACAAAGTTTGAAAGCTAGCTGAAACATATGTGTTTTACTATCCTAGGGAAGGATAGTAAGTCCTGTTGGGCTCGGATTTCTGGAGGCAGAGCATTCCATAAGGATGGTGCCACAATCGTAAAGGCCCTGCACCTGGTTGCTGTCAAACGATAGGTTTTAAAACTGGGAATATCCAACAGATCTTGGTCATCCAAACAAAGTGATCTCTGGGGTTAGTAGGGGGTAAGGCGGTCCCTCAAGTATGCCGGCCCCAGACCATATAAGGCCTTAAATGTAAGAACCATCACTTTGAAGGTGATCCGGTGCTCAATCGGTAGCCAATGCAATTGCTGCAGGATTGGAGTTATATGACATCTCGGCTCCTCAACAAGGAGTCGAGCCACAGCATTTTGCACCAGCTTGAGTTTCCGGATCACCGACAGCCATATGTTGTTGTAGTTGTTTTAAAATTGTATAGGAATTTTTGCTGTTATGCCGGTCTGAGTCCCTCGATAGAGGTGAGAAGGTCGGGGTACAAAAGTTTTAAATAAATAAATAAATAAATTATTGCCTTGTAGAGAGTGGGGAATGTGGTGTGATGACATCCAGCGATGTCCTTATATAGCAACATAAGAAAATGATGCACAGCAATGAGATAATTCTCAGGAACCTTCAAACAAGTTCCATTAGATTGCTGTGCATCCAACTTAATGCTTCTCTACCACTCTTCCCACTTTCCATTAGCCAGAAAATGGCAGTATGGGGAGGATGCATTAAAATGTGGCTTTAGGAGAGGATGCTTTTTGGTTGTTGCATTGTCATTAAAGAATTCCAATTACCAAAAAAATGAATTCCAGTTGGCTGGATGCTAGCCAACATGTGCTCATTTTATTGGTCCAGCTGTTGTTCTAGGTATGAAATATGCTTGCATCTGGTAAATTAAGTGTCATTTTTCACTTACTTAATAGCAGCATGAATAGCTCTTTTATCTGAGTCACAGAGACAAGCAATAATTAGTATAGAAATCTTAGTAAATGGCAGATAACATTTTAAGGCCAAAGTGCTAGAGATATTTTTCTTCTCTGCAGTACATCCCCAATTGAGAGAGGAAAGGGGGATTGAATCTTCCAGTTCTTTGTAGGCTGTATAATTTTCCTAGTTTGATAACTGACCATCTTGCTTGTTTATTGCTGCAGTTCACGTTGGCAGTACATCACTCCGACTCACCTCTCTTCCTGAAGCTGCTAGGAAGAGGGATAATTTTATGCCAAATAATTTACTCAAGTTGATATATCATCCAGTTCTTGAAATCTCTGTTAGAAATAAATGACCTTGATCTGTGTATTTAGATGAGAAGTATGGAAAGAAACCATTATGCCATAGGAAATGCAAATATAGACTCTAAGGCCCTGGGAAATATTGCAGTTTGCTGGTTCATTGTTAGCAGTTGCATCCAGAGGCATGGGACTCTTGGAAATAAGACTTTGAATTGAAGCTAAATTTAGTAGGTTCAAACCAGAATATTATTAGGTGTTGTGTGCTGTCATAACTAAAATAATAAACAGAGAACCAAAATAGTATGTAGATCTATGCTCTTGGGTCTTTCTAGGTGCACCATGGTCATGGATGCCTCCTAGTTAAAAAGTCAAACATTTGTACAATTGGCTGGTTACACCAGTGTGTAATCAATCTCCAACACGATCCTAGCTCTAAAGTTGAATTCTACAGCTCCTTGCTTACATGAAGCCCCAGGAAAACTCTGCTTTTAGCTTCCTTCATAAGCCTTCAACTTCACATAAAAAACTGTGTAAGCTCAACACCTGGATATATATTGAACTCACTGCTCCTATATACAGTCACTAAATTTATTAAGCTCTCCATCATAAGAACTTATATGGGAGTGCTGGTGTCATCAGAGCTGGGTTGGTAGGGCAAAAGCACATTTGTGAAGCTTGTTTCCAAAAGTAACCATTTTTAAAAAAAAAAACTCTAAAAAGGTGTTATAGTGGAAGCACATTGCTAGCTACTTTTTAGAAACAAACTCCACATTTTCATACTAGAGGTAGGAATGGGACTTCATAGTGATAGAGTGGTAGCATTTCCTTTTTTGAGCATGAGGTGTAGTGACTAGGGCCTGACTAAGATAATTAAAAATGGTAAGCGAACCTTATTTTGGAGCCCCCTCGTTCTCCAGCCTCGTGTGCATGCACGGAGCCAGCTAGTTTCGCGCATGCGCCATTGCCGCAGGGCAGGCCCGGCTGCCCAGAGCCGCTGATCACCCTACAAGGGGCCAAAAGGGAGGACCATTTTGCAGGTGGCTAGAGGCCAGCTGCCTTCGCTGTGGAACACTCCTTTTTTATGCCTCATGGTGTGGGGCGGTTGGCGGCTCTGGGAGGCTGGGCTTGCCCTGTGGTGATGGCACATGCACGAAACTTCCGCACATACGGCATTGCTGCCCGGAGCCGCTGATTGTGCTGCATCGCAGGGCCAGGAGGGAGGAACATTTTGAAGCTGGGGCGGTCCGCCTTTGGCTGCCTCCAGAATGCTCCTCCTTTTCGGCCTTGTGCTGTGGGGTGATGGGGACAACGTAAAATGCGCCCCTAAATATTGGCAAGTGGTGAGCAAATGCTTACTTTGCGGAGTGCAAGATCCAGCTCTGGTAGTGACAATAAGCCCTCATTTTATGCTGCTCTGGAGAATAAGACATGGAACATTTGATTCAAATTTCAGGGGGTAATTGAGGAAGGTTCCGCCTAAACATTAGGAAGAACTTCCTAAAAGTAAAGCTGTTTGGCAATTGAATATGCTGGCTCAGGGCAGTTCCAGACATACATTAAACCCACTTTGGAGCGGGTTTAAGGAACCAGCTTCACAGGTCTCAACATTGTTATTCTATTAGGGACACACAGAGACACCTGCATATGTCTCTTTAGGGGCACTGTGTGGATTGATATTCACTCCCTTCTTCCACAGCACAGAGAGTATCCTAGATTTATTGTATAGCCTCCAAAGTTTGTTCCACCCCCATCTCCACTTGCCAGACACATGGCCATTTGATATATTGTGTGGGACAGGTAAGATCAGAGAAGAATCTTAGTATAATACTATATTCACACCAAAACATTTGGAGGACCCTGTCCAATTTTAGTGCTATTAAAATCATTTTGTGTTTGGCCACTGGGGCATAGCCAGATGCTTCTCTAGTCCTGTCTAATCAACATAAGACATTGGATGGCAGTCGAGATGGGGAGTTCGGTAAGACCAGGATCGTGGTATGTGGCACAGCATCTCATTGCATAGGTCCACATGAAGAATTATTGTGCTACATTGAGCCATACTGAATTAAAGTCATGCAATTGTACCTCTGTATAGATAAAAAGGTTTTCATGAATAACTTGCAGACTCATTCATGATTAGTGTTGCTTTTCTACTTTGGTTTTTGTCTGGGTCTTCCTGCTCCTGAATATCCGGGCCCTGGTAAAGTATGAAATCTCATCTCACACCAAGCTTGGGCTCCAAATATATTCCCCCAAGTGTGATAAACAGACTCAATAATTGGATTGGCTCTTCTGACAACTTCACAAACATAAGATTTAGAAGATCAACCCCAGAAAAGCAGATCTTATAATGAACCTGCTTTTGGACATCTAGGAGACACAGGAGCTATATATTTCATTAAACAAAATTGTTCATGGGACTGAGTGAGCTTATCTTTCTGGTTTAATGCCATGAAAACAATTTCACTTTCCTTGAAATGTAATGACTGAAACAAATGAATTAACCAAAGCTAAGGAAAAATGGCAGATTAAAGCAACAAGGCTTGCGATTTGCTAAAGAAAATAATAAAGGCCAGGTATTTTGTGATTAGCTGAGGTAAAAAGCAATGAGACATGGTTTTTAATGACA
Source organism: Anolis apletophallus (assembly GCA_030556195.1). Lineage (NCBI taxonomy): Eukaryota > Metazoa > Chordata > Lepidosauria > Squamata > Anolidae > Anolis > Anolis apletophallus. The sequence continues at coordinate 20,729,673 of JARBWK010000010.1, read as the reverse complement.
ACCGTTTCTTGCATGAAATGTTGTGCTTGTATCTCAAATAAAGACTAGAGTTTGCATAGACATAGAGACTCAGAGGTTGAGACCCTCTGCTATGCTTATGTAGTGTAAATCTTTGCTCACATAAGAGAAGATTGTAATACACCAGCCTTTTGATGAACATACAACCAACTACATAACTGTTTTGCTTGGTTCCCCTTTATGAAGCAGGGGATATGCAATGGCTGTCTTTGTAGTCCCCTAAATTTCAGACTAAAAATTGGAACATATTCATTCAAACTGGGCCCATCACTGGCTACAAATGTTGGTAATGGGTTTTACACATGGATTCATGCTGCCATGCTGAGTGCAGGGGGATGTCAATATTTAATGAGATTCTGCCACAAACTTCAACAGAATCTGGATTTATACATCTGATGACCAAATTTTTATTTCACACATTATACTATTTTAACAGATTTTCAGGGGGGGTGGGTATTTTTTAAAATGATAGCAGAAGTCAATGCCAGAAGTTAGAAATGAGAAGGCATGTGTAGTACATAGCACAGAACACAGTAGTCCTTCTTCCCAGTTATTTATTTATTTATTATTTATTTATTTCCAACATTTCTACCCTGCTCTTCTCAACCCCCGAGGGGGGACTCAGAACGGACTAACAAAAGGCACAATTCGATGCCCACACAGTAAAATACAATATAAAAACCAAAAACATTCAGCATTAAAATACATTAAAATACAATTATTATTAACACATCACACACATTCACTTAAGTTAAAAACAGTGTTCCGTCCATAACAGGGGCATTGAGCCATCTCCATAAACTTGCCCTTACAAATCCAGTCCAAAGTGCTGCATTGTGCTAATGCGCAAATGGCTGGTCCCACAGTCAGGACTTCACTCCTTTCCTGAATGCCAGAAGGGATGTGGTCGATCGTATGTTGCTTGGGAGCGCATTCCACAGACAGGGAGCCACCACCGAGAAGGCCCTCTCTCTCGTCCCCACCAACCGCATTTGAGAAGTTGGCGGGAGCGAGAGCAGGGCCTCCCCGGACGATCTTAAATTATAAGGTGGGACGTAGGGGCTGATGCGTTCGGACAAGTAAGCTGGGCCAGAACCATATAGAGCTTCAAAGGTCAAAAACAGCACTTTGAATTGAGCTCGGCAGTGGACAGGCAGCCAGTGGAGCTGACACAACAGGGGGTGGTATGTTCCCTGTATGTAACTCCGGTTAGTAATCTGGCTGCCGCCTGTTGGACTAATTGTAATTTCCCAACTGTCTTCAAAGGCAGCCCCACGTAGAGTGCATTGCAGTAATCTATTCGGGATGTGACCAGAGTGTGGACAACCGTAGCCAGATCAGACTTCCCAAGGTACGGGCGCAGCTGGCACACGAGTCTTAACTGTGCAAAAGCTCCCCTGGCCACCGCCGAGACCTGGGGTTCCGGGGTCAGCAATGAATCCAGGATCACCCCCAGGCTGCAAACCTGTGTCTTCAGGGGGAGTGTAACCCCATCCAACACAGGCTGTAACCCTATGCCCTGTTCGGCCTTTCGACTGACCAGGAGGACCTCTGTCTTGTCTGGATTAAGTTTCAATTTGCTAGCCCTCATCCAGTCCAACACAGCAGCCAAGCACCGGTTCAAAGTCTGGACAGCCTCCTTAGTGGCAGGTGGGAAGGAGTGACAGATCTGGACGTCATCTGCGTACAGATAACACCTTACTCCAAAACTCAGAATGATCTCTCCTAGCTGTTTCATGTAGAAGTTACCAGTCACTGTTAGAACCTTTTTAAAAAAAACCCTCACCATTCCCAGTGCAATGAGATCACAAATCACACACAGTGTTATATCAACTTCTGCATGACATATCCAGCAGTGGTGAAATGAAATTCACACCAATTTGAAAAATGATCTTCAACTTTATCCCTGGGATGTTTTAGCAATATTTTGAATATTTTCAAATTGTACTTTTAAAAATCAGGTGAAACCATGCTAGCACCTGACAGCTGCACTGGGAAGGCATTTGTTTTAAAAATCGCCTAGAAACGTTTTCAATTATTATTTTTAAAAACATTAATACATCTGCTGTGTCAGCCACAACCTCAAGTTTTATATATGTAATAGGACACATACTAGCAAGGTGAGCCATGGAAACTCCTATCTCAGCATAAATCAAGTCCAATCAAATAGGAACGTGTAGCATCCTAGTGACAATTATAACATGCATTCAGTGATATGTTGGATTCTGTATACCTTTTGAGAAAATCGAAATTGTAAAATAAAATTAAAAAAATTACCCTGCATACAATACTGCCGGATTCATCCTCAATCATATTTTCTCTACCACTAAACATATTGTGTTCACAATCAGGACACTGTGGTTATAACTTGATTTATGCCTATTTTACAAAATCATAAGTTAATGTGTAGCAAATGAATGATAAAACCTCTGACTTTTGAATCCACCTATGGAAGATTGTCTCTGTCAGTGCTTACTGTACTATTCAAACTGGGAAGCAGACAGTTTACTCACAAGTAATCTAGTGGATGATCACCTCTCCCTTCTCCTACTTCAGCCACCTCCCATCCCATCTGCTTCATCCACTGCAGACTTCTCTTGTTTGGTTGATGAGACCCAACACTTGTACTTGTTCTGCCTCATTCTTCAGCTCTGGCATCTATGGCACAGTCCTCTCCTCTTGTCTCCAGGATAGTAGAACATCCTGTAATGTTGTCTCAGAGCTACTGCTGATGGTATGGGATATTACTGCTACTGCCAGGACTCAGACCCATTGTGGAGCATGCCACTGTTGCCAGAGAGTGAGTCAGAACAGAAGCATACACAGGTTTCACTGGATGATGATGGCAGAGGCCATCACAGCAGCTACAAACCAGATGAGAGTCAAAGGAGGGGAATAAGAGTGATGGCCTGCTTGTTTATTCATGAGTAAACTGCTCCTACCCCACAGCAAAGACACAAGTAACATAACATAGGTAATATCTAGCATTGCACTGATCCCTTTTCAATGCCTGGTTGATGATAATGGCAGTAGCAGCGCAGCCAGGGGCAGCTGACTCCTTGAAGCAATGCTGGTGTTTTCCCCTTTATGGTCTGATACTCTGTTTATCCACAGGTCATAGCAAAATCCATAATTTTGGCCCTAAAACCTGCTCTTGACTTATATGCATGGTTAACTTATAGTATATATACACATGAGCTGAATATTCACCTTCAATGGAAATGTCTTTTCCTCATGGCTGTATTTCTGGAATTCAAGGTTTGGATATCAGTGTAGGCAAAATATCAAAAAGGAGTATATCATTATAGGCATTTAGAAGCCATGATATATGCATTGCTTGTTGAGTAGTGTTTCAAAAGAAGCTACTGAGCTTATGGCTATGTTTACCCCAGGAAATGAGAGTGAAGTGTTAAAAGCACTAACAGTCACGTTACCATTATATAGTAGACTTGGCTGACTTGAAGTGACAGCAGGAGGTGTGATTTATGCCTTGAATAAACACATTGGCTGGGAAAAAAATCCTGGTGGGGCATGTCATTTGGATGTGTTCCCTAGTATCACCTTAAACATCTGACACCATTCTGGGAGAAGAAGGGAAGAGAAAAATTGCAAATGTTATTTTGCTCAAGGGGGAAACAGTAACACTTTTATTATCTGACATTTCTGATTCTTTATACAATCCACTCCAGTTCAAATCAGGATGAATAATCTCATCTGTTTATTTAAAGTCAAGTAAATACAATTGGAGGTATTTTTTTTAAAAAAAAGGAATAAAAGAAGCAGCATAGGGGGGGCTTGAAAGATGCATGAAGGCTGATTGCAGAATGATATGATGGATTTTTCAATGCAAATACCACACAGCCAGACTTCATTCAAAGTCTTGTTACGGTATGTGGATATTTATTCTAAAGACTTGGATTGAATGCTGTACCATTTCACTGCGTAGCCAACCACTCTTTTAATGGGTGCCAGTGGATTTTTAACAGCTGTAAATTGTGCTTCTGCCCCCAAGCATCCATGTTCTCAAGCTGGCTTGTTTGCTAGAGTGTAACATGGGGGAAATGCTTTAGACCCAACTAAGCTGAAGGAGGGGGAAAGATCACTATCCTGTGGAACCTAAGCTATTAAGAGTTAATAAACACACTTAACTCTGTCTCCATAAATCACCATATAGGCTTGGCATCTTCAAGCAGAACAAAGGATGTCAGCTGAGAAAACCTTACTAGCTGGAAGGCTATTTCCTTGTAGGACAGACAATACTGGGGTGTGTACACAATATGCAGTTATAGTAATTTACTATTGCTTAACTACTATGGCTGCATCTTTCTGAGTCCTAGCATTTGTATAACAATATACTGTAATACTATAGTTTATACAAGAGTTTAACCCATTGCACCACTGGGGGCTCCTATTCCATAGGATGAAGTTATTGCAAATTATTGGAATCAGTCAGTCTGAATATAATAAACACCCAAGTTTGGTGTGTGTTTTAAAAGATGCACTGTGGGCAAAGAATGTGCAGTTAGACACAATATTGTTCAAAAAGGGATAGATGTTAGGGCTGGGTAGGTTTGTCGGAATCTAACAGAATTTGGATTGTGTTGGAAAAGAAGTTAATATTTTACCATGTTCGAAGAATTAAGGTAACCTGGAAGTAAATGTCCTATTTTGAAGCTCTTCCGCCATTTAGTCAGAAGGACTCGGAAGCGCTTTTCTCCCTTCCTGCGTCGGACTGACATGGGTAGGGAGAAAAGAGTTTCTAACCCAGGGAATTGGCTTCTCCATATGTTAGGTCTAGCGGAGGAAAGCCCATCCACCCTAAAGTGGGCATTCCTTTCCTAGACCTAATGCGGGGAGAAGCCAATTCCCTGGGTTAGAAACTCTTTTCTCCCTTCCCGTGTCAGTCCGACGCGGGAAGGGAGAAAAGTGAATGTTTCAACCATCTTTGGAGCGGATTGGCTTCTCCATGCGTTAGGTCTAGCGGAGGAAAGCCCATCCAACCTAAAGTGGGCGTTTTGACCCACTTTGGAGTGGAGGGGCTTTCCTTTGCTAGACCTAATGCAGGGAGAAGCCAATCCGCTCTAAAGTGAGTGTTTGGACCCTCTTTGGAGCGGATTGGCTTCTCCTCGCATTAGGTCTAGTGGAGGAAAGCCCATACACCCCAAAGTGGGTGTTTTAACTCACTTTGGAGCAGATGGGCTTTCCTCCGCTAGACCTAGGGGGGGGGGGGAACAATCCGCTCCAAAGTAGGTTAAATGTCAATCCGCCATTTTTGAAGCCTTCCGAATTTCAGAATTATTTCCGTATAAATTCCAATAATACTGCTGAAAACTTCAGATGTTAATTAGATTTGAGGCACCAGCGCCCCCTACATCCGAAGCAAGTTTTGAAACATATATTTTGTGGATCAAACTGCCCTCATAGATATGCAGTTGGAAAATGGAATAATATTTGACACATATATGTGTTTTGATGGCCTTCAAAGATAGAGGCTGTAGGATGTTGGGTGCTTTGTGCCTTACTTGGATGTCGAATGTGATGGCATTATTTAAAGCTTTCTGGTGATATCATTTAAAGCAGTGCTGTCCAACTTCTTCCGACCCAAGGGCCGGAAGAAGTGTCACTGATCACCTCGGGGGCCGTAGGTGATCAGTGAGCAGGGGCGGGGCCACGCGTGGGGGTGGGGCGGGGCGGGGGTGGCGCCAAAGGCAGCGCGTCATGCCAGGCCTCTGGCGCGCTGCCCTTGGCGCCGCCTACTGCTCCTTTTCGCCGTCTCCCCGCCCTTCCTAGGGAGGGGGAGCCGGCAAAAGGAGCAGAAGGCGGCGCCAAGGACAGCGTGAGAGGCCTGGCGTGATGCGCTGCCCTTGCCGCCGCCTACTGCTCCTTTTTTGCCGTCTCCCCGCCCTTCCTAGGGAGGGGGAGCCGGCGAAAAAGAGCCGAAGCAAGTTTTGAAACATATTTTTTGTGGATCAAACTGCCCTCATAGATATGCAGTTGGAAAATGGAATAATATTTGACACATATATGTGTTTTGATGGCCTTCAAAGATAGAGGCTGTAGGATGTTGGGTGCTTTGTGCCTTACTTGGATGTCGAATGTGATGGCATTATTTAAAGCTTTGTGGTGATATCACTTAAAGCAGTGCTGTCCAACTTCTTCCGACCCAAGGGCCGGAAGAAGTGTCACTGATCACCTCGGGGGCCGTAGGTGATCAGTGAGCAGGGGCGGGGCCACGCGTGGGGGGCAGGGCGGGGGCAGCGCCAAGGGCAGCGCATCATGCCAGGCCCCTGACGCGCTGCCCTTGGCGCCGCCTACTGCTACTTTTCACCGTCTCCCCCACCCTTCCTAGGGAGGGGGACCCGGCGAAAAGGAGCAGAAGGTGGCGCCAAGGGCAGCGCGTCAGAGGCCTGGCATGACGCGCTGCCCTTGGCACCGCCTACGGCTCCTTTTCACCATCTCCCCCCCCTTCCTAGGGAGGGGGAGCCGGCGAAAACGAGCAGAAGGTGGCACCAAGGGCAGCGCGTCAGAGGCCTGGCGTGACGCGCTGCCCTTGGCGCCGCCTACGGCTCCTTTTCACCGTCTCCCCCCCCCTTCCTAGGAGGGGAGCTGGCGAAAAGGAGCAGAAGGCGGCGGCAAGGGCAGCGCGTCAGAGGCCTGGCGTGACGCGCTGCCCTTGGCGCCGCCTACTGCTCCTTTTCGCTGTCTCCCCCGCCCTTCCTAGGGAGGGGGAGCCGGCGAAAATGAGCAGAAGGCGGCGCCAAGGGCAGCGCGTCAGAGGCCTGGCGTGACGCGCTGCCCTTGGCACCGCCTACTGCTCCATTTCGGCGCGGAGAGAGGGACGGAGGGGGCGGTGCAGGGAGGAGGAGCTAGCTCTCTTCCTCCTTCCTGCCCCGCCTCCCCCTCCCCCCCACCGGGGGCATAGCGGGGGCCGTGTCCAACAGGCTAGGGGGCCGTGTACGGTCCCCGGGCCGCCAGTTGGACAGCCCTGATTTAAAGCTTTGCTGCTCCTTCACATTCCTCTTTGGATCTTTACTGGTCACATTGCAGCCAGGTAGGATTTTTTCCCTTTTTACCTGGGAGTTTTTACCTATTTACACCATATCTGAGCAAATTTGATTTTTGGATAAGAGTAGTGTCAGCAATAGGCTGTCACTATGGCAGGTACAACAGGAGAATATATGATTTTGGTTTACACCTTGGAACCCTTTTAGGCCGGGCCCTGGAATTTCCACTTTAGGTCCTGGGACCCAGGTTGGGAGGAAAGAGGTTGGCCTGAGGGTTTGCTCTCATTTATAGTCCTGGAATTTGGGTGAGAGTGCCCTGGCTTTATCTTCCAGTCAATGGCTGGATAGGGAGCAATCCCCTTCTTGAATTACCATCAGGACTTAGGTGATTCACCAAAGGAAAAAAATGAAATACAAAGATACAGAATGGGAGACGTGTGGCTCAAAAGCAGTACATGTGAAAAAGAGCTTGGAGTCCTTGTGGACAGCAAGTTAAACATGAGCCAACAATGTGATGCTGCAGCTAAAAACACCATAAATAAGAGTATAGTGTCTAGATCCAGGGAAGACATGCTATCTCTCTATTCTGCCTTTGTTAGACTACACCTGGAATACTGTGAAGGGAGATGTTGACAAGCTGAAATGTGTCTAGAGGAGGTGAACTAAAATGATAAAGGGTCTGGAGAACAAGCTCTATGAGAAGTGGCTTAAAGAGCTGGACATGTTTAGTAGGCATGGTTAGATTCATTCGGAATCTTCGTAATTCGGAATAAATTCGGAAAGATTTCCTTTTTGAAGCGATTTTGAAGTTTTTAAGGAAACCGGAAGTCCCTTTGCCCTTCCGAAGCTTTTTCCACCATTTCTCTTACGAATCAGTAAGTGAGTTGGAAATGATTAAGCTTTCCCCCCGTTTCTGTTCCCTGGCCTCGGTTCAAGCCAGAGAAGCCTTCTGAACAAGTGTGGATGGATTCCCTTTCATTCCTTTCCCTCCCGCGTCAGCGAGAGAAGCCGTTTTAACCAGTGTGGAAGGGATGAATCCACATCAGTTAAACCAGTGTGAATGGATTCCTTTCCTTTCCCTCCCACCTTCTGAGTCAGTCTTAAGCAAGAGAAGCAGTTTTAACCAGTGTGAATGGGATGGATCTGCGTCAGTTTAAATCAGTGTGGATGGATTACTATCCTTTCCTTTCCCTCTCCCGTCAGTTGAAACCAGTGTGGATGGATTACTTTTCTTTCCTTTCCCTTCCATGTCAGTTTAAACCAGTGTGGATGGATTCCTTCCCTTTCCCTCCCCGCTCTCGAGTCAGTATTAAGCAAGAGAAGCAGTTTTAACCAGTGTGGATGGGATGGATACGCATCAGTTTAAACCAGTGTGAATGGGATGCGGAGCAATGGCTTCAAAGTACAGGAAAGGGGATTCCACCTGAACATTAGGAAGAACTTCCTAACTGTGAGAGCTGTTCATCAGTAGAACTCTCTACTCCAAAGTGTGGTGGAGTCTCCTTCTTTGGAGGCTTTTAAACAGAGGCTGGAGGGCCATCTGTTGGGGGGTGCTTTGATTGCTTCTTGGCAGGGGATTGGACTGGATGGTCCACGAGTCTCTTCCAACTCTATGATTCTGTGATGACTAAAGAGGTTGTCAAAGGTTGGCACCTGGCTTCAGCTTGACCTGCATCAGGTTGTTACCCCCTGTTACTCCTTTTTATGCTCAATGCAAATTAAATAGGTTATAGGACAAATAAAGTTGACCACATTTAACCCAACTTTCTGTGTCTGGTTTTGTTACTCCATTGTTGTTGTTGTTGTTTATTCGTTTAGTCACTTCTGACTCTTCGTGACCTCATGGGCCAGTCCATGCCAGAGTTCCCTGTCGGCCGTCACCTCCCCCAGCTCCTTCAGAGTCAAGTCAGTCACTTCAAGGATGCCATCCATCTATCTTGCCCTTGGTCAGCCCCTCTTTCTTTTTCCTTCCATTTTCCCCAGCATAATTGTCTTCTCCAAGCTTTCCTGTCTTCTCATTATGTGGCCAAAGTACTTCATCTTTGCCTCTAATATCCTTCCCTCTAATGAGCAGTCGAGCTTTATTTCCTGAAGTATGGACTGGTTGGATCTTCTCACAGTCCAAGGCACTCTCAGAATTTTCCTCCAACAACACAGTTCAAAAGCATCTATCTTCCTTCGCTCGGCCCTCCTTATGGTCCAGCTCTCACATCCATTGGTTACTACGGGAAACACCATTGCTTTAACTATGAGATTTTTGTTTCCAGTGTGCTGTCTCTACTCTTCACTATTTTATCGAGATTGGTCATTGCTCTCCTCCCAAGAAGTAAACGTTTTCTGATTTCCTGGCTGCAGTCTGTGTCTGCAGTAATCTTTGCACAAAGAAATTCAAAGTCTGTCTCTAGCTCCACGTTTTCTCCCTGTATTTGCCAATTGTCAATCAGTCAGGTGGCCAGAATTTTGGTTTTTTAAATGTTTAACTGCAACCCAGCTTTTGCACTTTCTTCTTTCACTTTGGTTAGAAGGCTCTTCAGCTCCTCCTCGCTTTCAGCCATCAAAGTAGTATCATCCGCAAATCTAAGGTTGTTAATGTTTCTTCCAGCAATTTTAATTCCAGCCCTGCATTCATCAAGCCCCGCACATCACATGATGTGTTCTGCATACAAGTTGAATAGGTTGGGTGAGAGTATACAACCCTGCTGTATGCCTTTCCCAATCTTGAACCAGTCTGTTGTTCCATGGTCAGTTCTTACTGTTGCTACTTGGTCATTATACAGATTCCTCAGGAGGCAGACAAGGTGGTTGTCTCCTGAGGATAGATAACTTGCCACAATTTATTATGATCCACACAGTCAAAGGCTTTAGAACAGTCAATAAAACAGAAATAGGTGTTTTTCTGAAACTCCCTGCCTTTCTCTATTATCCAGTGGATATTGGCAATTTGGTTATTCCATTCTTGGCCATAAATGTAAGGATAAAACAATGTTTAAAAGGTAACGGTTTTGCATGCAAGTTTTTGGTGAAGCAGCAAGAATGTATATATTTTCTTACTGAACTATAGCAGATTCATACATGAATTATCACTGTATAATAAGATTCAATCCTATAGAGAAACTGCCACTGTAAACAAGATGGAAAGTGTGCTTTATCTTCATCTCCTAAAAGGTAGGCTGTCTGAGGGTAGATTTGTGCAATTGCAAAATCTACTTCAGAGGAGTTCCCATTCTGGCAGGGTAAAAAAGAGCTTTATATGCACAGTGTAGTGACATCCTGGCTATACATAGCTCTCTTACCTGAGAATCTCACCATGAGAAAGGATGCACAATTTTAATTGCCATTTGAGGGAACTAAAATGAAGGATGGTGGACACTGGTGCACCTAGAAAAAAAAGGAAAACAGGCTGTGGAGTAACATTTAACTTTGATAGTATCATCCAGCTGTTACAGATCAAGATTCGGCAAATCACTGATCTGCTACCTGTGTAAAATGAAAAATATTTGTCCGATCCATGGACCTGTTGGAATATACTTCATGGATCACATAAGTTCCTATCCCATCTGGAGTCTGAAATTATACACTTCATACTTAGGGTGATTGTCTGAGTGGTTTATTTAAAGAATTAAATCCATGCTTAAGTAGTTAAGACTCAAGTCGACAAAATGTGGCAGATATGTGATCATTTTTTTTCAATATCTGTATAAAGCAGTTATGAAGGACCAATATACTAAACTGGATCCATAATTCTTTAGGACAATTTATTTTTAGTTTTAGGGCAGTAAACACTTTTCCTACCTGGAAAACCATTGTATGAGCACTCATATTTGTCCATTCTATTCAATACTATTATTTTCCTATAGTTTCAGATCTCTCTCCCAATCATTATTTCTTCCTGCTTCTCTTTTCTAGACCAATGGCAGGGTTGCTTCTATCTCTTTAAACCTCAAACAGTGAACAAGATGACATCACAATTGCTTATAGCCAACCAGAACTAATGGTGTACTGAGACAGGCAGGATTTACACCTGCAAAATAATTTGTTCTTACCTAGATCTCAACTTTTTGATCTTTGGAAGGAAATCAAACTGGCAAGTGGCTAGGGCTGCGTTCTCAGGCATGCTGCTTTGCTCATTCACTCAGGAAAGGGAAGGAGGGTTGGGGTAGGGAGAGGGAGGGTGTGCAGGCTCAAGGATACATAGGGGACAGTATGGCAAAAGGAGGACACTATAGGAGCAGCTGTTGGAGCCCTTTACACTGCCCCTTTCACCACTGGTCTTGATTAGTCTGGACATAATAAGGGCTCATACAGAATATTCCATGTGCAACTTTAGTGATTTCTCTTTGTGTGCACATTTGCAAACAGATGTGCATTTCTCTCCCAGATATACAACCACATCTAGTAAAATGTGCACACCTAAAGAACAAGGCAGAAGCTGTGTGCTTTCATCCCACTTATTCTGGAAGAGGAAAGCTCAGTAGAGCATCAATGTTGCCGGTGTCAAGTGGAGCAAAGAGATAGACAGGTGAAGGGGGAGAAATGTCCTCTTCCTCCTCCCACCACTACTGCTATACCATACCTCCATCCCATCCTGCCCTCCCCTAGCTTGCTCCCCCCCCCCTTCACCACATAGATGCACACACCATGCTCTCTTGTCCGAATGAGTGACTAAGTGAGCAAAGGAATTTTAATTGTCATTACCTACATTGAATTAAAAGGGGTTTAATTCTCCCAATACACACAAACATACACATTTATACAAACATATACAGAGGGAAAAGGAAAGGGAGTGCGGAAACCTGGCATAGTAAGATTGACAAGAACATAAGAAAGGCTGTTGGTTTATATGATTTTGCAGATATGCACATATCCATATGCCATCCAAGAAGAAGAAAGATTCAGTTGCTGTTGTTGTGTAAACTAACATAATCTGATTCAGTGAACACATGCACATGGGTAGAAATCCCCTTTTAGATCAATGTGACTTTGGGTGGGGGAAATGTGTGTTTTTGAAGACCAATTTGAGTTTGCAATAAAATGGGTGAGTGTGATATTAATGCGGTCAAACCTGGGCATGGTACTGCTCACTGGAGCTGGGAAATACCCCTTATGGGGATTCAACCACAGATGGGAAGCAAAAACAATGTGCATGACAGAATATTTTCATGAACAGAGCCAAGAGATAACTGAAAAGAGAACACATGTTCCGGCATCACTGAAAATGTCAGTGGAAAACCTATGCCTAGTTTGGCTTAGTTGTAATCCTTAGATGGCAGTATTATGTATTTCTGTTCTACTTACCATGGTTAGAAAACTGTAGCAGAATCAATTCAAAAGTTCTGCAAAAGCAGACTAGATAAACAAAATGTCTTCATTGTATTTTCTTCCTATCTGCATTGCTTTCTTGTTTGGTTTGCCTCTGTTTTTTTTATTTAAAAAAAACACCTCCCAGGAATTATGCAGCATGAAACTGATTCAAAAAGACACAAACACTACTAGAAACGGTTTGTGTCATATCCTTATTATGCCTCGTGCATTCAGAGCAGTAGGAGGTAGTAGTTTTGTGTATATTTAGGTCAAAGTATACATTTCTGTTCCTTTTCATTATCATGCCAATATGTTCTAGTAGACTGCTGATGCTTATTAGTACAAAACAGATAATATTCAAGAAAGTGGAGATTGCGAAAGAAAATGCAGCATAACAATTATACTGTTTAAAGCATTGTGTTTGGACAACAATGCTTTTTATTAATAAGCGTCACCATCTAAAATGACATCTGTTCTGCAACTGCATTGCTTTAAAGTAACAGACACAGCACACTCTCAATGTGTATTTAGACGTAAATGCAATTGTATTTAATATGACTTACTTCCAGGTAGCTTTGAATACGTTTGCAGCCATATACAACCACACACATTTTGACGGGGATGGATTAATCGATGTTCTGCTTCCTATACGATTTTTTTCATTCCATTTTATTGCTGTTGTTGTTATGTGCTTTCAAGTCATTTGTGAATTACAATGACCCTAAAATTAACCAGTTTTCAATTTTTATACAGTCATTTCACAAACATGCAAAAATTCTTGACATTTTTGTATGCAATTTTCCTTAAAGTTTTCTTTGCATGTGCCTTCCTATTTTTGAGTGTATCTTTCAAATCTGAGATCTTGGCCTCAAAATTAATACAGTTATGAAAATGGAAATATAATTGCATTCCACATAGTGGGAAGGCAGTTTCAGTTTTATTTGGATTTGGTGGATTTATCATCTTGAGATGATATTGCAGTAGAGCAGGGCACAACTCTAGAGAGTCTTCTTAGTAGTGGCACTTCTCATTAGTGGCATTTATAAAATCACCACTGAAATCATGATCATTTTAGCTTCTGATGAATATTCTTTTTATTTTTAGCTTTGAAGATTTGGGCCACAGCTTTGAAATGTGTTGAATTTCAGTGTTCTGCTTTTGTCTCTTCTTCTTGATTTTCTGAATATACCCCTGCTAATGTTTCTGTCATGTAATCCAAAAGTGAAGGCGTATATGATATATACTATATGGTATGGAGGTATTCTAAAAATATTAAATTTCTATGGATAATTGTTATAGAATTAATAAATCAGCCAATGGAAACATGTTTGCATATAACATGTTTGTATTTTTTTATATTAGCAGGTAGCAGTCTAAATTTTGACCAATTGTTGACGGTGGCCTATGCTCTGAGGGAAAGTGCCCAGTTGTTCCAGTCAGATGAAATGCGCCCAGCTAATGATCCAAAGGAAAGAATACCGACCCGCATAAGGATGCTGAATGACGTGTTACAGAATCTTGAGAAAAACTTCATAGTTCCACAGGTTCCTCCAGGATTCTACAGGTAAAAAAAAGATTCTGGATTTTTCTCATAACCAATTTAATTGGTTTTCTTCACTCCCAGGTTTATAAATCTCAGCAATAATGCATGATAGAAGTTAATTTAAAAAATGTATTTCTAAACAATTATATCAGCAGCATTAAATTCAATTACATTCTGACAAACAGAAGAGGCCAGGGGAAGGGGGTGGGGATTAGAACAATGGAACATTGTTTTTTCCTATGACTTCAGTGTTAACCAATATTTTCCCTGTTTCTAACTAAATTTTGAATTGGCCCTTCCCAATGTGACAGCCAAGTCTAGACCAGAACACGGCTTGTGTTTTACTTCTGTAGGGCGCTTTGAGCACTCCTTGTGGGCAGATAGAAACAAACACATCATGATTGGTAAGGAAAGTTTACCAGCTCTTTTGGTCTGGGACTAACTTTTGAGTTAGGAAGCTATTTAATGTAGGAGATATAATAGGTCTCATGTATGATGGTCTTTCTGGAAAAAACAAAAGCCATTGTCTCTCTTCATTAGCCTTTTGTGGAGTGGCATGGAAGGGAAGCAATTCTAAGAGTGATAGTAACATCTCCTAACATACTTCTATTCTCTTTGTGATTGGTGGTCACTGTTCAGATATCATTCTGGACAACAGTGGCTCAGATCAAACATTTTCATACTGTGGCCTCATGGCATTTATATTCTTGGGTGGTGGGGAAATGGTAGCTAGCTACAAATGAGAGATGCATCATTTTCATCCCTGGGATGTTGTTGCAAATTATACTATGCTGTGAAGGTGTGTGGATAGAAGCCATTGATGAAAAATAGTGATATCCAATCTGAGCAGCTGGGAGGACCACCAATGCAGCTGTTCTCCCACCTGACAGTCCTTGAAGGTGAGAGTGGTCCTCACACTCATTATGATATCCACCCTTGAGATGTTTCCCAGGACAAATAATTCACAGATGTAAAATACCCTGTATTATTAACATAAACTTAACATAAAGTTGAGATAAATGTGAGAGCTGATATGCAGTGTTGGTGCAGTTTGGTATCCACTGTCAAGTGAGTAAATCCACTTACTTGAAAGAATTATCGATCATCTTGCAGTTATATTGATGGGATTCATTACCTTAGAGACTTCCAGTAAAGGAACCAGTGCAGATTCTTCACCCCAATATTTTTTTCCCCTATTGGATCAAAACAGTTTCAGGGGAGAAACTGGTATAAGCCATTACCTTCAGACGAATACATACTTTCACCTTCAGCATTTTTATTTATGTTATTTTCAATTGACAGACAATTGTCTTGGGTATTTTGTCTGTAACAGTATGACAGTAGGGGGAGGGAATAAACAAAAAAAATCCTCGTATCAATATTTGCAGAGAAGGTAAAGGATGAATGAGAAAGAACAACAAGGCTTTATTTTATTTCACTTCTTCTGCTTACATTTTAACAAACAGCTTTACAATCCTATTTACCCAAAATGCATGATCCATTGAGCGTAATGAGAGTTGACAGTGCATTTTGTATATTTCAGATTGGGGTTTACGTTTAAGGGAAAAAAAACATTTTTGGTAAAACAATCCAAAAGAAAAGTGTGTGTGGGGGTCTTTCTCCCACAGTGGAGGCCTTGTTTTGCACTGTGTTTCAGCCTGAAGTGGAGATTTATGAGTGAGTTATAAACCTCTGAAATAGTGGTTTATAATGGAAACGCTGGCAGAGCTTTAAGTATAGCAGCACAAACAGTGCTGCAATAAATACTCAACTTCATCTGTAAACAGAAATTTAGGATGCAGTTTGCAGCCTTGACCTTCAGGCTCCAACTGTGCTTAGATCATTAAGATTCCATAAATACTGTAATTTACTGCCTTCTGAAGGGAGAATATGTGCCCATAATAAAGCACATATTCTTCATAGGTGGAAAATTATTGCTTCCTATATATTCATTGGGACTTATGTTCTCTGGTTTAGTCGTAGTGCTTGACAAAAGCGAAAGCATCACTGCTCAATCAGCATTGGGTGAGCTAGTAATCATCATTTCTCTTTAGCATCCTGAAGCCTACAGTTTTAATTCTTATAACAGACAGATAGGGAGGGAGGGACAATTGATGCTTGCACTAGATTACCATAGGGGAACATATGCACACAAGTTGCAACTGATATATCAATTGTGTGACAAATGTGATCAGTTCCAGCAACACTGGATCCTTGAGTGCATGTTTGGTATATAGGGTAGAATGGTATTTCCATAAAATTATCCTGATTTGTAAAGTCCAGTTGGTATCCAAACTGTAATGACCTCTTTGTCTTCTTTTTTGGGCTCCCCACCTCTGGAGAAAAGAGAAAAACAGCAGATGGCGTAGCTTAGTAGTTTATATAGTCAAACTTAGCATAAGAAGTCGCTGTTGTGGCTGCTGCTGCTGCTCTTCTGTCACTACAACCCAACTGAAGTGCAGCCTACAACTGCACTAGCAGTAGGTGTTGGTGACCATTTCCAGCCTTGGACTGTTGGAGAGAACGATGCCAAGAACAACAACAACAATCCTCTCCTCTTCTCCCTGTTCTTGCTTCTACTGATGGAACCCAGATCCCAGTCAGTGCCTTTCTTACTCAAGTCCTTTGCACATGGGGACCTAGTAATTGCAGATGGGGACCTAGTAATCCAGCGGTGGTGATGGTGGGGGGGGGGCTACCAGCTAGCCACATTTGTCTTTGAAGCAGCCGCTGCATCTCTCTTGCTCATTGATTTGACTGGAGAGGGAGGTGGAAATCTGAAATGGTGGGAGTCATGGATTTCTGCCATTTTCTAAATCAGGAGTCCTCAAACTTTTAAAACCGAGGGCCAGGTCACAGTCCCTCAAACTGTTGGAGGGCAGGATTAGAATTTGAAAAAACATGAATGAATTCCTATGCACATGGCACATATCTTATTTGCAGTGCAGAAAAACACTTAAAACACTACAATAATTAAAATGAAGAACAATTTTAACAAATATAAACGTATTAGTATTTCAATGGGAAGTGTGGGCCTGCTTTTGGCTGATGAGATAGGATTGTTGTTGTTGTTGTGTTATTTCAAGTCATTTCAGGCTTAGGTTGACCCTGAGCGAGGGCCAGGTAAATGACCTTGGAGGGCCTTATTTTGAGGACCCCTGTTCTAGATCCTTGCATCTCTCTCCAACCACATTTCTCTTCAGAAGTGTATTTATGCAGATTTGCAAATAGAGTACACATTTATGTAGGCTGCAGCTCCAAAGGTTTCAGATTTTGTAGCATTTTCATATGGAATACTCAAACTCTAATTTATTTTAACTACTTAGTTTCTGTCACTGCAGGTCACATTATATAACCAGATATTATTCAGTGCTCTGCAAGCTCCAAAAGATCAGGCTATTTATTTTGCAAATAGGACCATAGAGTATGTTTGCTTTGAACTATCTACCAGTATGGTATCCATCGTGGACCGACTCCACTGCCAACTGGATCAGGGAGGGTCGGCTCTTCTGGTGTTGCTAGATCTCACAGCGGCTTTTAACACAGTAGACCATGACCTTCTGATTCATCGGCTCTCGACTGTGGGAATCAGAGGTATAGTTCTCAACTGGCTGTCCTCCTTCCTCCGTAACCAAGGTCAGCACGCTGAGTGGGGAGGGCAGATATCGGAAAGGTCTCCCCTATCCTGTGGGGTGCCCCAAGGAGCCATTCTCTCCCCCCTCTTATTCAAGATCTACATGCAACCTCTCGCATAGCTGGTCCGAGACTTCTGGTTAGAGTGTTACCAATACGCCGATGACACTCAACTTCTCCTGAAGATGGCTGGTCAACCAGACACAGCACTGTGTAATCTCCATCAGTGTCTGGAGGTTGAAGTGACTTCATGTGTAGTTTAAAAGAAAACAGTTAAAACAATGTGACACAAATGAGCATTAAACAATCAACCCAAAGATATAGACGTTCAAGAGACATTAATGAGTAGATTTTCATGTGGAGCCAATGTGCAGTGTCCTTTAACTTAGGACTTTAAAGGTCACAATCCATCATGGGAATTAAAGCCCAACACATTTATAGCACAGTCAGACAAGGCTCCTGCCATGAACACTGATCTGGAGTCACAATGTCTTGCTGATCTTGTGTTCTTGTATCCTCAAGGAATAGGTTTCATGTAATCATCCAGTCATGTTGCTATGTGCTATGCTGCGTTCTGTTGCTCTTACTATCTTCTATCGAATACTCAACTTCTTCTCCCATCCCCATACATATTCTTTTGAGGTCTGTTCTCCCCTCAGTTGAATCTGAATCTGCCCTCATAATCCAACATTTTCACTTGCATAGAGACAAGAATGTCCAAGAACAGTTGGCCATGTTTTGTAACTGTTTCTCTTTATAGTACAAATTGCATTTTACCCTAAGTTGACACTATGTCATAAATTTGTTCTGATATTGTATCTGAATCCCCATGATGAAAGAGATTAGGATCTTCTCCTTCTCCATCCCACCACATCTATCTTCCTTGACATGGTCTTGTGCCTGCAGATCATAATCAGAAGCTCCTTTGCTTGCAGATATTCCTATCAGCAGAACTCTGAGATCTACTTACAGAAGGTCATTTCTGACATCATAAAAGACTTGTGTTTAACTACCATAACTGGCATTTTTGAGTTAGGACTCCACTGTCCATGCACTGAACTGGATGGGAGTTAATGTGACTCTCTTGCTATTCTAATTTGAGATCCTTTCAGACTACATAATTATAGTTTCACACTATATAATTATGTTTCCACTTCAGCTGCCATGACAACATCTTATGGAATCCAGTCCTTTGCTTTTGAGGAAGCACAAGAATTCCCTTTCTTAAAACTGTAAATTCCAGCAGACTGATTAGGAAAGCAAGTAACTGAACCATTATAAAAACAGGAGAGAGCAGCTGCATTTTCTTTCCTTGTCCTCATCTTTACACTCTAAAAATACATGGCATAAAATGAAAAAGGAATGAAAACAGGAAAATGCAAACACATGCTCTGAGTATTGTGAGACTCCTTGGCCTGGTAGAATGCCTATTGAGAGTAGTGGAGAAGCAACAGTTAATGAAACAGATAACTCCAGAGATGTGATTGCGGGTTTGCTTTTCTTCTCTCCCTGTTCCATAGCCTTGCAGAATATGATTCAACATAGCAGAGGAAATGATCCCAGAAAATATCCTGTACAGATCCATTTTAAAATATGCCTCATTTCTTTCAATGGGATAGACCCACATAGGCATGTATAGCACTTCAGCTTAAGTATGGAAGGTCCATGACATTTTAGCAAGGGCTATAACTTCAGAGTAGCAGTGTAAATTATATGAAAAACATTAGAAGTTCTGAAGAAGAACATTTTTCTTAGCAATGAACAGGAAAGTGATATGCATAGTTCTGCTGGAAAGCACTTTATACATCATCACAATTTCAGTGTATTTTCTCTACAGCTCCAGGCTGTTAAATTACAGCACTAATACCACAATTTTTCATTGGATCCAGCACATTCTGTTCTGTGACTAAACTCTAGACTCAACTGGTGGAAAATGAAGTGGAGGAAGCAGGAGGCAAGAATATTGCTTGAGGAATCTCTGTTGCAAAGTGAGGTGCAGAAATATTATGAGGTGTAAATAGTATTTCTTCCTTTGATAACAAATGCCATCAGTGTCGTGTCTGCAGGTGGGACTAAAAAAAGATGTCCTCTGATTCCTTCATCCCCAAAATATAGTCCATTACTAGTTTTTTCCCCTGCCTATTTCAGCCTGTCTACCTTAACTAAACAAATTAGTCAGTGACTTCTGTTAATTCTTGTATGACACAACCCCCTCATTGACAGATTCTATATTATCAGTTTCACTTACTCATGTTCCAAAAATATTCCTCCCCTGGAAGACTTTGTGGGCCTCTCTAAGCCCTCCAATGCAGTTGTACAGGGTGTCCATAAAGTCTCTTTATCATTACAAAGTAAATCAAAAGACAAATATGTGGAAATTACTACAAAATTAGAAGTAGATATTGAATTTTTGCCTCATTTAATGCATTTAATGTTTCTCTATATAGGTGTCATTAATTAATTACATGAAGGGCATCAAGATGATACTCAATTTCTCACCATGTTCATTGTAGCATAGTCTCATCCATGGTGACAATGACATCAGTGATCTTTTGCTTTAGGTCAGAGATATCTCATATCTTTGTTTGATACACAATATCTTTAACATAACCTCATAGAAATAAGTCCAAGGGAAATGATATCTGCATGGCAGGGGATTAGACCAAATGTAGCCCTTGTTGTCTCTTTCTATTATTCTATAATGATTTCAAGTTTGCTCTGGTTCTTTTCTTAAATAGGTATGTTTGTTCTCTTAATTGCATATGGGAAAAGTTTCCTGGTATATTTTAATTGACCATAACATTTCTTTGCAGAAATATTGTGTGTTTTCACTGATGCAATGTAGCCCCAGGTGTATTCATGCTATGTTCACACTGCTTAATCACAATTAATCATATTTATTTCTGAGATCCTGTGTGAATGCTAGTGGTTTATGCCAGTTTTGTTTTGTAATATTTCCACTGCATCTGGGCTGCACAACTGCAGCGTGATGGTACCAGGTTACACCTCAATGGCTAAAAAGTGGCTGGGTGGTAGAGGAATTTTGGGCACCATACAACTGCCATTACATGGCTGGAAAAGAGGCACCAGATGGCACTTGATTGATCATGCAGGTTTGCTTCAGTAACATCTGTCTGCAGTTGTGCAATGGCGGAACAGTTGTGGTTTGTTGAGAGCCTGTAGACCAGTGGATTAGTCCCTTTGTTTATTACAAAATGAGCAACTCAAAAATAGAATGCAAAACTCAAATTTACTCTTGTATAAGCAGAGTTCAAGAAAATAGTGACTTCAAAACAAACCAATAATATACAGCCACAGTTTTTCTGAGTATTACACTCACATATAATCTATGCATTTGACTCATGCAATTCTTTCAGCAGAAAATATGTCTCTTCCCACTTTTCATACTTGGATGTGGAGGCAATCAGAGAACACAAACTTGCCAGCATCAAATGGACTGCAAATCAGGAGCTTATGCTGAGTAGCAAGGATTCAGCAAGCCCAGGAATAAATGTTCAGTAAGCCCAAATCATAGAAAAAACACTCCCCAGTTATACCCCTTTGGGAGTGGTCCAAACTGATTGACCTTAATTACTCAGCCTGTGTGTTGCAATTAATCCGGGCAAGTCTTTCCCTCTTAATACACACCCAGTAGTGATCCCACTGGAACTTAACCATGTATCTTAATAGGAACTGTTGGAAAAGGTGACAATTGATGTCTCCTTTTGTATTCATTGGGGGGAAACATGTCATCAACAGCATTATAGCCAGTAACTGCTGGGTATGGAACTTTTTTTCTCAGGAATGTTATATCAATAATAATGAAATATTTTAGTTTTTAGAAGGGATATTTAGAAGGGATCATGTTAACTATCCCTTCTGAGACAGTCTTTCTTTTCTTTGCTTGAAAACTCAATCTTTGCTATCTGTTATTGGATTTATACCCTTTATTTGTGGCATTTGGTATCTTCTAACACTCATATTGGCTTTTCTTCTTGCTTTCCATTATGGAAGTGGTAATAGCTAGTACCTCAGACTTTTCTTGTAATATAGAGTACTGACTGCATAATCTACTGTCATGCAAGACTCTCACTTTTTGAAATAGAGAAGTCCTACATGATATTCATCTGAATGGTTCTGCTAAAAGATTTCCTGTGAAAGTATGCATTTATAACCTCAACACTTTATGGCTAAGGGTATTCCTTCTTGTCCTGCCCATTTGAATTTCTGCACTTTCACTCAGCTCTTTTTAGGAATCATTGCCCTTACTTGAGCCTGAACTCAGCTTTGACTTTTGTCTCAGCCATAATATTCTTTTTATGATGTTGCTTGTAATTGTATTATGCTTTTATTTGATTGTATTTAATGTGCTTTGTTTTATCAGTAATCTTGGGCTTGTCCCTTTGTAAGCTGCCCCGAGGCCCCTTGGGGAGATGGTAGTGGGGTATAAAAATTAAGTTATAGTATTATTATTATTAATTTCATTTACATAATTGCAGAAATGCATGGATCTTGTATAGTCTTCTGTTCCACAGCAGCAAATTGTTGCACCACAACCACATTACCTCTAGCCAACATTTCTAATAATGAGAAATGAGAGCAGTTGAAATCCAACAAAATATTTCTCATTACTGTTCTACACCTAACATCTGGGTTGTCAACTTGTGACATCAATGCTGTGGAGTCCTTGAGAGTTTTAGCACGCCTGTGATACATATGGAGATCATTCTTGAAGTACTGTGAACACATGCACTTTAAAGTGAGGTATGAAGGGTTATTTCCCATCATCATTATTATTATCTTTATTTATACCATGCCTTTCTCCCCATGGGGACTCAAAGCAGCTAACAATCCCACTCCTTAGTCATAATTTTAAAAGCGCAATACAAAACTTTAAAAACGATTAAATAATACAGTGTGGTAAGAGATTAAAATATAATAAATACACATAAATTAGTCTTTCAGGAGGCACCAGCACCACAACACAGGATGCACCTCAGGATCTCTCCCCCCCTTCCCCCATAATAACCCCAAAAACTAGGTAAGTAGGGACTGAGACTACTCTTAAATGATCTGCTACAGTCGTACTACCAATATGTTTTTATTGGTTTTGTATGGTTTTTATATTATATGCTAAATGTTTTAAATTGTATTTTATGTTGTTGGGGGCATCAAATTGTGCTGACTGTAAACCACCTTGAGTCGCCTTCGGGCTGAGAAAGGCAGTATATAAATACGGTAAATAAATAAATAATAATAAACATGTAGTTGTGCGTCTTCTTGAATTATCAATCAGAAGTATGCTAAATGATAAAGCACTAATAAAGTATTAAGATCAGAATTGTTGAGCGTTTCCAGAAATAATAAAGGATTCCTGTACTTCATCCTAGAAATATGAGTACTATCCTGGTACCAAGCTACACTGGACACATGGAAGATGCCTTGAAGTACACATGGTGCTTCCAAGCATCTTCATATTTAAGGTCATTTCAGTAATAATGGATGAACACATCAATTTGACCTCCTCCGGCAATATCTACAAGTAGGAAATATGAGTTACAATCTGCCTGACAACATTGAGGCCATGTTATTCAAGATATTCATTCTACATTAGTATACAAAGAAAAAACCCTTCCTTCTAGCATCAGTAGACAACCTCGTCATTTAATCTTTTCTTGGAACTAATATACCCAGTTCTTTTAGTCTTTCCTTTTAGATGCTTTAGTATCCTAATGCTCCTCGTAATCCTTTCCAATTAATATATTTCTTAAATAATCTTTTAACCCTGCTGTTCTGTTCGGGTATGAAATGACCCGTTTTGAAAATTAGAAATATTTTTCTTCATTCCTGTTTGATTTTGAAACTTGTGGTTCCTTCTATTTTCCTAAGTTACGGGGTTTATACTAAGGGTACAAAAATTTTTTGTTTCGGTGCTTTACTTTTTGAGATACAGTTTTTTATACACTTGTTATGTTCGGGTCAAAAATGACCCGGTAGCCTTTTATACTAATCTAATACCATATTTTGAGTAAAACAAAGGATGTTTAGTTTATTTTGAGACTACTTATTGCATCTACTATTGTTTATCAAGTTATCTACTTGTGTAACTCCTCCATGCCCTCAGAATAGTACCTTTGTTATGCAAAACAGTAACACAATACTAGCCTCTCCCATTTCCTCAGTCAGAAATTGCAAAGCTGTTGAAAATAGCTGCTTTCTGAAGCAGCTGAAAGAGTTTACCTCAAAGCCTTGAATTCATTGTGAACAGACTAAGTAATGTGAATGTTTACTGTTGTGTGTTTTCATATGCCTGTTATTATATCTGATATGTGATTGATATATGATTGCCATGTGTTTTGCTATATGACTGATATGTAATAGCCATTTGTGATCATCTATTTTGTACTGTTACCTCCCACCTGGAAGGCATTACATCTGACCTATGACTGTATACATGTAGATTGTTATTCCTTATGATATGTATTACTACTGATGTTAGATATATTGTCCCATGCTTTGTATTGGGATGTCCTTCCTTTTACTTTTTGCTACATATTACAGTTTATTGATATTTTGCTACCCTTGTGAGTAGTTTCTGGTTATTCAGAGTGACTTTTTCCTCAGTGTGTTTCTACTGTTTTCATAGCCTGCCTGGCTGCATTTACCAGGTGTGTGTGACTCCTCCCTGCCATCAGAATAGTACCTTTGTTATGCAAAACAGTAACAGGGAGAAGCCACATAAATGCATGGAATGTGGAAAGAGCTTCAGTCGGATTGGACATCTGTATCCATCAAAGGACCCACACAGGGGAGAAGCCACATAAATGCAAGGAATGTGGAAAGAGCTTCAGTCGGATTGCACATCTGCGTATCCATCAAAGGACCCACACAGGGAGAAGCCACATAAATGCATGGAATGTGGAAAGAGCTTCAGTCGGATTGCACATCTGCGTATCCATCAAAGGACCCACACAGGGGAGAAGCCACATAAATGCATGGAATGTGGAAAGAGCTTCAGTCGGATTGCACATCTGCGTATCCATCAAAGGACCCACACAGGGAGAAGCCACATAAATGCATGGAATGTGGAAAGAGCTTCAGTCGGATTGCACATCTGCGTATCCATCAAAGGACCCACACAGGGAGGAGTCACATAAATGCATGGAATGTGGAAAGAGCTTCAGTCGGATTGCACATCTGCGTATCCATCAAAGGACCCACACAGGGGAGAAAGCACATATCATATAAACTTGAGTATATACTTTAGTATAAGCTGACAGCTATATAATATAAGGCACCTAATTTTATGACAAAAATTGGGAAAACTTACTGACTTGAGTATAGGCTGAGGGTGGGAAATGAGGCAGCTATGAGGTGGAAAGGAGGTTTCTGGAGAAGAAAGACAGTGGAAGGGGGAAACTGGAGAAGGGGAAAAGATTTAGATGAGAAAGGGGTGTGGAAAGTGCTTTTCTTTCTTTGCCTTTGAATAAATAGATTAGCAGAAAACTTTTGGGGGAAAACTGATTTTTTTGATTTTTTTCTGATTATTTTTTCTGATTATTTTATTATTATTTTTTCAAATTGTTTTTATACTGTTAAAATTTATTTTAGTTTTAAGTTAGTTGTACTAATAGTTACCTGAAGTTGTTGTTGATGTTGTTGTAAAATATATAGCTGATTATTCACGCACAAGTTGTTACTTTGGTGTAACATGCAAATTAGGCTTTTTTTTTACATTAATCAACACAAAATTTAAAAAATTTTTTTTTCAATTTTTCTTTGATAATGAACAACTATGATCACACACAGTATAATAATGCAACAGGTATTCAAAAAGAACTTTTCAGTGGCTCAAAATAACATCCGGGTCAAAAATGACCCGAACATAACAAGTGTAAGTTTTTCCGAACAGAACAGCACTGTTAAGTTTCTTCAGCAGAGCTTCATAACTTAAATCTGCCATTACAGAGTTATGCACTGCTGGTGCCATATGATGCTTGGTATTGGCAGCGTTGTGAAACCAAATGCACAGTATAAAGCAGTAATGAATTCAGAACTGGATGCACAGCAATGGCTTGTCCATCAGGTGAAAAAAAGAGTCAATAGTTTGGCTTTTTCCTTTGATGTATAAAGACAGCTCCCTTCCAAAGACCCAAAATGCATCTATTCAGCATTGTTGTGGTCATGGCATCTGCAGCTTCGTACTGGATAGATACAAATACAACTTTCAGGTAAAAATGCTTGTTCAGGTAAAGGTCCTTCATTCACTTCTCTAGTTTTATCTCCCCCGCCCCTTTTTTTCCAAGACTAGGATTCAAGGCACATTGCAAATTAAAATGATCACAATATAATAACCGTGATTACGTTTTATTGTCTTTGATCCTACTTGGTTTATGGCCATAGGACAAGAGTGCTCGCTTTACATCTAAATATGCTTCCTATACCATCCCAACCAAAATGCAAATGCTATAGTCACACCAATGTCACAGTTTCTTTGTTGCATGCTTTTGCCACCTTTGTTTCATCTAACAAAGCCAATTAAAATGAAGTCTTAAAAGCCAGTGTGTTGTATTTTGCACTTTTAGTTGGCACAGTAAATATAGTGCAACTAGATACGCAATATGGTAGATATGATGCAATGGTGTCAGCCACATGACCTTAGAGGTGTCTATAGACAACGCCGGCTCTTCAGCTTAGAAATGGAGATGAGCACCACACCCCAGAGTCAGACATGACTGGACTTAATGTCAGGGGGAAACCTTTACCTTTACTAGATATGTATATTTGAAGTTTTGTTGTTTTAGATTTGATTTAGTTGGTTGGTTTGTCGTTGTTTTTCCTGTATGGTTAACATAGCAACTTTGAAACAGAAGAAATAAGGTGCAGACCTTGAACAGGTGTGTGCCTATGGTTATGGGATTGTGGCCGGTAAAATGAAACTGAAAGCTAAACAAATAGAAGCGCTAGAGTGGAGATTCTCAATCTTCCAAAGCCAGTATCCACATTGGATCAACATGTGTCTGAAGCACATATTCTGGATCTATAGTCCAAAAATATAACTTTCCATGGACTTTGAGCCCTCTGATGGAGCTTTAACTTAAAACAATAATGCAAGATAATAATATATAATAACAATAAACTTTATTTATATACCACACTATCTCCCCAAAGGAACTCAGATATGAGCCTCAATCCTTCTTTTTGCAGGAGTTATTATTCTTGCCACGGCCTATCCCCTAGAGGTTGTATATAAGGGCAAGAATTGCAGTTCTTTAGTATTTAAACTCAGTTTGATTTTGCATTTTAATATTCATCACTCTTCGAAGAAACAAATTTAGCGCAAAGTCCCCAAGTAATAATGTCTAATCTGATAATGCTCTTACAAATTCCTGCTGTGGTTTTGATCTTTCTTCATTATCAGTTATCATGCTGAATCATGCCCTCACTTAATAAATCCCAGGACGAGAGAAATTGAGCATAACCTAGTTGAAGTGACCTGGGGGTTTTATACCTATAGAAGATTTTGAGGACAAGTGAGAGAACTGTGGGGGGAACCACTTTGGAGATCAACTTGTCTTCACGCCAAGTTATATTTGAATGAAAACAGTTATTCCTTTGAATACCACAAATCCATAATAAATAAAAATAGCCAACACAATTAAGTTAGTTCTTTCTCTGCAGGATTTTACTTTCCCTCGTTACAATGAAGAGCTTGGGAAAGTACTTTAGGACTAGGATTCCTCTCATCTTTCAGACAGCCCAACCACTATGGGAGCAGAGCTTTAAAAATAACTTCAGGCAATACTAAACATAGGGTAGCAGGAATTACATGCTGGATTATTTTGAATCTTATTTTAATGTAAACATTTGAATTTTATTATTAATGTTCTAAAATTAATTAAAATCTTTCTCTGAGATTCAGGTTAATCCATCAAAAATACCGTTTTGGGTCTTTCTGAACCTGGTCTTCTCAGGCAACCTTCAATGTGGTGCTGTGGTGTAGGATGTACAATTTATTATTTGTGGAAGGGTGCAGTATAGTTTAAGCTTTCCAGAAACTAGTTTGGTAGCATGGTACAGAATCATGGATACTAGACATGAGAAAAAAGTTATGAAAATTAAATGAAATCGGAAGGGATTTGTATGTAATGGGACTTTCTAGTTTATACGCATCGCGGCGATCCCGGAAGTACCCTTTCTTTTACGACACTTTGCGGCGCCATTTTTGTATCTGGTGCGTAAGTGTCGTAGGGACGTCGGATGGCTTCTTTGCCCTTACTCAACGTGGTTTCTGATTGGCTAATGGAGACCAGGTGGTACCATAAAACCACCTTCTTTTCTTTAGCCAATCAGTGAGCGAGGGCCTCCTCCTCCTCTCCCGCCTATGGCAGGGTGGCGAGAGAGGAGGAGGATGCCCCCCCGCACCCCTCGCTGCCTCTCTCTAGCCCCGATCCATGGATCGAAGCTAGAGAGAGACAGCGAGGGGTGCGGGGGGCATCTTCCTCCTCTCTCGCCGCCCTCCCTCCTTTCCCTGCCAATAAACCGGAGTATTGGCAAGGAAAGGAGGGGGGGAGGAAGCGAATCGCCTCCTCCTTCCCCTCCTTTCCCTGCCAATAAACCGGAGTATTGGCAAGGAAAGGAGGGGGGGAAGCGAATCGCCTCCTCCTTCCCCTCCTTTCCTTGCCAATACTCCGATTTATTGGCAAGGAAAGGAGGGGGAAGTGAATGCCCCCCTCCTTTCCAATAAACCGGAGTATTGGCAAGGAAAGGAGGGGGGAAGCAAATCGCCTCCTCCTTCCCCTCCTTTCCCTGCCAATCCTCCGATTTATTGGCAAGGAAAGGAGGGAAGGAGGAGGCGATTCCGCCTCCCCCTCCTTTCCTTGCTCATCCCACGCTTTTACAAGCGCGTTGATGACTAAAAAAGGCCAATCTGAGATAGGCAAGTTCGGTTGCAGAAAGCACAGCAGAAATTCCAAAATCATAAGCAAATGCATTAAGCCTTGGTGCGCTGTAGATCCTGGCAGGGAGGAGGGACAGGGAGGGCCCCGTCTGCTCCTCCTCCTCTGCCAGGATCTAAAGCGCATTAAGCCTTGATGCGCTTTAGATCCTGGCAGGGAGGAGGGGCAGGAGGGCCGTCTGCTCCTCCTCCTCTGCCAGGATCTAAAGCGCATTAAGCCTGGTGCGCTTTAGATCCTGGCAGAGGAGGAGGAGCAGACGGGACCCTCCCTGCCCCTCCTCCCTGCCAGGATCTAAAAGCGCATCAAGGCTTAATGCGCTTTAGATCCTGGCAGAGGGAGGAGCAGACGGGGCCCCCTGCCCCTTCTGCCTGCCAGGATCTAAAGCGTGCCAAGCCTTGAAGAGGCTTCATGACTGGCCAACTTCAGCCCTCCAGATGTTTTGGACTTCAACTCACTCCTCCCTCTCTCTCCTTCTCTCTCTGCTTTCTCTCTCTCTCTCTCTCTCGTGGCTTCCCCCTCACTTCTCTTCTGCCTCCTCTCTTCCCCCACCGCACGGGCCAACTTCAGCCCTCCAGGTGTTTTGGACTTCAGCTCTCACCATTCCTCACAGCCTCAGGCCTCTTCCTTTTTCCCTCAGCCTGGACAAACTTGGGCCCTCACTCCTTCAGGATCGGGGTGAGAGAGTGGCAGCGAGGAGCGAGGGGGGGGGCTCCTCCTTTTTTTGCTGCTTCCAAGAATAGAATACCCCCTCCCTCCCTCCTTCCCTCCCTCCTTCAGTTTACCAGCTGTTTGGATTTCTGGGAGTTGTAGGCCAAAACCATCTGGAATGCGCATGCACTGGCATACGAACTACTAACGAATTTCGTTAGTAATTACGTTACATTTTAGAAATTTTTGGAAATTTTTTTGTAAGTCTTTCTATCACTAATTAAAAAAATACCCCCCCCCCCATTAGATTTTTGAATCCCTATTTTTGGGTTCTAAACCATGCCTAATGGATACCTTCTTTAAAATTTGAAGTTAAAGTCAAGAGTGGATTCATCTGCTATCATTCCTTCCCTCCGCTGCAATTGTATGACTATACTAACCTGTTACCTGTCATGTCAAGGTTATGATCTGTCTCTTCAATTGACCCACAAAACTCATCTTAAACCCCATTCAGCTGCATCAGGGAATAGACTTCTGCAGCACCGGCCAGCAGGGGGCTGAAGGATGATTTGCCCAGCCCTTTCCCACTGGACACACATTACTTATTGGTAGAAATAAACTGGATACACAATCCTTTAACATCCTACTTTCCAGTGCCATGGAACTACATCCTTCAAATGGAATTTATTATCATGGCAGTGACAGTGGTACCACAATCATAAATGTGAATGGAAAATAGTTATGAGGCTGTAAGCCTAATTTACAACATTGTGACTAACAGGAGGTGTCACATTTTTTGGAAGTTTTAACTAGGGATAGGTTCATTCAGAAAAGCCTAAAAGTTTCAATTTTTGACTTTCGAAGCAGTTTTGAACCATGCAGGAAAAGAGAGTGTGTGTGTAGGGGGGGGGGGATCCGAATTTGAACCCCTCACCTCCCCCCCCCCCTAAATATTCCATAATGTTCAGATGGCTCCCAAGTTTATTTTAATTTTCACAACCATTAAGCAACTTTGGTAAAGCCCAAAAACTTTTAAAATCTCATGCTTTCCCTCCCCTGGTGATGCAAGGGAGGGATGAGGTGGGTGTGACTAAGCACAGCCATTGCTGTAGTTTGTGAAGGCCAGGCCCCCAATGGTAGAGATTGCAAAAGGCCCTGCTGTTAAACTACATTTCCCACACTGCCTTGCTGCTCATTAGCCAAAATGACCAAAGGGGCCAAAATATTATAGCTGTCTGCAGCAGTCTTCGTCTAAATATAAAATAAACTGAATCTCCAAAGGTGTCTAAAGAAGGCAGCAAAGCAAGAAACAACTTTTGCAAAGCCATGAGAACATAAACTGATTAAAAACCAATCATTTCACTTTGGCCTGATTGCTATGAACAAAGCACTGGGGTAGCCAGCCACAGCCAGCCAGCCCTTTACATCAGTAAGTAATGATAAAATAATAAAATGATTGATTGCATCTGCAAATAGGAATAAATAGATGGATGTGTCTTGAGAGTCCCCTCCAACTCTGTAGAGGAAGCAAATGGATGTCAGGATTATGGCTTTCTGCCCAGAAAAAGGGGGTCAGTCTAGATGTCCCTCGATGGGGTCTGTACTATGATTTGTGTTCTCCACCAATTTAACACAGTTTGTGCCACACAAATAAGGTTTCTGGAGTAGAACAACTACTTTCAAAGTAAAGACCACAAAATGAAACAGGAAATAACACTTTCAAACCAGGAACAGATTTTCTTAATTATTAAAAAAATGTTTTATAAAAAAACCTTTGAAAATTCACCAAAAAACCATGGATATGTCAGAGGTTATGAAATTTGGTGAACGAACAGTGGTCCATGTGTTCTATCAGTGTAGCAAGTTTCATCAGAATTGGTTTAAAAATGAGGGAGGGAGAATCCCCTGAATTTTTTTTCCTACTGCGCATGTATGTCTGCCTAATGGCAACAATTTGGAAGTGTTGGAAAGTTTCCATTTTAAAAAAATGGAAGTGACTTTAGAATCAAACCACCAGTGCCCCCTACATCCAAAACTAAATTTGAAGCATTTTTTTAATCAACCAAGCCTAGTTTTAACTCTAAAGGTCATGGGTCAGTACCTGAAGCAAACCTCCAGTTGTATCCCAAAACATCTCAGCTGTATTTTGAAAATATGGATGGTAAAGGGGATGGAATCATCTTGGTTTCAGTAGGGAGTGCTGGTGGCCAAGAAATCTTGCAAAAGTGCAATGCCTGTATGGACTGGCTTGCAATTGCTTCACTTTTTGCAGCTAATGAGGAATTGACTTATGTAAAAGAAGGAATCAATAGGTGTTTGTAGATATTTGGCTGAGCTTTTGAGGCCTCCCCTAGGGAGGGAATTTGTATGCCACAGGATGTGAACTGACATTTATTTTATGTGTGCATGCAAGAATACAGTATGTCAAAAGATTTCTGCTTGCTGGACAAAGTATGACATGTTTCCATTTTAGGATTATTTTTGCCAAAAATATATTTGGACAAAATATAGAACAATTTGTTTTTTTGTGCAAAAATACTACTAAGCATGTGCAGCTCCCTACATTTTGTGCGAAAAGTGTTTTTAGTGCAAAGTATATATGGGGGGCATATATGAGAGAAAATAAATCACAGTAAATGGCTATTTTCTCAGTGGCATCTCAATATGCCCTTTCATGTTAAGGATGAAAAAATTTGGGGAAATTATTTGCATCCCTTCTGTTTCATGCTTTTATTTCTCTCCATCAGGTCCCATCTACATGGCCAAATGCAGTTTAGCTGCATTGAACTGGAATAAATGAGTTCATATAAACCAGTTCTTAATATTCAATTGATGGATGGTACTAACCAACAGGATACTATTTAAAGTGTACACCAGAACTTAGTTTTCCACTGACAGTTCCAAAGTGTTCCAATATAAGGCAGTTCTTCCTAATCCAGACAATGTATAAAATATTCAGTATGAATGAACAAATTGTAGTTTTTAAAATTTCAAATTACATTTATTTTAAGATAATGTGCATCAAGCATTCCATATGTAAATGTGTTTCATTTTTCTTTGTTTCAAACCACCAGGAAACACGTAATTTGCACCTGTTAATTTTTTGCTTGTTATGCCTCTACTTACTTAATGAAATATTCTAGGCAGCACCTTGAGTAAATTTACTAGAAACATCTGGGACATTGCTGGTTCATTTTCCCCCTTGATATGAATTGTAACTTGTGAGACTTGGAACAATGCCTACTTGGAATTGTAATTTCTGGGTTTGCACACTCATTATTTCTTAACTCTAGCTGCTTTATGAAGAAATAGGCATTGAATGTATGGCTAGAAAACAGCAAGCCTATTTCAAAGTAATGACTAGTGATAATTCACTAAAAGTAATCTACTGGAGGAAATATGTTTTACTACTAGCAAATATGTGGAAAGATGGCAAATGCCATGTGGGGAGTGTTACAAAAGCTTAAATTCAGTATCTGAGTGTGAAAGTATCATCATTCCTCCTATTTCTCGTCTTCATGTATGATTGTTTCAACCTATGTAGCAAAAATAACACCACCTGTATGCAAATGGGAGGTACCAGCAAGCTTGTGG
This sequence comes from Anolis apletophallus, assembly GCA_030556195.1. Lineage (NCBI taxonomy): Eukaryota > Metazoa > Chordata > Lepidosauria > Squamata > Anolidae > Anolis > Anolis apletophallus. The sequence continues at coordinate 20,696,974 of JARBWK010000010.1, read as the reverse complement.
GGAGAGAGCTACATTTTGTGAAAGTACAGCATCCTTTACAAAACATCTCCCTGGTGGAACATTCAATTTTATGTTACTTCTTTTCTGCTTGCAGGCCACAGCCATTTTCTGCCTGCAAGCCACTTAGTTATGTATATGATACTCAAATTTCATTGAATATCATTTTTTGTCTCCAAGCTTGTTCCCTCTGAGGTGTATTTGGAAACCACTTGTAGGAAGTTCAGAAAGTTTTCCATCGCTGTCCAAAATCCACATAAACACTATGGCCAGGATTCTGTTGGTTTTAAATGAACAAAAGGTATCCTTATGCATGTATTTTATGACCTCATCACATTAAGATGAGAAAGCATGGGTGACCATACTTTAAGGTAGAGAATCACTCCTCTTATATTGTCAGCAGCTCTGTTTCATGTTTTGCCTCCCCATCACATTCACACTCACACATGGAAACTTAAGAGCTGGCAATACATTTATCTTACATTCATCACAAGGTCAGTATTACTTTTTTGTTTTTAATCAGGAGAAACAACAGTATCCAAAAACTAAGTGATCCCTTGTGCTGCCCAAAGCCCCTAACATTAAAGGAGAATTACACCAGTTTAAAACCTCATCCTCCCATGGGGAAAAAAATGTTCTGCCCCAAACCCCAGAGGATGCAAGAGACTGTGATCCAGGTTAAAACCATTGCTTTCCATGGGATTCTATTGATCTGCATCGAACCCCAGAGGATACAAGAGACTACTGACACCTGGATAATGAAACACGATGGGGGAATCAGCAGAACCTGATTTTTCAGATGCTGACATGGTTATGTCAGTGTATAACACTATCACTCAACACTTGGCCTAGGGCAGGGGTGCTCACACTTTTTCAGCATGTGAGCTACTTTTAAAGCAACCAAGTCCAAAAGATCTACCTGCCCCCACCGCTGCGTGCTCCTGCGCGCTCCCGCCACCGTGCATGCTCCTGCTGCTGTTTTCCGCCCGCGCAGCGCTTCTTCCGCCTGCGGGGCATTGCAGGAAGGAGAAGGCACGCGGCGGGGCATCCAGAGGGAGCACTCCGTCCTGCCTGTCTCACTGGCAACTGAGGCTGCACAGCTGCTTCTGGACGAGAGAGAGGCAAGGCGCTCCCTCCAGAGGCCCCACCTCGTGTTTCCTTCTTCCTGCAATGCCCCGCGAGAACAAAAGCCAACAGCAGGAGCGTGCACACCCTGCGCATGGCAGGAGCACCCCATCTGGCTGGTGAGGCCCGAAGATCACCTGGAAGAGGGCTGGAGATCTACTAGTAGCTCCCAAGCTACCTAATGAGCACCCCTGGCCTAGGGGAATACAAGCCACTGAGAGTGAAAATAAACTTTGTGTCTTTGGGCAGTTCCACACAGCAGAAAAGTCCACACTCACCTGGGTTTGAAACACTCGGGCTGGGGCAGACTGTAGTCCACACACGAGCCCCAAAAGCCTGCATTTTCCACGGGGGGTGTCCAGATGCCCTCCTGGTACCTTTCAGGGGAATATTGAGATACCCAAACCATCCCCCCAAAATACTTTAAAAATAAAATAACTTACCCAGTCACCATTAAACTATTGCTGGAGATCTCCTGGCACATAGAAATGAGACACCAGGAGTAAGGGGAGCCAGGAGCAATTTTCCTCCTCCCTCCTCTTCTCCTGGCACAACATTTCTACATGTCAGCAGAGCTTTGGTAGCACAATAATGGTGGCCAGGTAAGTTATTTTCTTTTTAAGAGTTTTTTTTTGGGGGGGGGGTTGTTAAGGGCATTGGAGTCATCAGAGTTTTCCAGTCTGGTTTAGCCCAGAAAAAATGAGAGGGCTGTGCAGATTGCCTCCTCAGAAGTCCCAGAACTTCCGAGGGGGCAGTCCAGTCAGCAGCCATAATGGGTTAGACACAGGTATTTCAGGAAGACCCAAATCTAATCCACTATCAAATTACTTCAGGACAAAGCAGGTTTTTCAAGACCAAGTCAAGTCAAGACCATAATTATGCTGAGAGCAAGTTTGCATCTAATTTGCACAATTTCTTCTGCAGTGTATTCTGTTTTGCTTAATTTTAAATGCTGTTTTATATTCAGTTTGGCTTGTCACAGAGTAGCAATATATCACACATTAGGGATTTTCTGTATGCCTGCATCATGTCATTTGGGTAACTGTAGACTCATCCCCCTCCATACAAATGCATTTACATTGTAGACTACATGAGATCAAGAATAAAGGAAGGGAGTGGGGAGATTATGTATGGGGTTCATTTTTCCAAGTCAGCGTTTGTTCGTTTTTGAGGAATATATTGCTTCTTATTTCTGTTTTGACATTTTTGAGGTCTGAGATTCAACTGCAAATATATTTTCCATTAAAGGAACTGTGTAATTTCTGCTACCATCTGTACCAACAGATAATGTAAGAAGCATTGCTTGGCTAACACTGTTAATAGTATTCAAATAGCTTGGTGAATGCTAACAGGAATAATATAGCATTTTAAAAATATGATATACATTTCAGTATCAAGGGAAGAAATTCTAGCAGAGGAAACCCATTTTAAAGCACCTGAATATGGCCATAGATAAAGATATAAGAAGTATGGGATGGGATGAATATATATTCATTATGGTAGGTGCTATATAACTGTTTAGTGGTAGTAAAAGACACATATTTTGTGACATTTAGGAAGCTATGGTGTGGGAATGCTTAGCTGATATATTAGATAACTTATATAGTTTATAAATACAATCTGCCTTTCTTATTCATTGGGGTAGGAGTGCAGGACCCTTGCAAATCTGGGGAAAATGTGTAATATAAAAACACTTTTTTATTTACTTGAGTGATCACTTTTTTATTTACTTGAGTGATCACTTTTTTTAAAAGAGACGACCAAAAGTTGATCATACATTTGACCACATAGACCACACACACATTCAATTGGATGTTGACCATAGAATTACATTGGAGGATGTAGAGATCCCTAGACAAACCATCCATAATAAAATCAATAGAACAACAACCTCTCTCAGCACTGGCCATACTTTATTTGTAGATGTTAATTCACACAAAACAGAGTCAAATAATGAAAAATCTCTATTGCTCTCTTCAAGATAATTATTTTGGCCATCCCAAGCCACTGAGCCTCCAAGACACTTGTTGTCCTCTTACTACAACTACTTGTCTCAACCCACAAGCTCTCTGAGTTGATCAAGCTGTAGGTTATTTGGCACTCCCTACTGTGCTGCTTTTGTTTGGAGAACAAACAAATCTTCATCAACTTCAATATGAGAGTTATCCAGAAAGTAAGGTTACAAGGCCCCTAGCTCTCACAATAAATGTTCGTGGGGGAAATTGGTAGCACTGCTGTGTAGCAGGAAACCAGTGGAAGCGAACGAGCAGTGTCAGTCATCAGTTGCTCATTGATTGACATTGTGGTGAACATTAGAGATAAATGTCCTCATTCTGTTTCCCTCCAAGTGAAAAGTTTGCACTGTAATATGCTACCTAAGTGCTAAGGGCATGAACACTGCTGTGATTCATCATGAAATCATTTCAGTTTATGGAGAGGATGTAATGTCAAGACGGCATGAGACCGTGAAGAAACTTCACAGAGCCATCCAAAACAAATGTCATGGGATGCTGATGGCAGGAGTCTGTCTCCTTCATAACAATGTGTGGTCCACACACCGCTCATGCAACACAAGAGTTGACTTCATTTGGTTGGAATGTTTTAAGACACCCCACTCACATCCCCGATCTCACACCCAATGACTATCATGCATTCATTAAATTGAAGGAACACCTTAGTGGAAAACACTTTTCCGATGACAATGAGGTGAAAATCAAAGTGACGAACTGGCTGAAAAAGGCAGAGGGAAATTTCTATGCCACAAGCATCAAAAACATGTCCCACTGATGACAACATGTATTGAACTGAATTGTAATGATGTGGAAAAATAATGTAATACCTGTGCTACAATCCATGTAAGTTTTATTAAAATATATTCTTTCTTTGTATTTTTTAAAAACTTGTAACCTTACTTTCCAGATAACCCTCGTACAAATCCAGGATAGGCAAACTTTCCTTTTGCACATTTGAGCAGCTCTTTTTATTTCCAGTCTATGACGCTTTAAAAGGTTTTACGTGCAACTCAAGTCTGTTCCATTCACAGAATAATCTGTAATGTTTCAAATAATATAGAATATTTAAGAAATATTTAATGGTATATTATTTACCAAACCAAATATTTTTGCCTAAATCCAACATTAGTCTTGCTTAGAGTGGGCCCATTTCAATGAATGGAAAGTGTCTATCATGAGTGATTTAAAGGATTTTGATTTTAATGGGGCTACCCTAAGAATCATTTAAATTAGATTTAGCTCTTAAATCCCACATTTGCCTTCAAAATTGTATATTTTAATACATGTTCCCTGCTGAGAACTGCACTGCACTGTACAAAGATTTGTGAAATATGTTTGGAAGCTAATTCTGATCTGCATTTAATAAATGTTTTGAAGCAAAGAAATTCAGGTCATTCCATTTAGGGAATTGCAAAGTTGAATTTCTTAAGTGTCCTTAAACTAACATGTAATTTAATGTGTTCAAAGTTTTAATTCAGTACATCCTAAAGAGCCCTGGAAATACCCAATTGTTCAAATGTACTTGTGTAGTGAAAGCTCAGAAAGAATAGCTACTTCTAATGCCATAGCACTGATGAAGAAGGGATTTAAAATGTTGATGTTTTAAAATTCCTTGCTGAAATTATCCATTTAACAATTCCCAAAACCTTTTGTGTGATATGTTTCATGGGCAGAAAACCATGAATATATTTAAATTGGGAATACCTGAAAAAATGGGAAAATGTGAACAAATATGCTTCAGCTAATGGGGAAAATGTGTACAAAATGGATATATTGGGAAAATACATGATACATGTTGTGTTCTTTCAAGTCATTTCTGACTTATTGTGACCATAAACATGACAGGTTTAAAGCAGAGATCCTCTGCTATCCATTAGCACTGCTAGTGTCTACATCAGTCAAAAACCTGAATCCACAAAGATGAAATGACTACATAAACAATACAGATGCCCTACAATACCTTCATTGCCCTATAGCAATATATGCCAATGGATGTGATAACCAACAAGGTACACAGACACATGAAAAAAATTCAAAACAATCAAGAAGTAGATTTTTTTCATAATCCCATACCAAAATTAATTACATATAATGCAGCCCAATTAGAACTATGAATGAGAGGCTGTGAGAACCCCAACTAAGTATGGGAATAAATATAATGCCTGCCTGCCTACCTATATACATAGAGAGATACTGTTTTTAATCTTCTAGGCAATGAGTAAGACATTTCCATCTGACCTTGCAAGCTATGCAGGTTCAGGTCTGCTCAGTCCTTGGAAGGACAGTCAAGGGAAACTAGTGATTTTTCAGATATAGGCATATAGCAAATTATCTTTAAGTATTCATTGCCTAAGGCCCCTTCTACACTGCCATATAATCCAGATTATCAAAGCAGATAATCCACTTTATCTGCTTTGAACTGGGGTCCCTTCCACACAGCTGTATAACATCTGACATCTGCTTTGAACTGGGTTATATAGCAGTGTGGACTCAGATAACCCAGTTCAAAACAGATATTGTGTTATTTTCTGGCTTGATATTTTGGCTGTGTGGAAGGGCCCTGAATTATATAAATCTACACTGCCATATAATCCAGTTCAAATCAGATAATCTGGATTTTATATAGTAGTGTAGAAAGGGCCTAAGAAAATCCTTTGAAATTCATGAGATGTTCATAATTTAACGGGTGACACACAGAAAGAGCCAGAACTTTAGATGTCAAATATCATGATAGAAGTTATCAGTCCCTTTGGGGAGATAGGACAGTATATAAATAAGGATGATGATGATGATGATGATTGAAATGCCTGAATTTGAAGCTTGGAAACCAGGATGTGATGGAAACTGCTAATAGCAGGATAACTGAATGACTACTCAAAACCATAATCTCAGAATTCCTTTCTAGACTTTTTTGGTAAACCGTTTCAAAGTCATGGGACAAAAAGAAGACTTGAACTCCTTCCATGTGAAATATGGATTAGGAATGTTAGATCTAATTTTTGTTGGGAAGGGGGAGCACAGATGCAATAGAGATTCATGGACCAAAGATGGCTAATGACTGCCTACAGCAAAAGCAGAAAAACAATGTGAGAGGGCACATGTGCAATGTTGCTTTAAACAATGAAGCAGCAGTAGTCTATCTGCTGTCCTCCCACCCATATTGTGTAACACACCTGAATAAAATCCCACAATATCTGATTTGAACTGGAATATATGGCAGTGTGGACTCAGATAACTCTGTTCAAAGCTCTGCCTTGATATTTTGGATTATATGGTTGTGTAGAAGGACCCAAAAAGAGAAAGAACAAAAAGGAAAGAAAAAAGGGCAGGTAGGAGAAACCATGGCTGCTTCATTTACTGAATTATTAGCAGGATAGAATAAATCTCTACAGTAGACTCTGCTTTAATTTTTTAAGATTGTATGCTCTATTGCACTGTCCTTGCTTTGTAAACTGCTTCTATACAGAGTATTTAATCCATCTGATGGCTATGACAAGGTACTCATTGATTTCAATGAAGTGAGGTTAGGTTTAAGTGCTTTTGTAGTGTATAATCCCATTAAAATCAATACTATCTTCTCCAGTTTTCTCAGATTGCTTCTTGATAGCTCATGTTATTGAATGTAGTTGTTCTCATCAGGTCTCTGGTCTAAAATGCTGCTGGAGCTAGTTTCTTTCTTCAGAATTGTTTCTCTCTCCAGCATTGCAAAGTTTTAGGATGAAAGGTAAACTTAAGGTAATGTTTTCCTATGGCAAAAAGCGCTTTCTGTTTCATATGGAACGTGGTATCTTGCAAGCCAGCTACTCACATTTCTGTGTATTTACAATTTTACACAGATGATTTGTATAAATGAGCAATTGGCTGTCTTGTACTACCTTCCATTTCCCATCAGATCTCAGGAGTATATCAATAAGAATTACCTGTCCTCTGAACAAGCTTCAAATGTGGCACTCCTTATCCAAAGAAGTTAGGCTGGTACTATCTCATTTATGTGCTACTACAAAGAAAGTTCTGGTTCATATATATGCCCGTCTAACTTCACAGGGCAATGTTGGGTCCAAGAACATTTCCACCCTCTTTCAGAGCAAGAACAATACCATCCAGTAGGCTGTGATCCCATACTGGGGTTGGTTTTGCTACTGACCAAGAACAGTTCTATCTTTTTTGGACTGAGCCTGAGGTTATTCACCCATATCCAGCCCTTCATTGTGTTTAGACAATGATTCAAGGCTTCCATAGATGTATTAGCATCATTTAAAATCTCATCCAGCAAGGAGAAAAGTATTGAAGTTTCATTCTCAATTGTATCTGAGAATGAAGTTTTTGGAGGCTTAGATTTTCAGGAATAAAAAAATATGGACTAACCTTGAATCCATTGCTGACAGTCTCCATGATTCACACTAACTTCCAGTAAGTATCCCAGATTTTCTGTCCTTAAGCTGATTTTGCCCAGCTTTAGACAAAGCCAGGAGATACACCAGAGTTTTCTGGAAACTCCAGAATACTTATGGGATTTACAGCAGTTGGGATAAATCCATTTTGTCTCAATCCGCTAGATGGATGCTGTCACCATCCCCCTTTCCATTTTCTGACAGTTGTAGACTCACTCCTCTGTCACTGCTGTCACTCCTCATGGGCCATGGAACTTTATGTGAGTGCCTAGCCATCACGTCTTCATATACTGATGTTAGAATAGGGTGCCCGTTGCCCACACAAGCAGAAAAAAATGGGGTTTTGCTATTCTTCCTTCATGACCACACCCAATTGGGCATCAGCAGAGACTTTAAGGGAGCTCAATTTCCGGTTGGAGTGGCAGTGGTTACATGGAGAATGGGATGGCATCCCAGTGGGGCCAATGTGATCTCTGCCTGACTGGACACCATTGCATTGTCACAGCTAGTTCAGCCTCATTTATTTATTTATTTATTTATTTACAGTATTTATATTCTGCCCTTCTCACCTCACAGAGGACTCAGGGCGGATTACAATGCACATACACATAACAAAATCTCAATGCCATTTAGACATACAACATATATAGACAAACACAGATGCAATTTCAGTTTTTTACAGTTTCATGAGGGTATGCTCGATTCTGGCCACAGGGGGAGCTGCTGCTTCACCATCCACTTGTGACACAGCATCCTTTGATGGAGTACTTGCTCATTCTTCTGTACACTGCTGGAAGGTTTTATGGCATCATAAATTAGTTAAATTAGCATCCCTGTATAAAGTGGTACATACATTTCCTACTTGACAGATGCAACTGTCTTTCGGGCTGCTTAGGCCGACTGCAAGCTAGACGATTAATGATCGGGAGCTTACTCCAACCTGGGCCGGCTTCGAACGCATGACCTCTTAGTCAGTTGTGATTTAATGCAGCTGGCTACTAACTAGCTGCATCACATCCCGCCCGACTCATACCTCTGGCCACCATAATGCTCTAAATAGGCCGCAGATTAAGTGATAGGTTTAGATATAGCCCTAGTCAGATGACAAACAAATTTCTGAAGCATATATGCTGTGTGAATACCTTTTCTTTTTCTTTTACTCTTATTTAATAGCTTAATAATATTCCCTATTTCTCAGTGTCATCAAATGGAAAGACTACCGACGAGGGCCATTAGCATGAATTTCCTATGGAAACACTATTCTATTTATGCCTTGTGTTATTATTCAAATATATATTTAGCAAAAGGCTGATTATACAGTCTTAATAACCTTGCATTCTGGCACTTGATTTGTTCTATTAGGCAGGGTAAGCTAAGAAGCCAAAGAAATAGAGAGCATTAATTTAAATATATGAACGTATTAGAATTTGGGACAAATATAGCTATAGTCACGGGCATAGCACAGTACTTTTGGAAGCCGATGTTTCAGTGTCACATAGCTGTCAATAGAATCCCACAGTAATTTGTAATTTATTGATTTTGTTTATCATTGGTATACAAATGTGTCAGGGAGAGGTCGAGAAGAAAAATTCATTGCTGCAAGCAGCTTTTAAATTGGAATCCCAAACTTAACGTTCAGTGCCATTTAAGCATTTCTGGTAAATGCTGATATCCTTCTACAAATCAGGCTAAACTGTTTGGGGATCTGGTCTTGTTCTCTTTTAGCTATAAGACCATTGAAGGTTCTTTGTAAGCCTGATTAACACATTAACTTTGAAAACGTGGGAGCTGCTGCACAGGGTTTACTCCATGTTACTACAATATACCATGTTGATAAAAGGCAAGAACCTTATTGTCATTACATTATCACTATTGATTTATTAGGATTTGAGGTGGAATAGAGAGCAAGATGTGTATGTTTTAAAATGATGAAAGTTGTTTCTTGGCCCACTCAACCTGTTTAGCGAACAGAGGGCAAGAACAGAGTCTACCGATGTAGAGTTGTACATGTGTAGTGCCATTTCTTAGTTTGTCTCACCTTCTGCCAAATGCATGGAGGTTAAAGTAAGGCCAGTACTTCTTTTCTCAGTGATTGCATGACCAGAGTATCAGAACAAACACATAGTTTATTTACACACCAGTATTATGGCATGTACTAAGAGTGGAATAGAATGGGTTGCATTATGAAAACCTTAGAATCATAGAATCATAGAGTTGGAAGAGACCTCGTGGCCCATCCAGTCCAACCCCATGCCAAGAAGCAGGAAAATCACATTCAAAGCACCCTCAACATATGGCTATCCAGACTCTGCTTAAAAGCCTTCAAATAAGAGTCTCCACCACACTATGGGGCAGAGAATTCCACTTCTGAACAGCTCTCACAGTCAGTAAGTTCTTCCATGTTCAGGTGGAATTTCCTTTCCTGTAGTTTGAAGCCATCGTTCAGCATCTAGTCTCCAGGGCATCAGAAAACAAGCTTGCTCCATCCTCTCTATGGCTTCCCCTCACATATTTATATATGGTCATCATGTCTCCTCCCTGCCTTCTCTTCTTCAAGCTAAACATGCCCAGCTCTTTAAGCCACTCCTCATAGGGCTTGTACTCCAGACCCTTGATCATTTTAGTGGCCCTCTTCTGGACACATTCTAGCTTGTCAACATTTCCTTTCAATCGTGGTGCCCAGAATTGGACACAGTATTCCAGGTGTGGTCTGATCAAGGCAGAATAGAGGGGTAGCATGACTTTCCTGGATCTAGACACTATACTCCTATTTATGCAGGCCAAAATCCCATTGGCTTTTTAAGCTACCACATTACATTGTTGGCTCATTTTAATTTGTTGTCCAGGGGGACTCCAAGATGGACAACAAGTTAAAAGTGAGCCAACAAGGTTCCTACCAATGCCTAGTTATGCTACAATCAAGAAATGGATCTTGTGTTGTATATATCAACAATGCACAATTACACAATTTTGACTGCATCCTATAAAACCTGGAATTCATATTTAAGTGAATTACTTAGAATTCTCTAATTCACTCCCCTGCAATACAGCCCTGGCATAGACCTCTAAGTACATCCAGGTTTTCAAGAAGGTGCAGACATGATAATTAAAGTGGTAACAGGGCACTATAATTGTGTGCTGTGAATACTTCTTCCTTCCCACACACTCATTCACATATCCTGAGGTGTATCCACACCACACAATTACATCTAAGAGTTTGAACATATGATGTACACTGACCTCAATTCAAAAAATGTGATTATATTTCACCTTTAGCTCACTTCCCAATCTCTATAAGACCACTACACTCAAACCATAATGACTTAAACTTGGATCACCTAGTAGATCCAGCCCTACTAAGGTGATCCACTTAACCTTATCTGTTTTAAAGGAGATAGCCAAACAAATAGCTGGTCAGGATAATTGAAAATCTTACAATTAGTCTATTATGGTTATTTATAGTTATTAATACATACTTGTAGCTTGATGAGATAGGGATCATGATGTTCATGATGCCATAGTTTGAGTGGGCAATTGGCTTCCCAGAGCCTCATGTAACAGCATGTTGATGGATAACTCCCACGCAGGGGAATCTTCCCTTTACATATAAACTTTCTGGACTGCACATAGAACCTTTATGAATAAGTCATCTCACAAAGTAATACATTGCCCAACCAGTGTAAGAAAAGGTGCATCATCTCAAGGATTAGACTCAACATACAAAAAGGCTCAGAGTAGGGAAATCTTATGGCTTCTTAGAGAAGGAGGGTTTTTAAATTTTTCTTTAAAGGACAGCCAATAGCTATTTAATGTGCCTGTCTGTCTGTTTATATCTATGTTCAAGGGAAGGTATATGTTGATTTATAGTAACTCCCTCCAAATTTCAAAAGGTGGGGTTATGGGGTGGGGAAAGGAAAACTCAGAGGTGGTTTGCTATTTCCTTCATTTCAGCTATAGCCTACAGCGTATGGTATTCATTCCACCATTAGCAATCCCTCTGTTTAGCTTCTAAGATTAGACAGGAAATGGTACCTTCACAGTATTTAGGCCTCTAGCTATCACTTATGTATTCTAGTTACCAGGGGAAATGAGAGGTGCTGGTAGGGTTTTCAGCCTATTGTGTCAAAATAAATCATGTATTCTTTGTTACTGTGTACATTTTCTGGGGCTAGGAAGCATATTTTTTCCCTTCAGAAGGTGAAATGTCTTGGCTCCAGGCTTGGGGTCTGAAACGTTTTTATATCTGTGCTGTTCCTTTCAGCAAGTAAGGTGCCAGGAGAGCTTCAGCAGGATCTGGTATCACCTTAGCTGTATGGCTGCTTCTCCATTTGATCATATTGCCCACTTTATAATGGGAAGATCAGTACTGAACATCTGCTTGCTTTCTGGACTACACGTGCCACACTGAATGTTCATTGCTTCTTTCTAGTTTTCAGGTACAGTTTTTCTGTGCCGTACAGCACCTTGCACAGTAATTCCCCTTCAGACTGTGACTCCACAATAATGCTGTAGTGGTAGATGTAGTAAAAAAAATCTCCAACTGTGCTCGGACTCAAATCCTGGATGGGTGTTGTATGTTAGTCTGTTCAGCCTGCGATTTTGTATAATGTTCATGATGGGAATGATGTTCCTGATGGTGGGTCTGGGTCTGCTGGAAATGGTGATGAGAGTTTCCCTGGGCCCAGGCATGTAGCCAGGGGGGGGGCTAAGGGGGCTTCAGCCCCCCCCCGAAATTCTCAGGGTGATCTACGAGAAGGCCTTACTGGTACATTATTTAAACTGTTATGTGCACTTATATCATGATCTGATCACCATGCTCATTATATCCCACATTAATGGGGTTATTGGGATAACAATACAAAAGGTTTGCTAGGGTAGACCCTCTTCCACCCAGTCTCAGCCCCCCCCCCGAACCAAACTCAGCCCCCCCCCCCCCGAATCAATATCCTGGCTACGGCCCTGCTGGGCCAGATGAGAGGCCCGTGCTGTCGCAGGAAGATTCACAAGGTCACATTCCTGGGAGAGGCCCTTCATAGTCTTTCTCAGAGCAACTGTCTAGAGATGATTTGTCAGGTGCAGAAGTTAATGAGAGTCAAGTTAATGAGAGTGTAGATAGAAGGCAAGGCTTTTGTAGACCGAGACAGATTGCTCAGGCACAAAGATCAATTTGTTTACAGGAAAAGAGATATAAGAAATCTTTATCTGGTGGTAAAGTCAAGAAAATGCTTTCCTTTTGGTTTTGGGATCTGGAAAAGCCTTATATTGATTCATGGGAAAGCGTTGCCTCAGTTGGGTCATCATTGGAATTTCATCACAGCCTTGCTTTCAAGTGTACCAATTTTTTTCCAAGTTCCTGATTTGTGTATTGGATTTTTCATGCTGCCTTGTTTCATAGATAGTTGTTCCAATGGATCTTATTTTGCCTTGAAGTTCATGGACTTTGTTTTGGGAACTTTACTGTTTTTGCTAATTTTACTGCTTTGCCTACATATATTCTTCAATAAACTGCTTGCTGATTTTACCAAGCTGGTGTGGTGTTTAAGGTCAGAGGTGTTCCTGCTCTGGTGTATGACAATGGATTACTTTTTTGGACAACAAATTCCAGAATCTCACCCCCTTCCAGACAATGGCAGTGGCTAGGTTGACTGGGAGATTCCAGAAGCTGCAGACCCCCAAATTAACTTCTTTTGATTTTGCTTTTCAACTATTTGTGACTCCAGTGCCTCTTTCCTGCTGCTCTCATTTCAAGCAGTGAACTCATGTCACTCTACCATTCACTTCTGCTTGGGCTTAACCTCTGAAATAGTTCAATACAATTACTCCCAAAACAAAATTAGTTTTTACATTATGGAATATTATAGTGTAGGACATTTGCAAAGGCACAGCATTATCTCGTTTGATTGATTTAAGGCACGATGTAATACAGGTTACTTTCAGGCTGGTATAGGTCTGACTCCATCCCCATTTCAGCTAATGAAGAACAATGTTTGAATAGAAAGCCATTATTTCTAACACCAATGACCACATTTCTCAGTCACAGAATTGGCCCATAAAGACTCCACCACCCTTCTTCCTTTAATAAAATTCCTTTTGTATGTTCCTTTTGCCTTAGTTTATTAAGGCTGATTTGTCAGTTCTGTGAAAAGGTTTTATCTTCTTCAGAATTGCTGTCTGGGGTTATTAATTACTTTTCCCAGTTTGGTGCTGTACTTTTCAGGTTGCTATGGTGTGTCACTGAAATGGACCCATTAAGGATGAGTGATGTGTGTAGTAATTTCATTAGTGCCATCAATAATGCATTGCACTTTCCTTTAAAGAATCTTTTGTGCGGGTTGCAGTGTCTCTGTGTATTACATTTACGTGATCAAAATAGTTAAGCTTGAAGTTAGGTATTATAAAATGATTAGACGAGGGGATTATATTGATGCCGCTTTAATCACATAAACATCAAGCCACTGTTGTGATTTCTTTGGGTGTGAGCACCATTTTGGTGGCTGGAGCACATACTTTTCAACTATGTAAAATTAGTATTTTTGGATTGAAATAGTGTTTTGCATACAGAAAATCCTGTTTCCTGCACAAAACAACCATGTGCATGGCATAAGTCTTAAATGGTAAAGATTCTTGTCAATACAAAATTCTTATTTATTAGGGTTTCTTAACACTCAAAAGGATTTTCTGAATATCCCTAATTGTCACAACTCTTTTTTCCATCCCTGATTGTCATGGCTCAAAGTTTGTTGAGATTTTTAGCATTTTTTGCTACAAGGCTTAAGATTACTCTCTGAATGACTACATTACAGCCTTCTAGCAGACAATTTGAAATGTCTCAACAGACTGTAAATTCTAGGATTCCATAGGATGGAATCATAGTCATTGGTAATATTCAATTGTTGTAACTGTGTAACTTCTGCTTGGGCTTAACCTCTGAAATAGTTCAATACAATGACTCCCAAAACAAAATTAGTTTTTACATTATGGAATATTATAATTGTAATTAGGTGCACTTCTTATTTATTACAAGGCATCAAAAAGTTGAAGAATATTACTTTAGTAGAACAGAAGTTTATTCTAGCTTGTTTGGTCATTAACACTGCATTTCAGTTGCAAAATATTCACACTGCTATCTGTGTGGCTATTGTCACCAAAAGAAACGTGAAAATGTCAGGTCAGGCTTGGCCTTACAATTTTGCTGGATGAGGTGATTGCTTCAGGCAGCAGTTATTAATGGGAACAGGTGAAGCAGGGAAGTATTAGATATCTATCTGGGTCAAATGGTCTGTTCTCTACTTCTTCAACTAGGCAGATAATCCTCAAACATGGTAGGAGATATTTCAGGGCCCTTCCAGACAGCCCCTATATCCAAGGATCTGATCCCACATTTTCTGCATTAAACTGGATTATGTGAGTCCCCACTGCCAGATAATCTAGGATAAACAGAAAACCTGGGATCACATCCTGGGATATAGGGTCTGTCTGGGGCCCCTTAAACACAGCTGAATAAAATCTTATATTTTCAGCTTTGAACTGGAATACATGGCAATGTGGACTCAGATAACCCAGTTGAAAGCAGATATTGTGGGATTTTCTTCCTTGATATTCTGGGTTATATGGCTGTGTTAAAGGGCCCTGGAAGGGCCCTCAATATAAGGGCCCTTCCAATATAAGGCACTCTACTTGGGTTTTGGTCATGGGAAAACAGGTAGGGCAACACATTGTACCCCAGGGCACTACTTGTCTTAGACTGACCATAGATCAGACTTTACATTGCTGTTCTGTATATTCTGCAGTGCCTTGCTACAATGATGTATTTGTTTTGTATCTGACCACAGTTAAGAAGCAACGGAAATGTTTAAATATCCTGTTATGATGACTCTTTGGGCTCTTTACACATGGAAGGCTATAAAGGAATGCATTTTCTAAGTTGCCATTTATCCCATTTCTTTCTTTCTTTTTTTAGCCAATCTCTTTCTTTGAATAGTAATTAGATGGCTCTCAGATAGTAATCTGCAGAAAATACACTCTGGTAGTCTTTTGGGTGACTATCGCTGGCAGTTTTATTACTAATTCGGAGTTGCCACTGGGCCTGTCATGTAATTAAGTTACTAATGGAGTGCCTTGGCTGAGCGGCTTTCTTTTGTTCTTTTCTCTCCTTCCCCCATGCAGTTGTTTTATGAAATCTTTTGTATGCATTTGAGGATAAAGCCCTGCCTGTAATCACTCATTGACCATGAGTTTTTTAAAAAAGTATTTCCCAACATCACACACTTTGGTTTGCAATCAAAGGTGCCCCTGGGTAGATATTTATGATATTTACATACTGCTCTAATTAGGATAATGACTATACCTACTTTAAGATAACATTTATTACCTGCTCTAACAGACCCACCAAAGCCTAAAGGAAACCCACTGTGTAGAGCTGATATATTTGTAATAAATATACTTAGAAGTTTGATCCTGCTTTGCTTTGCTAGAAGAAATAGTTTGATTTGATGAATAATTGGGTGCCTTTACATGTAAACTCAAAAATGGATCTGCATGTGAAGTGTTTTCATATGGAGCTGTGCAGTACAGCTCCTGTGTGTGTACTGTTATTTCATCACATGATAGTAGCCACTGCATAATAGTCACACCCCCATTTTTGTTTCCCAAAATCAGAATTTATTTATTTATTTATTCAGTTTTATATTCCGCTCCTCCCTGCAGGCTTGGGGCGGATCACAGGAACATTCGATAAAAACAACAGAGTACAACAGTATTAAAACCAGGGTTACATGGTTACAAATTCTAAAAACTCAACACATGGTCATATAGAACATTTCTGGGAATAAGCCAAACGTGAGTACGAAGAGGGCAGTCTTGCACGCTCTCCTAAAAGGAACAAGCTCTCGGATCGCACGGGTGTCGGGAGGAAGAGAATTCCACAAAGTAGGGGCAGCAACAGAAAAGGCACGCTGCCTGGTTGTGGACAGGTGGCAGGAGCGGATTGATGGTATTTCTAACAAGTTTTGCTCCTCTGAGCGCAGTGATCTCGGGGGAACATACGGGGTAAGGCGGTCCCTCAGGTACACAGGCCCTAGACCGTATAAGGCCTTAAGGGTCATAACCAACACCTTGAAGGCAATTCGGTACTCAATAGGAAGCCAGTGCAGTTGCCGCAGGATGGGAGTAATGTGCTCTCTCACCGGTGCTCCCACCAGTAAGCGAGCAGCGGCATTCTGCACTAGCTTGAGTTTTCGAATTGTCGACAAAGGAAGACCCACGTAGAGGGTGTTACAGTAATCCAGCCTCGAGATGACCGTCGCTTGGATCACCGTGGTCAGGTCTTCCCTGGACAGGTAGGGTGCCAGTCGCCTAGCCTGTCGAAGATGGAAGAATGATGCTTTGCTGACCATGGAGACCTGAGTCTCCATGGACAGCAAAGGGTCCAGGTGAACACCTAGACGCTTGACAAGGGATGACGGGCTGAGTTGCTCGCCATCCAGGGTAGGCAACCGGCCCTCATCCAGCCCAGGGCACCCAGGCCACAAGATCTCCGTCTTCGACGGATTCACCTTCAGCCAGCTGGAGCGCAGCCATCCAGTCACGGCTTCAAGGCAATGGTGGAAACAATCGGGTACGGTGTCCGGCCTGCCGTCCATTCTCAGCAGAAGCTGGGTGTCATCAGCATACTGATAACACTCAAGACCAAAGTCACGGGCCAGCTGGGCCAGGGGGCGCATGTAAATGTTGAATAATAAAGGAGAGAGGATGGCCCCCTGGGGGACCCCACACGTTAATGGGAGCCTCCCAGAGACCTCCTCTCCCCTCTCCACATGTTGTCCCCGGTCCTGGAGGAAGGAGGCCACCCATTTAAGGGCAGTCCCCCTCATTCCAGTCACGGCTAGACGGTGGGTCAACAATGCGTGATCTACTGTATCAAACGCTGCTGTTAGATCTAACAAAACAAGCAGGGCTGATCCGCCCTGGTCCAGCTGGCGGCGAAGTTGGTCTGTAATGGCAACAAGCACGGTCTCCGTCCCATGCCCAATACAGAAGCCGGACTGGAAGGGATCAAGTCCAGCTGTGTCGTCTAAGAACCGCTGCAGCTGATCCGCTGCTGCCCTCTCAATTACCTTGCCTAAAAAAGGCAAATTTGACACAGGTCGGTAATTTATATTTTTTTTTAATTGGTTTTTTCCCCTCTCCCACCCTCCCCTCCTTGTACATACAGTTTATACATCAAACTACAGAGGTTACATTTGAAATATCAGTCTCAGTCTTAATTTTTCTACTCCACCTCTTAACACATTTTCTAAATAATTTCTAACTGGTTCCCACATCCTCTTTGTTATTATTATCTTTTCAGTTTTATCTATATTATTCCATTTACAATTTGTTATTTCCACATTTAACATATTAATTATATAGTTATACCAGTTGGTCAATGTCCATTTTGTTTTATCCTTCCAACCCCTCACTAAAACTATCTGTGCACACGCTATTAATTTATCAATCAATTTTTCTTTTTGCATATTCTTCACTCCTATTATCCGTGCATGTAATACATTTCTATTAACTATTACAATATGTAAATCTAACATTCTATTGATTTCTCCTTCAATCATTTTCCAGTAATCTTGCACTCTATCACATTCCCATATCATATGATTGAACACCCCTCTTTGTTCACAGCCGTGCCAACACTTATCTTTCATCCCTGGTACAAAGCGTGAAAGTTGTGCAGGAGTTCTGTACCATTTTTGTAACATTTTCCTTCTGGTTTCCCTTAATGCATTATACTTTTCTCTTGCTATATTACTTATTTCCCTCTGGATGTTTTCCCTCTCAATTTCCATGTCCAATCTCCATGTCTGGAAAATTTCCTCTATTATTTCTTCTTTTACTGTTATGATTTGTTCGTACAGATCTCCTGCCACTTTCTTCTCCCCTCTCAAACATTTCCTAATCACCTTCTCAAATGGACTATCCCGTTCTCTTATTTTTTCCTTCGTCTGAAAATTTCCTGTCTTATGGCCCAGCTTTGGATCCAGTTCCCTGACCCAATCCAGTTCTGAATTTCTTTTTGTTCTACAGGGTTTCCATCCTCTGTGTACAGATCCTCCACTAACCTTTTCCCTCTACTTTCGATTAATCTCAGTGTTCTACCTATGCTTACATCATTGTTATAATTCATTTGCCATATAGTTGCCACCTTGCTTTCGTTGCCTGGGTTTAACTTCTTCTTTCTTTTTTTCCACACTTTTACTGTTCCTTTAAAGGGTTCCTTAAATTCTGTTTCCTCTCTCCTCTTCCAATCCATAAATATTATTTCTTTTCCTTTAATATTATTTATTATCTTTTCCATATTTACCCATTTTTTCCCTGTGTATTGTATTTCCAACAATCTTTGTATTTGAAATGCATCATGGTAAACTTCTAAACTTGGAATCCCACAGCCTAGCTCTTCGTATTTGGAATTTAACCATTTGTCCCTTTTTCTGGGTCTTTTCCTCCAACTGCCCATGTTTTTATTCGTCTATACCATGTCTTTAATGTCTTCCACTCTACTGCATTTGGCACAGTTTGGAAGAGAAATCATACTTTTGGTAGTATTAACATTTTCAATACCCTTATTCTATCCACTCTTGCTAACGTTTTCTCTTCCCACTTCTTAAGTTGTTTCTCTATTATTTTCCATTTTTGTTTATAATTCCCTCAACTATACTCTTTAGATTTTTATATATCCACAATCCTAAATATTTTATCTAGTTTTATACTAATTTTAATCCCGATATTTTTCTAATCTCCAATTGTTCTTTTGGGGGGGTATTAAGACATAATATCTCTGACTTTTCAATGTTAACAAATAATCCTGATATGCTCCTAAATTCTTCCAATATTTTTATCATATCTTTTATCATAATTAATGGTTGGTTGGTAATAATCATTGCATCATCTGCAAAGAGGTTCAGCTTTATTTCTTCTTTTCTTCCTCCCTCCTTTTCTATTTTATACCCTGTCCACTTGGTGCTATTTCTGATACTTTCGGCTAGTATCTCTATTGCTATTACAAATAAAGTGGGGGATAATGGACACCCTTGTTTTGTGCCATTTAGAATAGGTATCTCTCCTGTCCTTCTGTTGTTCACTCTTACTCTTGCCTTACAATTACTATACAGTTGCTGCAATGTTTTACAAATTTTTTTCCCCATATTCAATTGTTGACATACATTTAACAGATATTTATGGTTAACCTTATCAAAAGCTTTATAGACATCCAATTTGAGTATTCCAATTTTTCCCTTATTCAAATTTGCCTGATTCATTGCAATTACCACATTTTTTATTGGATCCCCGATTTTTCTTCCCTTTACAAATCCGTATTGATCTTCTTTAATTATTTTTGGCATTATCGTTTCCAGTCTTTTTGCTAAAATTTTTGTGAATATTTTGTAATCCTGGTTACATAGACTGATAGGTCTATATGACCCTGGTTGTGTTAGATCTCTTCCCTTTTTTGGTATGGTGATAATTTCTGAAACTTTCCATGTTTGTGGGACTTTTTGCTTAATGTATATTTCATTAAACAACTCTGTTAGATGTGGTACCAATTCTTCAATATATGCTTTATAATATTCCACTGGGAATCCATCTGGCCCTGGAGACTTAGCCCCCTTTAACCCTTTAATTACGTTTAATATTTCCTCTTGTGTTATTGGTTGATTTAACAACTCTCTGTCTTCCTCTGCAATTTTTTCTCTGATATTTAAGTTCCCTTGTGCTACCCCCTCCTCCTTATATAAATCCTTGTAATATTTTGTCATTATCTCCCTGATCTTACTTTGCTCCTCTTGTTCTCTCCCTTTTCATCTTTTAATCTCTTTATCCAGGTTTTTTCCTTTTTCTTTTTCAAATAATAAGCCATCCTCTTCATTGATTTTATGTTCCAACTTTGGGAATAACTCTTAACATATAAGTACTTATTCATTATATTCCTTTCCTCCAAGGCTTCTAATTGTTTTCTCTTCTCCTTTAATTCTCTCCAGATCATTTTATCCCTAGTTATTTTATGTTTGTACTGCAGAGTTTCTATTTCTTTTGTTCTCTTATCCTGTTCGTATCTCCATCTCTTTCTGAGGTTTGCCTCTAGACTTATACAATGACCTCTTATCACGGCCTTGCTTGCATCCCAAATTATATCTTTACCGACACAGGTCGGTAATTGGAGGGAGCCGAAGGGTCTAAATTCAGCTTCTTCAGCAGCGGGCTTACCATAGCCTCTTTCAAACCCCCTGGGAACACTCCTTGCTCAAAGGAGCTGTTGATAATCTTTCCCAGGGGGTCTCGTAACCCCTCCCGGCAGGATCTAACAAGCCAGGAGGGGCACGGATCAAGGGAGCAGGTAGTTGGTCTAGCTGCAGCGGGAAGCTTATCGATAGCTGCTGCGTCCAGCGGTTGGAACCGGGTGAAGGTGGGCCCGTCGAGTGGCGGCGGGGTCTCGAGTTCACATACTGTATCAAAAGTGGCCGGGATGTCCCGGCGGAGGATCGAGATTTTGTCGGTGAAATAGAATGTTTGCTTTCATCACATAATAGTCATAGCCTTGATTCATTGCCCCAATGTACTGCTTTACCAGCTTGCTTTCCAATCCCTTTCAGGCACAGAGCTTCTTTCACTCATTCGATCACTTGCTCACCCACCCACTTACCTGTTCACTTGCCTGACACTCAGGCAGGACATTTCCTGCTCCCAAGTCCCAAAGCTTGCATAGTGGGCAGACGGGTAGGTAAGCAAGTGAGTGAGTGAAAGAAACACCATGCCAGAAAGAGGGCAGGCAGATGGTCTAGGATAAAGCTGTTATTTATCCTAGTCCTTTTTGATCGTATAATAAAATAAGCACACCCTTTTTCCATTAAAAAGAGGGATAAAAAGTGTGGCTGTTATACAATGAAATACAGTATTAAGATCTAAAAACCAAAGGAAATTGAACTACATATTTATAGCAGTATGATTCTATTTTAACTGCCAGGGTTCACTACTATGGAATTCGAGGATTAAGAATTTTTGAGAGGGTTATTTCAATCCTCAGGTAAGTTATATTGCCTCACCACACTCCTGCATTCACTAGAATGTTGCCTAAGGAAGTAGAGTGGAATATAGTACTGGATAATGGATATGTGTAGTGTAAACGAGCCCTGACCAATACCTGATGGATACGATATAGTCAAGTGAGACAACAAAATGAGAAAGCTTAAAGTGACTTTCCAAATGAAGAAGCAAATACACAATGCAGCCAACCAAACAAAGCCCTGGTACTTCCTATTCCAAGATCAAACACCAGTGTCTTTCTTGTTTGTTTATTTATTTATTTATTCATATTCTACTTTTTCTCTAAGTGGGAATCAAAGAAATTAAAACAGAACATCCAAAACAGTATGGCATGTAGGCTTCGTCTCTGCGGTTTAAAAATTATTTGAAATCGGATTTGATTTGTTAAAAAAGCTAATTTTGATGTTTACTGCACCTTGAGCGTTCAGTGGACTTGGTTTACTGAACCTGGGGGCTGGCATTTTTCTTAATTATTGTAATTAATTCTTAATTATTGTAATCACACACCTTCTCCCTGTCTTCTCCTGGCTCCCCCTCGGTTCCCACCTTCATTCATCCTATTTCTACAGCCTACCTAGCACCTTCACCTCACCATCCTGTCCTCCTGTCCCTGTGAAGCTGCATGAATCCTGTTATTTTCAAAAAAAAACGCCGAAATAGCAAGTGTCGCAAAAGTTTTCCTACGCGACCAGAGACCTGATTTACGGCGCTAGCTAACAACCGTGACTTTGATGAACCGTTGCAAAAGTTTTCCTGTCTTGCCGCTTGTATGCTGGCAAGCTTGAAAGTAGTGCGCAGAGGACAGCAGCCAAACAAAGCCTCACTTACTTGAGAATGAGTCCCTGGAGAGTGGCTCTCAATCTTTGGTTCTCCATTGCTTTGGCTGTTTTAACCAAAAGACTTCAACTCCCAGAAGCCTCAGCCAGCTTGGTCAGTGCTGAGGGGTTCTGGGAAATGAAGTCCAGACAAAGAAAGCACACTTGGAAGATCACAGAGAGCCATTGTAGGATATCTGGATCCTATCCTTTTAAATAAGTATGCACACACCTGGGATGGGAATAAAACTAATCGTGACTGCAGGGCTGGGGGTCTTCAATTCCCACAATCCCTTTCTTTTGGGAATTGAAGTCCTTCTGGGAATTGAAGTCCTTTTGCACTCTTCAGGGAGATCTTTCTGCTTCTGCCAGAGCTAGTACTCAGGACTGGGGGGTTGTCTTCTTTATACAAATATTGATCTCCTCCTCCTCCTTTCCGCTTTCCTTGCAAAACTGAGTAACATTACCATTTTTGGACTCTTGCTTGGTGGTGGTTTCTGGGAGTTGAAGTCCAAAAAGGCTATGGAAGCGCCCAGCGCAGCAGCGCCACACTTGGCTGCCTCTCTCTCTACCAGGATTCACAAGTGCCTTATTCAAGGACACTTCCCCACAGGATTTCTATCCATGCTCACCAGTACAGTGAGTACTGCCACATGGCACGACAAGACTCAAATATATCCATCCATCATTGTGAAGTTGCTACTATGAAGACCTCTGTGTGAAGTTGCTTTGTAAAGTTGCTCTGAGTTTATTATTATGAAGTAGCTATTGTGTTGATTATTGTGAAGCTGCTTTTGTGTGGATAGACTACTACTCTTGCTTTCAGAATTTTTTTGAAAATTTTTTGTAAGTCTTTCTATTACTAATAAAAAAATCTCCCCCATTTGATTTTAGAACCACTTTTTTTGGATCAAACAACCCTAATGTCATGCAAACCATGGAGCCAATTAAAATACTACTTTTGAAACCATAGCAATTAAAACAATTAAAGATGTAAAAATACACAGTACGTACTCAAAACAGTGCACTTAATCTTTATCCTTCTACCCTGATCAGTTACAATTGAAGTATTGTTTAAACAGGAAGTTTAAACAGGAAGTTTAAACAAGACTTTGACTGCCAAGTGAGAAAAAAACCAGTATAGAGGAATTAAATTGGACCTCCCTTAGAAGATAGTTTTAACGTTTAGGAGCAGCTACCCAGAAGGCTCTTATCTATGTTGTCAATAGCTATGCCTGAAAGAGTTTGGGATTGAGAAAAATGACTCCCTGAAAGATAGTAAGACTTGGAAAGACTCATATAGGGAAACATCTGCTTTCAGGTACATAGCAACCAGCAATGTGAACAGAATGAAGGAGACCTCTCACTAGCTCTCCATAGGTGCATCTGTACTGTAGAACTAATACAGTTTGATATCACTTTAACTGCCATTGGCACTCAACTGTTATTAACTGTTTTGCATTAAGCTGAACTAACTTTATTGTCTGGATTATTATTTCTTCACAAAGGCACAAAGTCTTCTTAGTAATGCCCTCTCTATTATGGAACTGTCTTCTACTTTGTTCATGTTCAGCCTCCTTGGTGCAGCACAGCCTTTCCTTAAGAATATTAAATGGCTTGTGTTAGATGTAACCATTTTATTTTCCATTGATACATCTACTTGGAGTGTCAGATTGTATTTTGCAGCATCCCTCTTTAAATAAATGATTGGATTTATTTGTGGATTTTGAAACAATAATAAATAAATCACCAATCCAAAGTTAAAAAGGGGGACATTCAGAATGTGTAGCAAAAAAGCGAAAAAGGATGTCAGGCAGTTTGGCATTGTCTTGAAACTGCAAGCGGATGAGTCATTTGAACAGGGGATACTAGAGGATAACTGATTACAGGTCTTTGAAGACAAGAGGATTGTTCAGGGATTTGTGTGGGAAGACCAGTGAAGAATATAGGCAGTATAGTATGAAATGGAAACATTCTTGTCTAGTTCAATGGGAAGCTCCATGGAAGAAAAAACTGGTGCTGTGCAACAGAATGAAATACATGTCATGTGTCTGCAAAAGAACCAAATCAATTAGCTCAAATGCTTCATGGATCAGAGGGGGGAAACTCTTCTGCCGCATATCAAGGATGAGTCACTGCGTGAGTTATCACTGCAATACCCTACCATAGACCAAATTGTAATCCAATTTTTCTGAAAGTCATCCTCTTTTGATATTTACATATCTAATTTCATTGTTTGCTGTCCCAACCATGTAATGCCAGTTTTCCTGACATGACAATAAGTAATACTCAGGACATTCCTTGGAGCAGTGTTGTATGGTGCCACTAAGTTATCTATTCATGCTAAAGGGGAAAGAGACAGCACAGTGAAGGGTAAAGGCTACAGAGCATGGGATTGGGCTGCTATTTTTTCTGAATGAGAAATTGTTAGCAGCTGTGCGGGATGTCACATAGCTGAGCTTGTGGTATATATTTCATCTTGATTGATGATGTTTCCTTTGATAAGATTTGTAGATAGACGTTCCTGGAGCGATGAAGGGGCACACTTCTGTGAAAGCAGACAAAATATACACATTCAGCTTGTGAGCTTGCCGGGGGTTAATGTTATAGTACGTAATGTGTATCATTTGTAAAACATGGCTGCCACCTGGGGGTATCATCGATGATTTCAGATGATTTTCAGATACCTGTTTCCATCTTTCTGAGTTAAGCATTTATCATTTCTCATTGTTCTCTTTTAGAAACATCCTTTACAGACTGGATGAAAGGACGCACCAATTTTCAGTACTGCTGGAGGCAGTGGAACACTGCAAGCTACATCAGTCAAATGAGTCTCTTCAAGCAGTGTTGTCAAAAGTGCTCAACACCTTAAATTCAGCTCAGGTTTCTTTCAAAGCAGGACTCGAAGTCTTTGAGGCTGCTTTGGTGGGAAATAAACGATGAAATTCTCTCTCCTGCACATTTACGTGCACATGTATGTGTACACAGCACACCCAAATATAACCGAGAACTTTGTTTACATTTTGCAAAGGAAATTTTTGAGTTGGACCAAAAAATCTGCAAAGTTGTGATCTTCCTTTTGTTTTTAACTTTTTGGGAGGGAAGGAGGAAGAGTCTCTGTTTCAAGGCACCACATTGTACACTTAAATATAAAGCAGCCAATTGCGCTGTTGACAGTTTATAACATACTTCTATTTCTGAAGTGTGATAAGAACTTACCATTTGATGGATTCTGTTGTAATTTTTTTATCCACTAGCCTTGTATAAATATGCCCTCAAAAATAGTTGTTAACATGAGTCATCTGATAGATGAGCCTCTTAAAATGTAGCAGGTACCTACATTTTTATGCTAAACTCAAACCTCTCAGTTGTTCTACTGCTTGATATGAAGAACAAGCTGTAGCCTACTATCTATCTATGCACAAAAGCCAACTAGACATGAAGCTGAATCTTTGTCCATCATGGGTGATGGGACAGTGTCTTCTTTTACTCCTGAAGTCAGCAATATATCTCAAAGACCACAAAATACTGAATGGCACACATGCTGTTGCCATCACCCATGATCTCATACCTGGGGGTAACTACATAAGGGCTGGTCCTTTGGTACCTTATTGGGTTTCAAGGTACAAAAATAAGATGTATCATAGCCTGTCTCCTTCCATTTCTACCACCCCACTGATTTGCTTGCATGGAATTCTACATACCAAACTGTGTGAAATTTTTGTCAACTATAACAACAAGGCAGGTGCCTCAAGAAAAGACTGATACATACCACGTGCAAATTGGTTTCCAAAATTGTCCTTATTGCACTAGAATTACACATGTCCAGTTGTATTTTGATTTACCCTGTCCCATCCCCCTGTCCCATTCAAAATACAGGGTATCATTCTAAATCTGAACAAATGATCATCAAATGTTTTTCTCCTTCTGACATGATTTACCATGTGGCATTACAAGTGATTTAACAATAAACATAATCCAAAACTGTCTCGTCGACAAAAGACTAATGAATCCAGGTTATGATATTTTTGAAAACTTTAGTTGCCATAGAACTATTTTTTAAAAATTTCTATGGATACAGTAAAACTCTACCATAAGTATGTTCTAGTTTCACTGAAACTACTTTATATTATTGATACATGGTTGCTATGTCTCCTGTGGATATCCAAGATTAGTCAGAGCCTGGAAATTGTGTTGCTTGCATTGTATTCATTGGAAGAAGATACACTCAATAGCAGTTGTGGTCTTTTACTCGTACAGTTATACATCAATTAATGAAGGTGATGTCTTCCTGGGATTAACCTCATTAACAAAAACTTTGGGTTCATCTACAATGTAGAATGAATACAGGTTGACACTACTGTTAACTGCCATGGGATCATGGGAGTTGTAGTTTATTTTCTTATCAGGAGTTGCAGTTTTATAAGGTCTTTATCCTTCTCTGCCAAAGAATGCTGATGCCTCACCAAACTGCAACATTACACCACTGAGCCATGCTTTTCATATATGTTCAATACATGATTCTGGAAGCAGCTGTTTTCATTGTCCTTTGTATGTAAACAGATACTGCTACACTAGGATAATCTAGAACAGAATCTCATTATTTCCCAGATCAGACTTTATTGTTGCTTACTGCAGACACACTGCCACAACCTAACAACGAAAGTGTCTTTCTCCAGTCCTTTAAGTTCTCAATGGCAGTGCTGAAAAAAGGAAACTTCTAGATAAGACAAAAATAAGAAAAGTAAAAAAAATTGATAAGGCTCCCATACAAATACTGCATAAAAAGGAACTTCAGTGTCAGATGTTTTATTAATGGAGCAATGCCTGTATTAATATACAATGGCCATACTGCACCTGTCCTGACATGTAAAAAATGAAATAAGTCATTTGGCTCCTTATCTATATTATATGCTCTGCCCACTACCACTACAAAGATGACAATATGTGTACAATCAAATGATTGCTTTGGGAGTGCAAAATACAGTGGTTTTGTGCAAGAGACCACACCAACCATCTAGTCAACTCCGCACCATGCAGGAAAAAACACAGGTGGCCATTCATTCTCAACAGATGGCTATCCAGCCTCTGTTTAAAAGCCTCCAGAAGAAGCCTATACCACACTCCAAGGCATATACTTCCACTATTGAGCAGCTCTTACAGCCAGGAAGTTCTTTCTAATTTTAAGGTGGAATTTGCTCTCCTGTACTGTAATGTTAGCAGTGGCTTCCCACTGCAAGAAAATAACTGAAAACTATATTGTCTTGGAAGACAAATTGTAGCTCAAGATATCTTCTGTGTAAAATTTGCATGTGGGATTTTTATGAAGGAAACAGCATTTTTCTGCACAAGAAAAGCTCATCCTTGTACAAAAAATGTTTTCTGCACAAAACAACCATGCATGAATTTTGCATATAATGAGCCCCAAACTTTGAAATTTTTCTCAAGCCAATCCCATCATAGTTTCTGAACTCTCTACAAACATTTTTGACCACTTTCTGAAAATCAAATTTGGTGCATGTGATCAAAACTGGCATTGTTATGGTGATTATTGATATGGGACTCTTAAGTTTCCAAATCCGGAATCATGGAGACTACTTTCTCATGAAGCATAAAAAAAATTAGCAACTGCATGGGAGAGTGCTGTTTGCAATGTATGAGTCAGCTCCATGTTAAATGTGTGAATTCTCTGTACTTCAAAACCTTAACCTTAATGCTCCTGTTAATCCCTAGAAGAGGAAATCTGTTGCAGCAATTGAATTTATCTAAATCAGGCATGAGCATTGAGCACCCTGTGGGCCCCTCCAGAATTTCTTCACAGCCTCAACGACCCCACAATCTTTCTCCAGAGTGATTTTTAGGCAATGGTTTGCCCCAGACTTGGTCAAAACCACCTGAACTGCCTGAAAATGCACTGGTTTGTTTCCCCTAACAACCTTCAATACTTTTAAATCCCCTCCCTCAAATAAAAAGAATATGAGATGAAAAACTACCCCCTAAGTGACAAATAGAAGTGATGGCATGTTGATCTGCTTGTGTCCAACTGGGCAGGTGCCGGAGAGAAACAGACCTCACCTTCTAAAAGATGTCCAGCCCTGAACTACATGTTGATTTATCAATCAACAATTGATTCAATGGATCTACATTAGTTAAAGAAAACAAAAAAATCATGCCTTTGTTTAACTATCAGTCTGTATGTTACATCCACCATAGAACAATTTGGCCTTTCAGAAGGCTCACCACCCCCCAACACACACACACACACACACAATAAACAAAGGAAACTGTAGAGAAAAAATGCAAAGAAGATGATCAAAAGAAATAACTGGAAATAACAAGAGGGAATAGCTAGCCATCTGCATCACATTTCCTGTCTTTATGACTTGAATAAAAATCCCTTCACAACACTGAACAATTTGACCTTATTTATCATGTGGTGAACTGAATATGTAGTGAGACCCTGGGGGGTTACCAAGGACTCTTCTTGTGATATTTGTTGGTCTCTAGTGGTTTCACCTATGTGAAATTCCCCACTAGAGTGAGAAGCAATCAAAATGGAAGGAGCCATTGGAAGGGAATATTATCACCATCCAGAGACCAGTGACATGGGTCTTTTCTGAAGCATGGGTGTTTCTGAAGTAAGTTCCCACAGATCATTTTTAATCCTTTGTGAAAGGTCAGTGTGAGCTACATTCCAGTATTGATTGTTACCATCAAGTGCTTATAAGGTCACTGTGAGTTTTGCTGAGATTGATAACAGGACAAGGTCCCAAATAATGGTAACCTTCTTTATTTAATACAGAAGAGTGGCTGATAATTGGATTTGCTGCTAGGTCAAATGTAAAGGCCAATATTTAAGTACAATTCTAGTGCCCCTCTCTTGTCTCCGTCTGTGAAGCTCTACAACTTAAACACATCCAGGGTATTCAGCGGAATAATCTATTTGTCTCTCCTTCACATTAAGAAACAAAAGGAAGCAAGTCTAGACATCTTGTGATTGATTTCCTATTTTTCCTTTGTTATGCTCTGTGTGTGAATGTGTATTGAGAAGTAAGAGGGTATGTGTGTGTGTACAAATATTTTCAAGGGAACTGGTAGCATCTGTTAGTGTTAACAAAATGAAGTAGTATATAAAATATATAGCTCCAGTACTTATGGATTGTTAGCTACCTTGAGTCCCCACAAGAGAAAGGTATAGGTATAGATGATGATGATGAGGAGGAGGAGGCAGCGATGACAAAGGGCTTCTGCAAGTGAAACAAACAGTTGAAGAAGAGAAACATGCACTGGCAGATTATGTGAAAGACTGTCAAGAACCAACACTGATGGAAGTCAATAGTAGAAAACTGTTTAAAGTGCAAAAGACAAAGAGTGAATCTTGTAAAAATATATAACAAAGTAGAAGAAGAAACTAGAAAAAGAAGGTTCTCAATGGACAGTTCCTGTGAAAAATTGAGAGCAAAATTGATAAGGAAAAAACATGGATGTAGCTCACAAATGGAACTTTGAAAATGGAGACTGAGGGCCTGATTCTTGCAGCCCAAGAACAAGCCATTAGAACAAATGCTATCAAAGCCAGGATTGAAAAGTCGACCACAGATTCCAAGTGTAGACCCTGCAAGGAGGCAGAGAAAATGATGGATCAGCTGCTACAAGAAGATCGCATAGACGGACTACAAGCAGAGGCATAATACCATTGTTCAGTTGATCCATTGGAACTTGTGCCACAAATACCATCTCCCCGTGACAAAGAACTAGTAGGATCACAAGCAGGAAAAAGGTACAGAAAATGAACATGTCAAGCTACTCTGGGACTTCCGAATTCAGACTGACAAGAGTTTTGGAGAACAATACTCCTGACCTCACGATTGTGGAAAACACAAAGTATGGATCGTCGCTGTTGCAATCCCAGGCAACAGCAGAATTGATGAGAAGCAACTGGAAAAGCTTACACAATACGAGGATTTAAAGAATGAACTTCAAAGACTCTGGCACAAGCCACTCAAGGTGGTTTCAGTGGTGATCGGCACACTAAGTGCAGTGCCTAAAGATCTTGGCCTGCACTTAAAAACAATTGATGCTGACAAAATTACCATCTGTCAGCTGGAAAGGCCACCATACTTGGATCTGCACGTATTATTTGCTGATACATCACAAAGTGCTAGACACTTGGGAATAATAATAATAATGCTTATTTCTATTCCGCTCTTCTCACCCCGAAGGGGACTCAGTGCAGATTACAATACACATACGACAGACAGTCCCTGTCGGAAAGACATACAATTACACATAGACAAATACAGTGCAGTTTTTTAGAAGGACTTCTTTCCTGGCTGCGTCATACAGGTGGGCGTCATTGGGTGTGAATGCTCCATTACATCATTGTTGTTATGTCCCTGCGTCATTGCGCCATCACGTCACAAGGGGGTGCTGTTGTTCCATCCTCATGACAGGAGCCTCTTGTTTCCACCACTTCCACCTCTCCCTTCTCCATCAGCCTATTTCAGACAAGTCTGTGCAAAAGTCCTTCCGCACTTTTATGGTCCCCAATTTGTTGTTAATTCACAGCTGGGCTGTTGAACTGCTTGGGTAAACAGTAGACAGGACTTACAGCTGGCGTCTAACTCAGCCCGGGATTCGATCCTGCAATCTTCAGATCTTCAGATTGCCAGCACAGCTGTTGTTACTGCTGTGCTATCTCTCCGGCCCTAGTGTCGACGTGTGATCTAATGCAACAGCCAGCATAGTGATCTTGTTTGCTGTTGATTAATCTGGTTATGTATCAAATCATCATCATCATCATCACCCTTACATTTGGCAGTGATCTAAAGAAAAAAATGCCAGAGAACAATAGTGACAACCTCCCAACTGTTCCACCTAAATGCTTTTTTTTTAAAAGGATAGAGTTGTATACTACACAGCTAAAGACAGCCTGCAATCTTAAGTGTACTGTGGGAAGGCTATCCCATTAAAAACTGCAAGTACAATTTTGTTTTACATGAAATGGGCTGAGGTGCCATCTTACATTTTGACTTCTCTTTAGCCATTCAATATAATCCTAACCCTAAACAATCAAAAATTCAATTGATTTCAATGACATTTTTCTCCAAATAAATACGCTAATAACTGCATCCATTGATATGGATTATCCTCTCAGGCCTTCGAGCAGCATCAATAAAGCAGGGTGCTAGTGAATCATAACACATGATGCCATTTGAATTAATGCTGGTATTGACCAGTTAAAAATTAAATTTTCTTTTTAAAGTTATAATTCACTGGGATCCAGGTTCCTGAGCATTCTTTGCTACTCTATCATAAGTCAAATGCCAGTATCCAGAATAACAAATACAATTTTGAATAATCCCACAGCTGGAAAACTTTATGGCTTATATATTTGTGTGTTTAAGGTGGGTGAAAATGAAATGATAATGAATAAGCTAACATGATTTTATTAGTGCATATTTTAGTGGGCCCATAAAGAATATAAAACACAATCAAGTCAGACAAGTAATAAGTATACGGGGGAGCTGGGATTTGGGTACTAAGTTCACGATAGGCTGTAAATTGCTTTTAACAACTTGGGGGGAAACATAAAATGTAGAATGTGTGTGAGATTGAGACAGAGAGTTTAAGAGAGGGAGAACTAAGCATGTTCAGATACAGTCACAGAAAAAAATGTATAATGCCTTAGTTCTTCCGAAAAATGGACCAGTTGTGTATGCATGTGCGTTATGCATATTGAGCTTATCTATATTAATTACCCATAAATAAATTCAATAAGGTCTATAAAGCCTAGAAAACCTTAAGACCTTTTTTAAAAAGTAGATTGTGATTAAAATTACTCCTATTAAAAATCTGAACTAATGTCATGCTTATTTGATAAATATGTAATCTTCGTTAAACCTCATTCACAAGGGTATCTGTGGGGAAGGGTGAACCATATGGGCATTGACCCTAAAGATGAGCATTATTTTCCCCATAACTTGGTTTTCTCCCAATCCCCAAATTTCTAGCATTGTAGTGAGAGAGCTATTGAAAATAATCCATGTCCAGAATTGTTCATATTATTTTGGCATGGCAATGCTTATATCTTTGTATTCCCTTGGGAATTTTACCTGCCCCTTTTCTTTGGATGCCTAAACTGTATTTGCAAATACTGGATGGAGCCCCCAGTGGCACCGTGGGTTCAACCCTTCTGCTGGCAGGACTAAAGACTGACAGGCCACAGGTTCAAATCCGGGAAGAACATGGATGAGTTCCCTTTGTCAGCTCCGGCTCCCCCTGCGGGGACATGAAAGAAACCGCTCACAAGGATGGTAAAACATTTAAAAAAACATCCCGGTGCCCCCTGGGCAATGGCCTTGCAGATGGCCAATTCTCTCACACCAGAAGTGACTTGCAGTTTCTCAAGTTGCTCCTGACATGAAAAAAAATGCAAATACTAAACTGAAATGCTAGAAATGTAAGGGCTGAGGGGAGAAAACATTTGCAGTGAGTAGAATTCTTATTATTGATGATATTGTTATTTTTCTTAATTGGAGGACAATGCTCTCATTTTGCCCCTCTCTAATATTTCAACAGAAAGAGTAATCATGTGGTTATAGCAATTAGAACACAAGTCCCTCAGAATATAAAGTATGAAGTTCACCCATTTTAAATATGAGACACAAACTTCTTTAGACTTAGAATAAAGCAAGAGGTCCTTGGAACATCAAAGCATGTTTAGCTCTGTGCTCATCTAATACACCCCTATGACCAGAAGAATAGATTTCCTTCTCTTGATACAGCTGCTATTAGGTAGGTTGGGGAAACAGCTGATATGGAATACTGGCCAATCTTTATCATTTTCTGCATGAAAATCTGTGCCTGTTTTTGTTGTGACCTGGGCCTGGAGGATCCCTCAGTAAACCACCACGAAGCAGCTGTGGTGTGTATAAATGCTTTATTTAGAATAGGTAGAAAGGAGGAAAGAGATTTAAAAAAATAGTCCACTGATGCTCCCAGCATCCAAGTATTGTGAAGCAATAGTTCCAAAAGAGTTTAAAGGTCCAATAAATGAAGAAGTAAGCTTGGAACCCCAATGGGCTTAAATCCAGAATAAGTTCTTGGCAAACGAGGGCTTGACTGGCGACTTGAGTAACGTGGATGCGCACCGGCCTGGTCCTTGGAGCTGAGGTTCCGTGGTGCTTGGCAAGGAGGCTAAACGTTGGCGCGAGATTCCTAGCACCGACAGGAACCAACCTAAATACGCCCCGCATTGTGTTGATCTCTGAGACGCCGACTGCGTCGTAACTCTTTCCCATGGACAGTTGGTGGGGGTGACTTTCTCAAGCCCTTCAAGGAAGGCAAGTATGCCAACTCATTAACGGCTACACCTGGCGATACAGGGGAAAGCGAAGCTTTGCCTTCCCAGCACCTCTTATCAGCTTGGGAAGGAAAAGGGCTGTTTCTAGCCTTGACCGCTGGCTGACTCAGAGGCCTCTGCAAAGGTTTCTTTTTAGACTCGGTGGAGATCTGGGATTTAACATGGCTTCGGTCTTGCTTAGCTATGGGATCAGGCTGGGGCATGACAGTTTTGATACATACTAGTTTAGTACCGCGGGTTAAACCACCAGCTGCAGAAAATCTCACCGATCGAAAGGTCAACAGTTCAAGCCCAGGTTGGGGTAAGCTCTCAACCATCAGCCCAGCTTTTGCTCACCTAGCAGTTTGGAAGCAGTAATGGGAGTAAATAAATATGTACTGCTTTGGCGGGGAGATAATAAAAGTTGCCTATGTGGACATGCCAGCAATTTGATCAGGCAAGTGTCTAAAGACAACAAAGCTCTTCAGCATGGAAGACGGAGTGACAGGACCCCCCGGGCGGAGTTCAGCACCGCCTCCAGATGCCGGAGATGGAAAAAGATGGGAAGCCTTTATCTCTGTTTATGTACTGTCTGACTTTCTTAATTGTATAACAGCATTAAATGTTTGCCATATATGTGTATTGTAATCTACCCTTAGTCCCCTCGGGGAGATAGGGTGGAATATAAATAAAGTATATTATTATTCCTAATATAATCACTTTCCCAAACATTTTTTGAATATCTTCATCTCTGTGCCCTTTCCCCACTGAGTAAAGTGAGTTCATGTGTTTTTCAAAGGTTTTTTTAGCTCTGTGCTCATATATATATATATATATATATATATATATATACACACACACACACACACACACACACACACACACTGTATATCTCAAAAATGGGGAATTATGATCTCATTCAAAAATGGAGAAGGATGATAGAGGATTTGGTCCTTGCGTTTCTTCCTCATAACCCCTTTATTCATCATCTTGATACACTGTTGCTTGAGAATCACAAGAGGAAACTGAGGCCATTCTTAGAACAGGTGGTGGCAACCTCCCTAACTGGACCTTGGAGAAACACAAAGCTCAAAATATACCCCCCCCCCAACCCAAATAACTTCCAATTAACTGTAGGAAGCTGGGAGGCCACATTTGTTTATGGTTAGAGAAGACCCACTCAAACAAACACACACACACACACACACAATACCCCTACTATAAGAAATAATGTTGGCTCCCTAATGCCTTCCAAAGGATATGGGAAAATTCAAGCCAACAATGTATGTGTGGCTAGTGTGGAGATGCACACAATGTCAGATAATAGTCCTTCTATTGAACTCACTAGGCCGAAGGGAACAAATTGTCAGTTAAAGTCATCAGGTTATTATAGAATCTAGCTTTTAAGCATCTGAAGAAGGAAGCATTCGCCATTTCAAACTGTGCTGAAGTCCAGCTTCAGATTTTAGCTCAGTATTGCTTAAAGTCTGTGAGCTGCCTGTAATCTGCTTCCTTCTCTGTGTAAGAGCATCTGATAGGCAGGTCTGAAAAAGGTGACAGTATTGTACTGAGGCATTTCTCTTTGTGTCTGGAAAGAGATTCTTTACAGAATCTAAAGTACATGTGCTATAATACACCAGAGTGACTTTCTTCACTATGTCTTTATTATGAAGTCACACTGGTATGCAAGACACTAAATGGAGGAAGTAGAATGGCTTTGGAATAGCATTCCAAAGGCACAATAAATCTGTCTACCTGCTTCTAATGTACTGGGGGAAGAACCACTAGGTTTAGAGAAGTTCATTCTGTGATGTGCCTGCATTTTTAATGGCAATTCAAACTGCTTTTCATTATACCTCTTGGAAGCTTTTGCCATATAGACTCCAATAGAATTAGGACCATGTTTCATTGAATATTCTGCGGCTTTGGCATTCAAGTTCATGAGATTATAAACTCTGGCTTAAGTTATTGGTTGAGATTCTGAATTGCAATTGTAGAGTGTGAAGTTCCATCAGGGAAGCACCATTTCTTTTTACTCTTCCCATCTGCTTTACATCTCTATCTGCAAGTGGGAATCTACATATATTCATTTAGTAGACAGAGTAGCTATATGGAAGCTGTTCATATTTCAGCACCCAGCCAAAAAAAGATGACGTCACCCACTAGACATTCAAAGAATTCTCACGATAATGACTTTTTCTTCCTGAAAATGGCTGTTTTTTTTAATGTCAGGAGCGACTTGAGTCACTCTGGTGTGAAAGATTTGGCCGTCTGCAATGACATTGACCAGGGGGCATCTGTATAT
The DNA here is from genome assembly GCA_030556195.1 of Anolis apletophallus. Lineage (NCBI taxonomy): Eukaryota > Metazoa > Chordata > Lepidosauria > Squamata > Anolidae > Anolis > Anolis apletophallus. The sequence goes on along the minus strand of JARBWK010000010.1, from coordinate 20,660,894 downwards.
TTTAATGTTTTACTGTCCTTGTGGGAGGCTGCTCTCATGTCCCTGCATGGGGAGCCGGAGCTGATAGAGGGAGGTCATCCGCACTCTCCCCAGATTTGAACTTGCAAGCTGTTGATCTTCAATCCTGCCGGCACAAAGGTTTAACCTATTGCGCTTCCGGGGGCTCAAATGGCTGCTAAACACAGCAAGCCACTGTCTAGGCCACACTCTCATTCACCACCACAAAATGCCCCCCACCATAAATTGTGCAGGCAGGAGATTATTACAGATGGTGGTGGATAACCCTGCCCACAACAATAATAAAAAGATATACACCAGTGTACTATGAACATATGTTAGCATTTGTCACTGACAGAATTTGAGCCATTGACTTTAGCCTCCCACCCACATTCCTTTTTATTAAAAAAAACCCCGTAGGAATATATTGTTTAAGAATTCCTAAATGATAAGATTAAAAGCATGCTTTGAAATGGGACCTGCACAATTATACACAGTACTCAATTGAGACCATGATGGTTTAAGGAGGGGCATTTCAAATTCTCAACCAAAGAGCCCTTGTATCTCAAGATACTACAAAACCCATGATTTTCTAACACGTTGCCCTGACCATTAGAGTAGAAAATATTATATTTGTGTAGGGTGAATGAGACCCTGCTCAATATCTGTCTTCCCTAGCCCACAGAATACCTCCCAATGAATAGCAGTTGGATGTGTTTTTCCCCAGAAATCAAAGCTGATGGTTTATAAAGTACCACACTCCTCAGGAAGTGGGCAGAAGATTTCAGAAGATGCCAGATTTAGGAATGTGTGAGGCCGCTCCAAATCCTCCGTAATGATCACGCGTAGACTGTCCGTCAATCCAACGAATTTATTGAAGGTACAACACCTGTAAAGCCAAAGCAGTGTCCCGACACCCAAACACACCTTTTATACTCAAACCCCCCTCTCCCTTCACCTGCAACATCCGGGAGAGGTTGCATCATACCCTCTGACTCAGCAGTCCTAGTGTCCAGTGGATATTACATCATATCCCATCTGAGTCAGCATTCTGTGTGCCAGTGTCCAACATCCAGAGGGAGCCGCGTCACATCCTCCCTGACTCAGCAGGAACCCCCCGTAGACTCTTGGGAAATTACATCATCCCCAGGGGAATCCCCAGGGTCACATCAGTCTCTCGCATGCTAAGTCAGACTGCAAGTTCCTTTAGCCTCTCCAAGGCTAAGAATCTCCAGTTCTGACATAATGGCCTCCTCCACCTCGTCCTCCCCCTGCAGAAACAAAACACTGTTCAAATGTTCGGCATCACAGGACTTACATATCTCTTCAACAGACTGCAATGAAATGTGGGGTGAACTTTATGCACCCCCTTTGGCAAAATTAGTCTATACGATACTTTGTTTACCACTTGAGCCACTCGAAATGGGCCTATGTATTTTGGGCTGAGTTTCTTAGAGGGAAGCCCTAATTTAATGTTCTGGGTGGATAACCAAACCAGGTCACCTTCCCGATATTCCTCCCCCTCCTGTCTTCGCCGATCACCAAACTTCTTATAGGAGCCCTGTGCTCTGCGCAAAGGTTCCGTCACCTCCTTCCATTCACGCTGAGCCCTCACCTCCTAGTTTTCCAGCACCTCCTCCGAACTCACAGGGATTTGAGGCAGGAGAACCACCTCCTGCCCATAAATCACTGAAAATTGAGTCTTCCCCGTCGAGGAGTGAACTGACCCATTATAGGCCATTTCTGCATACGGCAACAAATCCGCCCAATTATTCTGCTCTCTATTGGTGAATATCCGTAAATAACTACCTAACGATTTCTGCATTCGTTCCACTCCGCCATTACAGCATGGATGATAAGCAGTGGTAAGTCGTTGATCAGCTCCCAACACCTCCAGAAACTTTTCCCAAAACCGAGCGGTGAACTGCACCCCACGATCACTAATCACCTGCTCCGGACACCCATGCAACCTATATATATGCTGAACATACAACTTTGCCAACCGCTCTGCCGAGGGCAACCTGACTAAAGGAATAAAATGAGCCTGTTTGGAAAATAGATCTAATACCGTCCAGATATACCTATAACCTCAACTCAATGGTAGTTCTCCAGCAAAATCAGTACTAACATGGGTCCAGGGCCGAACCGGAGCAGCCACCATCTGTATTCACCCTTGAGGCTTAGCAGTGGGAGCCTTCCCTCTAGCACACGCTTCACAGCTCCGCACATAATTCCTCACCTCCGCTCTCATTCCAGGCCACCAATACTGATTTCTCAATGCCAAAAGAGTCTTAGTAAAACCCCAATGACCCGCAGTCTTATGATCATGTCCTAATTCTAATATCCTCTTCCTCAATCCTTGTGGAACGTACAATTTTGACCTGGCAAACCATAACCCCTCTAAACACTTACACTCCTCCTTATGCTGACTCAACCAAACATCCTCAGGATAATATCTCTGCCATTCCATCCGCCACCCTTTCATCTTAACTTCATCCTCCTCTTTGACGGTACGAGTCTGAGACCGGGTTTGCACAGCCAAACCCCACTGACTTTTAGTGAATACACCTTCTAAGCTAGGAGGAGGACTGGGACCCATGGCACGATAACGAGACAAAGCATCTGCCACCACATTTTCTTTTCCCTTGATGTGCCTCAAAGAGAAATTAAATCGGGCAAAATACTGCGCCCACCTAACTAACTTAGGTGACAACTTCTGTGGCGCCATTAGATACTGCAAATTCCGGTGATCAGTCAACACCTCAAAAGGGTGGTTCGCCCCCTCCAAAAAATGACGCCAAGTCTGTAATGCACACCGCACAGCAAATGCCTCCTTTTCCCAAACCGGCCATTTTTTTCTCCTGTTCTCCAAATTTCTTAGAAAGGTACGCACATGGCCGCAATCTCCCCTGAACATCTCTCTGCAATAACGCTCCTCCATAAGCCCAGGCAGAAGCATCACTTTGCACGACAAAGGGCTTCTCAGTATCCGGGTGCACAAGCAAGGGGCCACTAGTAAACGCTTTTTTCAGCTTCTCAAATGCCAGTTGACACTCCTCTGTCCAGAGTAGTCTAGCTCCCGGAGACTTCACTTTCTTAGTTTCTCCCTTCCCCTTGGTCTTCAACAAATCTGTGAGAGGGAGGGTAATAGCCGCAAAATCCGAAATAAAGGTCCTATAGAAATTAGCCAGACCCAGAAAAGCCTGCAGCTGTCTCCGAGTCTGCGGAGCCTCCCATAACAAAACATCCTCAACCTTTGCTGGATCCATTGACACACCTTCTTCGCTGATGTGATATCCTAGGAAATCAATTTGATTCTTACTGAACTCACACTTACTCAACTTCACATATAACTTGGCCTGCCTCAACCTTTCTAATACCTCTTGAACCAGCTCCACATGAGCCTCTTTGGTTCGGGTCATGACAACTATATCATCCAAATAGACGAATACTCCTCTATAAAGAAGGGGGTGCAGCACCGCATTTATCAATTGCATAAATATACCGGGAGCTCCGGCCAAACCGAATGGCATGACTGCCCATTGATACAGCCCGAGGGGACAAGAAAACGCCGTCTTCCATTTGTCACTAGCTTTCACCCTCACCATATGGAACGCATCTATCAAATCAAGCTTAGTAAAATATCGTCCTCCTCCCAACTGACCCAACAAATCCTTAATCAGAGGCAATGGATAACAATTGGTGGTACTTATTGCATTTAACCCTCGATAATCAATGCATAACCTTAACCTCCCATCCTTCTTTTCTCTAAACAATACAGGTGCAGCAATGGGAGATTCCGACCTTTCAATGAATCCCTTCTTCAAATAATCATCAATTTGTTCCCGTAATGCTAACTTTTCTTGCACCGACATAGGGTAAATCTTTGGTTTTGGCTATAAAGCCCCCTCTTTAATTTCCATGCTACATTGTACATTCCGAATAGGGGGAAGACATTCTGCCAACACCGGGTCAAACACATCAGCATAATCTCCATATTCCTCGGGAATCCCCTGCAATTTCTCCTGGACTCCCTCTCCCTTATTTTCAATAAGAACCCTTTCTGTTGAAGCCAGTTCACATTCTAACAACCCAGACTTCCAATCAATTTTGGGATTAGCATTTTCCAACCAAAGCATTCCCAATACCACATTATGCCCTTTAACAGGTGCTATCACAAAGTCTATCTCCCCCTCCCAGGGTCCCACTCGCCCTTTTAATCCCCTCGTGCTTAAAGGAAAGCCCCCCCCCTCAAGAAAAGACCCATCCAACTGAGCAAAATGCAAGGGGGCTGGCATAACTTGAGTTTCACATTCTAGATCCTTGGCAAGACTGGGGGAAATAATATTTTCAGAACAACCACAATCCACTAATGCTCGATATTCATCATAGCCCCTTTTTTTACAAAGTTCTAAAGAGCATTGGATACTCTGGGGGCTTACACTCACCCCGGTATCAGGTTGTTCCACCTTTTCACCCAAAGCCCCTCCAGCCACAGCCACCCGCTTTGGGTCCGGTAGTTTTTTCTGCCAACATTGCGATGCCAGATGTCCAGGTTTCGAACAAACGAAGCAAAGGCCTCTCCCCATCACCGGTTTTCTTACTCCACCGGATCTCCCCTCACTGGCACCAACATGCCTGGGCTCTCCTCGAGATCCTCGCCCATCTCCCAAACTGTGTCTCGGCTCTCCACGGAATTTCCCCACCGCCGTCGTCTGGGCCTTCCGACGCTGCACCTGGGCCAGGATCCCCTCCACGCTTCCTGCCAATTGAATCCAGCCATCGACATCTCCAGGGTCGTCCCGATGAAGACACCACTCTAGGATCTCCCTCCGAAGACCATCTTTAAAGAGTTCCAGCAGTGTCGCCTGAGACCACTCAGCCACTTTCCCAGCTAGGCTCATGAACTCCTCCGAATATTCAGTCACCGACCGGGAACCTTGAGCCAAACACCGCAATGCCTCTTTAGCCTTCACCCGCTCCAATGGATCCTGGAAGCGACTTCTCACCGCCTGAAGAAACCCTTGTAATGTTCTCAAGCAAGGGTCTCGGCGATCATGGCACTGGATGTACCAATCAGCAGCTCTTCCCTTAAAAACTGCTCCCACAGCTCGAACCCGGTTACTCTCACTCGGGTATAAATGACCATAGTCCTCCATATGATCACTTACAGCTGCCACGAAGAAAGCAACCTTACATGCTTCACCCTCAAATTCCACACATAGGGGCTCCTTCCTAGGCCTCCCACCATAGTCCTGGAATCGAGGTTCCCTCCTACGGAGACTCTCCTCCGGCAACCGGAACCCTCTTCCCAGTCCCGCCGATTGCGGACGCTCCAGAGAACTCCTTTCATTAGAAGACCCAGGCCTGCGCGGTTCCTTCTCCTCACGAACAGGATTCAACCCCACTCCGAAGGGTTTCCTCGCTTGTCTACCTCCCGTCCACACTCCCACAGAAGATCTAGGACGAACATCCGACTTCTCGCCATCCATCCAGGATTGATAGGTGAAATCACCTCCTCCAGGAGCACTCCACATTGAATCCAAAGCTTGCTCCCTTCTCGACATCTCCCTGGACATCCGCCGGAAGGTATTCTCCATCGCCTCCATCCAGCACTGTAATACCTCCAAGTCGGAGACTCCGGCTCAGTAGTCTCACTACCGCCTGTGGGCAACCTCGCCTTGCCTCGCCCTTGAGCCGCCAACCGGTCCACCTGAGCAGTCGTGCCCCACGCCGCTTCTCTGGTCCCTCCGGCTCCCCGAAAATCCACCTGAACAGGGGCGCCCCGAACTCCTGCTTCTCTGGATTCTCCTCCAACTCTTCTAGAGCCCACCTGAGTAGAAAACGACCTCCAGCCTCCCACTTCTCTGGGCTCGTCTCGAAGAATACCTCTGTCCACCTGAGCCAGGTGGGAGGGGGCTGCTGCTGCAGATCTTCTCCAGCTACCGAAACATACCCCCCAAAAGTTCTGGACTTAAATTTCCTCTGGCGGTGGCTACGTCTCTGAGGCCTATGCCTCAGGGGCCTACCATTTCCCATCGTTGCATCTTTGTCCATATCTAGGGCTTCAGGCTCTCCGGATCCCGAACTTGACTGAGTCCTGCTTCTCTCTCTCCTTTGGCCACCCTGGGTGTCCTGGGGCCGAGGAATGGCTTTTCCCACTTCTCCAGCTTGTTGTTAAAAGCAGAATCAAAACACAAATAACCAGTCATAACACAGATATATGCATAGTCAACACATGAATTCTATTTCAGGGGTCTACTTTAGTCATGACTATAAGAATATTTTGTTCACTGTCACCAGCAATTTCCTTAAACTAATTCACATTCCATCATGTATTTGCCTGGTTGAATAGGTGGTATTTGCAATCTTGGAATTTCTAAGACTAGTATAAAATGTGTCTGGTGAACCAGCTGCAGACTCTTCTGTTTACAAGAACTGGATACTACATGTCCACTACATCAATTTAATTAAATTTACGTCCCAATGACATGTTGAAACATCTTGCAACTGTACAACATCTCCAAGTTAATAGAAAATTGGAGTTGAAAGAGGTGCCTTATGGCACAGAGGCCATAGACTTGATATAGTGAATCTAGTGAACCAATAAATTTCACATGATGTGGAAAATGTGCAATGAAAGGTTGATTTTTATAACCTGTTGAAATATGGATTTAGAGTCTAGATATCACATCTTCTTTCTTTGAAAAATACCATTGACACAATATAAGAAGAGTCTGCAATCACAATTTTAATAAAGCAAATGTATCCTCTTTTATACCACAGCAATTAAATTTTATATAACAGCAGTGTTTATTTGAAAGAAACAATGAGACCTAGAATGTTGCAGACATTAAATGACAGCAGTTTTGACTGTAGTTTTCTATCACGCCTGAATTATACTTTTCTTTCTTTGGCGATTAAACTGGATTATGAAGATTTGAATGTAATGTATGCTGCAATGGTGAATCTTCTCACAATCTTTTTATTTACTTTATTTTAACATACAATTTAACTTCCTCAATAAATTAGACTATATATTTCTGAAAATGTCAGCTCAACCTGGTGGCAAGTATACTGTGCGATGTATGAAACTTCTGCAGTAGAATTAAGCTGGTTTGGCACTACTTTAGCTGCCATCTTTCACTGCTGGCAAATTTTGGAAGTTGTAGGCTTACAAGGTCTTTAGCCTTCTCTACCAGAGAGTGCTGGTGTTTCACCAAACCACAACTACCGGAATGCCATAGAATTTGTGAAAAGAAATGGGTAATGCTGGATCTACACTGCCCTAAAAATCAGGTTTACAAGAAGCACTGCTTGAATATGAAGCAAAAAGGGGATGCTAGAAATAATATAATATGAACGCTGTCTGGCACAACCTGGGGATCGCAACCAGACACAGTGAAGACATCTGCCCTTGTGATTTGCTATTCTGCTGCTGAATACACATGCCCAGTGTGGAATACATCTCACCATGTTAAAACAGTAGATATGGCTCTTAACGAGACATGCTGCATTATTGCAGGATGTCTACGCCCTACACCACTGGGGAAATTATATAGTTTAGCTGGTATTGCACCACCTGACATCTTCCGGAAAGTATCAGCCAGTAATGAAAGGACAAGGCATTAACATCTCTGGCCTATCCTCTGTTCAGATATCAGCCAGCATGCTAATGTCTTAAATCTCAGAGGAACATCTCAGCAAACAAGAGTCCAAAAGTGGAAGGCTAAAAACCAGGTCCTCAATCAGTGGCTGATACTGGATGAGAAACTCCCTCCTGGTCACACAGAAGACTGGCCGACTTGGAAGGTGCTGAACAGACTGCTCTGGCACCACAAGATATAGAACCTTAGGAAATGAGGCTACAAAGTGGAGTCCATGACATGTGAGTGTGGAGAAGAGCAAACCACAGACCACTTACTACAATGCAGTCTGAGGCCCACCACATGCAAAATGGAGGACATTCTTACAGCAACACCAGAGGCACTCCAAGTGCCCAGCTTTTGGTCAAAGGACATTTAATATAGTGCCAAGTTCTAAACTTTGTTTGTGGTTTTTCTATACATTATAACTGTATTCTCAATTCGCTTCTGACACAATAAATAAATAACTGCCATTTAATGCAGTTTGAATTGTGCTATATGGCAGCATAGATCCAGCCTAAGTAAGATGTAAACCTGCCCCTTGAATTGGGTTTATCACCTTTTTGAGAGCTTTGACCACAACAAGACACATTATTCCAAATCATGAGCACAAGCTTTTATGGGAGCCTTCACATCCCAAACCTCTCCTATTTCTGCTTCTGCGTTTCAGCTATACCACTGGTGAGAATAATCAAAGGCAATATAACCCCTTTTAATTAGTGCAATTAACTAGAGTCTCTACAATGTTAATTTGGCTTGCAATAACTAAGCAGTTTAAAATGAGGTCTCTCTTAGACAGAAGTTATAATTGCCCCTTCACTTTTGTTTTTCAGTAAAGCCAATCTATTAAGAATTCACATGGGTCAATTTCCAACTTCGGTAGAAAGAGAAGTTCACATAGAAGGACCAGTTAATCCTCTGCTGTTCCACTTTTTCAGAAACTTTTAGAATATTCCAGTATTCCTCTTTTCTTCCTTTTTCTCTTTGGTTCCATCTATACAGCCACATAAGGCTAGGAAATGGATTAGCCTAAAGCAGTTAGATGACATTCCAGACTAATCTGTTTCAACCTGGAATAAACCTGATTATCCAGGTGTGTTCCAGGTTTTAAAACAATACATGCAAAACTCCAGATCTTATTGAGAAATCTGGAGGTTTGCAGGTATGGAGGCAGGACTGTCTTCTGGGATCACATTCAAAATCCCAGTAGCCAGTTCCCACAGGCTCCTGCTCCTTTAGGACCAGCCAATCTGGAGAAGAAGAATGACAACCCCCTATTTAGGCCTTAAAAACAATGGAAACACCTCCGCCAGGAGCCAAGAGGTTTGACTTACCTTCCTGGGTCTGAAAATGAAACTAAAGAGCTTTGGGAGGGGGATTCTATCTAACTTTTCCACCGTTCATTAGTTTCATTTTCCAGCTCCAGGAAGGTAAGGGAAGCATCCTGGCTCCTATAGAGGTTTGATTTTTGAGGTCTAAAGAGTGTCAGGCAGGGGAGGGGGTCAATCCCCATGCTCATTCCTGCCAATTAGCAGACAGTCAACCACCTGCTAAAAAGCCAAGGTTTCTTCCCCTGTGTCACCACGAAATGTGAATGAAACTGGTATTCATAATGCTGGTTTTCTTTCCATTTGGATCAGTGTAGATTGGGAGCTAAAGTCCTCAACTTGTTTCAGTTGCTTTGAATTCAGAATACAAACCTAGTTTGCACTCAACTCAGCAAGGACAAGAGATTTTTTCCCTTCCCAGTATCCTCAGCAAACTCAAACCACTTCAGCATATTCTAATTTGTGTGTGTTTCCTCACAGTGTTTTACCATAATAACATTTGCCATCTTGTGTACTCTCTGCCCAAGTGTGTTCTGATTTCCACCTGTGAAATGCCAGAGGGTATGTCATCAGAAACATCCTGAATCAACTAATTGCATAATACTCTGCAAATACATATTTGGGAGATAATAAGCCTTATACAAACTTTCAACTGCTCTGTAAAAAAAGCTCTGGTGCTTGCCATATTGAAATGACAACAACGTTAATAGTTTATTATTATTTACCCACCCCTCCCTGAAGTTTGAGGCGGGATACAAAATCATTAAAACAAGAGATAAAATACTATTACAAGACATACAACAAAATACACAGAGTTAAAATACAAATTAAATTCTCAATTTAAAATGTCCAATTTTTTGCAAGACAAACAATAGATTAAGTAGTTTGATCTTTTAGCTGGTCGCACATTAAGGCATCCACAACCTTGATGCACGAATAAAAGTCACATTGTTCCAATGACAATCGTCATATGTACAGGTAGAGGAGATCCTACTTTACTACACCAGATGGGCCTTCTGCTCCACCAGCACTCAACAAGACCTTGAGCTACAAGCTTTAAGGGAATTGCATGCTTCCTATCTTGGTTTGAAACACATTACCTGGCATATTTTAAGGTGAGGTTTAACTGATGGAACTTGCAAGGTTCGTTTGTAATATTTCTGGGGTATACAACTTCAGATTGAACATGTTCACATATAGACAATTTTCATCTTTTCCTCTATCATCCATGAGTGGCAAAAATATGATCTACTTACAAAATTATCATCTCATCTTCTCTATCATTTGAAGTACTACAGACCTGGGTCAAGTTTGCAGCATGTCATATTTATCTGGATATTCTCTTAGTAAGGCTCATTTAAACTTCTTTATGAAGTCTGTGGTTATTGAAAACCTTTGTTTGCATTCACACTCATGTTGCAGCTAAAAGACTCCTCATCAGATAATTATATTTTGGTAAAAGAAAGTCAATGAAAAAATCAATAATATGTTCCTTGTTAAACCACAAGTAGCACATGTGGTCGAATTAGTTAAGTGATGTGTGTGACCAGCTCCTTGGGTTAGAGGGATCTCAGTATTTGTCTGCTGGAAGATCAAGATAGATGAGACCATAAGCAGAAAATGTAAAGAAATCCCAGTGCTTCTTTAAATGCAAAATAATGGCAGCTGTTTATTCAATACAAAAGTAGGGTTGTTCCCAAAGTGCCTCCATTTATAATGCCCTCAAATCATGCTCGTTTTTGTCTGACATTCCACAAGCCTTTTCAGTGAATAATGATCTTCTATCTGCACAAGCCAATATATTATATTATGCCAGATGCAGAGGAATTTCATTCATTAGAATGCGCTTTCTAATATTGCTAGGGGAAGCCCTCTAGGAAAATAATAGATTTTTATTTCCTGTGCTGCCAAGTATTTTAATACACATATAACCCACAAAATTGGATAAGATATTAGAAAAGGGCCAGAGAAGTGATTTTGAGGCTATAACTTCCATATTCCCCAGTCTCAAGATTCAGAGAGTTCGTTCATAATGTCAATGTATCTGATTGTGAGATAAATCTCTTATCAGTCTCCACAGTTTTCTACCCATTTCATTCTGCTCACTAAGGATCTCATCATATTAGGCTCCTCAAGCTGGGGGAAAGCAGGGGCATCCATGGGGCAGCGGGACAAATTTGGTGGGCACTGTGGGAACCCATCACTCTGTGCCCCATATAACCTCCTTCTCCATCCCCACACTTTCCTCATTCTATCAAATGAGAACACTAGAAGCCTCCCATATTCTCAGGGCTCCTTCATAGGACGCTTCCAGCACAGTTCATGGATGGAGCCCCACCAAAATTAGCTGTTTATTGTCTGATGGGATCTGTCCAGGAACTGTGCCTGAAGCATCTTATGATGGATAAGAAAGCCTGTGTGATGAAGTCATAAGACAGAGAGTGGTTTGTGGAGAACATTAATACTTGAGTGCAGTCACATTTGCTCACACTCAAAAGATCAGCTGATGACATCCCAAGCCAATAAAGATGCTTCACTTTACCAGTCTGAAAACTCCATGTTGAACTATGGAGATACCGAGAATTATCATTAATGTATTTTCAAAAAGAATGATGAATCTGCCCTGAGTTTTAGTTCAGGATTTAAAGGAGGTATCAACTCTGCTGAGTCAAAAGAGCTGACAGCATTTCAGAAAACAATTTTTGAGTTCAGACTAAAACGCAATCAGCTACGACTTCTTTCTTTCAACAGGATCTTACTATCTGATGGGTGATCTTTTAGCTACAACACTAGTGAGAAGGCCTGAAGGAAAAAAATACATCACATAAAACTGGGCCAGTATAAATCACTATTTTCATGATATACCACTCATAACTTGATTCATTGATTCATCCCTCAATAAGACAAGGTCAGTCAAAATAAAATGATTCACTTTCTTGCCCACCAAAGAAAGGACCTTAAACAACAATTTCATCTTCACATCTAACCTAGTAGAGTTTCATGCAGAAACACATTCACAAACTGTGAGCCTAAAAGTAAACTGAGGAGCAGAGGAGCCTTTAAATTGCTCGGCCAGACAGGTGCTGGACCTCACTAAACTACAAAGTCCAGAATTCTGTGTGAGGCAGAAACCAGATTTAAAGTGGATCCATGCTCTGGTGTGATGAGAGTGTATATTTGATCTACTTGATATAACTACAAGTCTGTGGTTCTAAAAGTTGAATGGAAATCTAAAATTTTCTTTCAACAAACAGGTTGAAAACACTTGCTGTTCTAAAGCAAATCACCCAGGGATCATCCAGTTGATTCCAATCTACCAAGGTCCTCCTTTTTCTATATACAACAGGAAGCCAGACCAAAAAAAAATCTTACTCTTGCATATGTGCAAAACTAATTAAACTTGTTTTAAGTGAAAGAAGTTTTTGTAAGAGCTATAGAGATGGAAGCTTTAAACCTGAAACAATGCCCCACATTCCTATTTAGGCAATTGTTTGCTCCGTCTTCTCTTCTCAGTGGAAAGAAAAAGTAAATGTGGATTTAGAACAAATTTTTACTGGCAATTGAGCTGCGTAATTGTTGTTCTTCCTGCTGTTTACCATGCTGGATATAGAAGGAAGGAATGATTCCTTTTTAAAGAGAAATAATGAAATAACAGCCAGATGGCTGCATTGTTAGTTTTATTGAACCCACCATAGGGGATATGAGCAGAAAATATTAAACCGAACTCCTAAATTAGACCTGGGAAATGTCATTCCAATTTGTTCAGATCTTGGAAAAAAACAGGGACGTAGGAAGCATCCTCATGCAGATTGAGACTTAGACCATCTAGCCCAATACTGTCACTTCTAAATGTCAGTATCTGTTTACCATCTTGGACCAGATTCTGTCCTACCTGGAAATCTCGGGTACTCCTTGGTGTTCACTCATCGAAACACTAACCAGCCTTGATACATAGAAATGAAATTTGGTGAGGAAAATAAATTGGTTTATACCTTTCCTTTAATTAATGCAATTCATTTCTATCATAGGCTCTGAAGTGAACAATGCCAGATGTCCAAAGTGGGTTCAGAAGAGAAAGAGGCATGAGGAATCATATTGCAAATATGCATTACATAATGGAAGGTACTGCTGGAGTCTGAAAAACTTAGGCTCTTCTCAAAGAAATAATTGTGTCAGAACATTTGATTATGCTAATTCATAACCTGTACTTAGTACAACAGGCCACCATTAGGTTAGAATGTGAAAAAATTGATTTTTTTTCCAATTCGCAAGGAGGTCAGGCAAAGCTGCATTTCATCAAATCAGGCCTGAAGTATTCCCAGAGGCCAAGATGTATAAACGGAGACTGTCATACTTTGAACATATCATGAGAAGACATGACTCCCAGAAAAGAGAATAATTCATAGAAAGGAAGAATGCAGTAAGAAATAGAGATGTGCTAAATGGCTAAAATCCTATTACTAATTAGTTTTGGAGATTCAGATGGGATCCCACTTCAATTCGTAAAGATTTGGATGGGTCCTGTTTTGATTAGTAATCTGAATCTTTCAAGCTTCAAAATTAAGATTTGTTCCATTAGCGGAAATGGGGGAAATTGTGAGGCTAATTTCTCTGTCATTTTTATGGCTATCAGAATGAAATGTAGCATACTTGTAGACAACATTTACAATTTTAAGCCTGCCAAATTTCAGAAAGTTCCAGTTATTTACTGCACTTTAGGAAATAATTAAAGTTTTAACAAATATATTTTTTAAAAAACAACAAAGTTGAATTTCTGCACAATGAGACAACATAAGCAGGGAATCAATCCTACATAGTAGGGGTGGTTGATCCATAAAAAATTGGTTCTAAACTACTAATGGGGGGATTTTTTTATTAGTAACTGAAATACTTACCCAAAAAATTCCCAAAAGTTCGTGATTAAAACGTTATTAATAACAAATACTCATTATTTGTGACCTCAGCTGGGAGGGAAGAATGGAGGGCAAGCCTGGCTCAGTCCTAAACATCACTAACAACATCATAGAAGCAAGCTATATCAACAAATATTCAATTAATGCAAATAAATTCACAGATATAGTATGAGATTCTTCTAACAGGAATATTTATCTCCTCCAAAATTGCTTTTCAGGGTCACTTACAGACATCAGAGTCTTGTCCCTGCCTTCTGCCTTCTCCCAGGAAAAAGGAAAAGCGTGCGAAAGCTTTGCCAAAAACCGCAGACCCGGGCAATGGATTGCCAGAGCAATGGATCCGATCCATTCTGTAAGTGACCCTGAAAAGCAATTTTGGAGGAGATAAATATTCCTGTTAGAAGAATCTCTGAGCTGGCGAGAGGAGAAGGGGAAAATACAATCTATTACAAAAATTAAAGAAAAATTGCCATCCCAGGTTCGGTAAAGAAATTATACTTCCTGGTTAGGGCCTGAGGGTCGGTAAAATAAAGAAATAATTTTGAATAAGAAAAAATCAATTTTTAAATACATTTAAATAGAAGATAACCAACCCTACTACATAGTTTCAGAAAGACTCATTGATTTGCTCATTTCTAGGAATTTTTAAAAGTTTATTCAATAAAAAAATATTTAAAAAACCTGCAAGAGCTATCCACTCAAATTGTGGCACAGTGAAACATGAGCAGGGCATCAAACTTGCCAAGTTTCAGAACAGTCAATCCACTGACTTTTAAGATTTTTTTTCAATTTAAGCACATGTGATTAACCTACACAGGGGCTTTAATGTGGGCAACACTACTCTTCTGGCATGAGCAGAATTCTGAGAAATGTAATTTAGGGTGGGACCTTTTGAATACTCTGTTACAGGGGTCCTAGCCTTCCCAAACCACATTTCCCAGAATTCTCCTTGCTCCAGAAGAATGGAGCTGCGGTTTTAAGAGAACTGAGGAAAATATAAGGGCTGTAAAGTTTGAGAAGTGGGAATTTGGAAAATACGTTTGGGGAAAGCCACACAGATGCTGGGGGGGGGGGGGTGACAGTGAGGAGGAAAGGGCTACTAAGCCTCTCTCTCCAATTCAACATTTTTTTCAGAGATTTGATGAATCTCTCTGAAAGTTTTGGAGGCTTGTGTTTCAATTTGTAATTGCTTCAGAGGTGTCATTTCCTATCAGTAATTGGAAGTTTGTATTTTCGAAGTAGCTGAATCTCTGAATTATGAAGCAGAGCTCTCAAACTTTGCACATCTCCAATAGGGAAAGAGGAAGGTGTGCAAAGTTAATGAAGAAAACTGCAGACCTGAATTTGCAAGATCTGTTGATGACTTGGAGGCCTCTCATTCATAGGCTTGTCATAAAGTCGGTTTGATGTCAATTAACAACAACAACCATTGGCCTTTTACTGCTGATAATATACAATCAGATAAGATTATGTGTGTTCAGAATGTGGTGGTAGTACATATTCATTACACATTTTGAAGTATTTTAAATAGAGTATAACCTAAATAAATGGCAGAGGAGATGTAGCACATATGCTGCCTATACTTTGCCTCATGCTAATACCTCATGTGTTGTTTTATGGATGTTTAAACAACAACAAATTGAGAAGAGAGTAAATTTTCTGTCACAACCAGGTTGTATTCTTATTGGTTTTAGTTGATGAATAGTACATATTTAGTTACTTTTGTGAAAAAGGAAAGCAAAGACTTTAAAAAGTATTAAATATGATGGCAACGGTTGGCACTTGAAAGCATTGTGTCTGGAATCCTGTTGGTAGTATAACTCTGAATTATCCGCATATATATATATATATATATATATATATATATATATATATATTCTTTCTGATTGAAAGCAAGGAACTTTTCACTATCCCAGTAACATGCTATTCATTTGCATAGTATTCAGAACCTATATGGGAATGATTAAACCCTGGTGGTTGCACTGCTAATGTTAATTAGTGGCCTGGATAGTGAAATAACAGGCAAGGCAATAAAAAGTAGTTGGTCTCAGCTGTAAAGGGAAGAGAAAAAAGGGTACTTTTTCAGCCCAAAGAGAAATTATGTTTCTTCTCCCATCACTCTTATCAACATGATGTATTATAATACATCATCTATATATACTGTAACTGTACATGGAGATAATTTAGTTTAAAATGTCTGGAGAAGCAGGATATATAATTAATATTTAAATTACACAATCCAATTGACCACTGTGTAGATTAGATGGACCCACACCCCTTCTACACTATCATATAAAATCCATATTATCTGCTTTCAACTGGATTATGTGGCAATGCAGACTCATATAATCCAGTTCAAAGCATATAATGTGGATTATCTGTTTTGATAATTTGGATTATGTGGCAGTATAGAAGGGCCCCAGTTGGGTTCTACTTGTGTGTTTAATGGTTTGTTTCATGTAAAGCAGCTAAGCAAATATAGATATCTTAATAACAACAGTGGTTTTATCTGCAAGCCATGTTGACTGTACATTATTATGTGTATATATTTCCACACTTCAGAGAGGACAAGTTCTGCCCCAGACAGGCCTATTTCATTACCACTATTCCTTGATGTGTCATGATGTACAGAGGGGAAAATATAATCCTCCTGGCTAAGTTGAGAAATATGTGTGCTAACATCGGCATCCAATTATAACACATTGCAGGGTAGTGAGATTAAACAAAAAGGGAAATTAACTGTTCAATTAATTCACAAATCATCTGCACAGTCTTTTATTTAAACTGATTTTTATTACTGCCTTCTTCCATGTTTAATTTCTTTGTAATAAATAGCTATGTCTCAAACACTGCAAAGGGAAGAATGTTTAAGCAATGCCGCATCACATTAAAAGGACTGCTGGATTCCTCCAATGATTCATGAAACAGCAAGACTCACATTCACCATGGACAAAGATCAAAACACAAACTCCTAACTGCCTAGGGAGCAAGTCATACATTGATGTTGCTGATATTCTGTAGCCAAAAATGTTTTCTATTATGCACTTTCTTTGGCCATCACAGTCAATGAAGATAAGGCTTTCAAAAGTATAAATATAACGAGTGCTGCTGATACTAGGATATAAATATGTCATGTCACCATTTTAATGCCATACAGAAGTACACGACCAATTTCATAGAATGACAACTTTTCAAGGGTGCCTTGAAAAACCTTTGACCTTGCAGCTTCTACTCCCTACAGTGTTGCTGACTGTTCACCTTCACACTCTTAGACATTGGTAGAAATAAAAAGAAAGACAGTATATCTGACTTTCCTCACATAGGTTTGGGCTCCAGAGAAAAGGATAGGCAGGGGCATCAACCATGATGGCAAAATGGCCTGATCCACTGAGGACATCTTGACCAAGAAATATAAACACGGGTCAGGCTCACAGCAGTGAGAAAAGCTATAGAAGCCAAACATTTATATCTATATTGATCTATGGCTCACACATGTGATGGGGAAGTGAGGGCATGGGTCTCCAAGATTGCCCCACTGCCCCACCAACTTGCCACAGAGGCTGGCAAATCAGGACAGGAAACCTCATCAATGTCATGAAGTCCCTAGTCTCTGGAGCAGCAGAAAACAGGCTTGCTTCCTCCTCCATATGACAATGCTGAATGTCAACATTACACAATTCAAACAAGACAGGAAACAGTAAATGTGCATCCCAATGTGCATTGTGAATGGATACAGACTGTGTAATACATGTCCATGCCTCTGCACATTACCTGCTGAAGGCATCTGCAAAAAGGCTTCAGAAGTTGACATTGCAAAGTGACCAGGTGATGTGGAGATAGATGCAATAAGTAGTGACATATAGATAGAATAATTTCACTCTCATTCAACATTTTCTCCAACTTTGAAACAAAGCTTTTTAACACTGAAAATAAAACTAGTCAGTCTATTGACATCCAAGGTGCTGCTAGAAAAGAAACTAATTAATAAGGAAGCATACTGCTTCTGATGTCAGAGGGGATCGAGAACCATCCCATCTAGTAGCCATTTTTAGCCCCAGTCTCCACAAATTTATCCAGTCTCTCTTTGAAGTCATTGAAGTAAGCAGCTGTCTTTTAGTGAGCTCTCTGTAGAGAGTGCTATAGTTTAACTGCACTGTGTGAAGAGGTGCTTCCTTTTATCTGTCCTGAATCACCCACCATTTGGCTCGAGCATTGTAAGAAAGGGAAAAAACTGCCTATTGTCCTCAGCACATGCATACAAATATGTCTTTAAATTTTCACTCATGGTTTGGAATGAGGATAACTACATTCTCAAATTTGGGAACAAATAAAGCTAGGGGGAAGAAGAAACCAAGAGGAAACAAACTTGACAGATCTGTCTATTCTCAAACCCAGTCATCATGTTGTCCTTGCTCCTAAATTCACCGACTCTGCTCAGACAGCAGAGGTTTGTCAGACTCATGAGGTATTAAAGACTGATACTTGCTGAGACCATTCAGTAGTCAAACAGACAGCTCAAATGTGCCTCACCAGCATTTTCTTCAAGAGATTGATTTAGGTCTCATTTTAAACTGCAAGCACAGGTCTGCGTAGTCTATCTCACACTTGCAACAAAATGCATGCCAGACCCATTTAATTTCACTATCATCTAGCACTTTCCTCAGCTTTGGAACAAAGTTTTTTAGCTTTGCAATTAAAAACAGGCAACGTATCAACATCCAGACCACTGCTGGATAAGAAACAAATTAATAATGAAAGTTGTGGTGTGAGGAGCAGAATGGCAATTTCCTAGTGAACAGAATGTGCTTCCGTTTTCAGTAAGGCAGGCTCAGAGATGCCAACAGAGAATATAAATAAGGAAAATCAAATCTTTCCAAATGTATGAGGAAAGTTTTCCTTATCAGATAATGAACCGGCGTTTAGTGATGAGAATGGTAATGGTTCCATTAGCAATGTTGATAACAGTAAGAACAGCTGGCTTGTGGGAGATGGAATTTCACTTGCTTTGCAGCTGACAGGAGAAAAGGCAAATGCAGTAATGAACTGTTGAGCTTTCACTAAAGATTTGATCTGAAGTAACTGTTAGTGCCTTGGGTTGGTTGGTATAGCTAATGACGCCTTTGTTCGGCATGTACAGCTCAGCTCTAAAGGGGTTAAAGTTCCAATACATAGCATGGGGTTCATATGATGATTATTCACGTTGAAAAAATGCAATGAGGCTCTGGCTTGGTAACAGAGCACATGTCTTGCATGCTCAATGTCCTAGTGTCAATTTCCCAATATCCAGTTCAAAAGGATCAAGAAGAAGGTGATGAGAACGTTTTTGTTTGTTTGTTTAGGGTAATGTCTACCCTTCCTGGATAAATTTGGGCTACAATATTCTGGAGCTGATCTGATGCATCCCCAGAGCATTTCAATAGTCCTGTTTGCTGGGTGTGATACAATGATGGGGACGTTGGTGGTGTGGATCAAGCTGGATCACTCCAGAGCTTTCTGTAAACTCCAGATTAACTCATGTGTTCTGCTGACCTGGATTAATGACTGCATGCAACAGTTCTATAAATCCAGCAGTGTGTTACTTGAACTTCCTGCTGCCACTGACCAGTAAGTCCACAATTTTGGTCGTGTAGACATAGCCTGAGAGACTGGACACTGGTTATCAGATCACACCATACAGGGACTAAACAGTGTCACCTGTTATAATGCAACCACCACTTTTTCTTCTTAAGAGTTTCTTTTCATGAATAAAACATTGTATAATTACCTGGCTCAAAAATGTCAATTTTTGCCCACTTTAGTTTGCTCATCCCAAGTATTGCAATGTTTACCTGTTATGTTTTTTATTTTACTAAGTTTAACCTCCTCCAGTTTATCTTTCTCACATTCCATGTTCCTAAAATAATTGTTGTTAGCTTTGAACTTTCCTTTCATTTCTGAACATCCTTTCAGTTTTAGCCCATAGTTTTCCCCTGCTGCATCCCAGGAGCTCATTGACTACTATCTAACCTGGTAGTTGCATATTTCAACACTTTTTAACATATATCTTATGTCAGAAATATCAAAATATAAAGAGAAGATGCATTTAGTTTTGAGAAGATCTAGATTTTACTATTTGGTCTGAATGTTATTAGCAACCACAGCTAAAATAGACATATGAAAAAAAAATTGAATAGTAAGACAATATTTAAATTAATCTTACTGATTCAATAGGTCAACTCCAGTTCAGCCTGGACTATGAAAATCCATGCTCTTGTAGTTAAGCAAGCTAGACTTTATATCAAGGTGCTGAATAATTTTCTTCCTCTGCCATAACACTAGAGCCATTCAGGACTTTTGCTTTACTCCAGTAGCTCATTGAATGCCCTTGCCTTCCAATATGGGAGTTTCACTTTCTGGTCCATCTCTTGTTCCATTTGTGTTGTCTCGGTTTTCATGGTTCAAAGGCTTTCAAAAGTGGTTTACCATGATTCCCTCTGTGCTGTAATAACAACTGTTAGCTATAGTCATCGTCTCTGAGAGATCCTCTATCAATATCACCTTCCACTACTTCTTCTGCCTAGTAGCTATTTGGCACATTTAATCTGACTCCTAAGCATGGCCTCTTGCCTTACAAAAGCATACAATATTGCCACTGCAGGAAAGCAGTGCCATTGGTGGGAACTGATTAAATATATTATCAAATTGAATAACATTTGATTTTAACATATATAAAATCATTTAAAAACATGACAATAAAGTTACTAGTACATATTTTAAAGGCTCCTTGCAACCATTTAATCACTAAATGCCTGTTTGAATAAAAAGGTCTTTGCATGCCTTCCAGTCTTGTTCCTTCTAACCTTGAAGATGGATGTTACACCAACTTGTAACATCTAATGTATCAAGATTACATATTTTCATATGGTTTACCTTATCACGTTAAAGAAGTGAAGAAACACACTGAAACATGGAAAAATAACATGGAATAGCACACCCTTAGGCATTTTCAGTCCATTATATCATTGACATGTCAGCATTGTTGAAGAGAAAGTATAAAACAGCCTTTCTCTCCTGGCAAAGCCAGGAGAGAGAGGAATTTGCCCCCTCCACCGGAGAAAGAGGAGGTTCAGTGTTGAACCTATCAGAGAAAGGGGGCATGGCCTTACTGGGGAAGGCCAGCCTCCTCAGAGCTCATTCCGAGTTCGGATGTCGAGGAGCTCTGACGGAGACCAGCGATGGTCTCCGTAGGTAGGCCCTTGGGGGGAGGGGGCTTTTTGGTTCCCCCTGCTGGGTGAAGAGGCCATGGGGTTGTGGCTGTTGCCCTCCCCGTAGCCAGCCCGCTCCTTCCGTGGCCGCCCGCTTGTAGGGCCTGGCCGTGGAGTGGCCTGGTGCGGCAGCCGCGCGCGCTCGGTTGAGCAGCGGCGGCGGCCCCCTTCGGCATCGGAGCGGCTGACGGGAGGCGCATCACTTCCCTCCCGCCTGACCCCCCCTTCCTTCTCCTCGTGCAGGCTTACCTTGCTGGGGGAAGTCCTGGCTGCCCTACTGTGTCCACACTCTCGCGTGGGCGGCCCTCCTTCGCTCGCTTCCCATGATGGCGGGCGGCGCGCTTGGGCCGCGGCAAGAGACTCTTTTCCCCTTCCCGCCCGGCGTGCTCAGCGAGAGGGCGTCCTTGGGGGCGAGGTTGAGTGGCAGGCTGGCTGGCTCGGCTTGAAGGCTGCTCGCAGGGCTTGCCAGGCTGGGCCCTTTCCCTTCCCGCTTGGCGTGTTCACCAGGTATGGCTTACATTGGGATGGAGGTAACTTGAAGCCGGGGCTCAGCCTGTTGCCATAAAGGCCCACCCCCTCCTTATTTAATTTCATTGGGTTACCCCCCTTTCCATTGGGTGGCAAGCAGCAATTCCTTGGGCAGGTCCTCATGGGGTTTGTGCCCCGGACCTCCTATGGGCACCATTTTGGCCGCATGGCGCCTGCCCTTCATGGGTGATTAGCGACCATTTTGGTAGGCTGGACTGGGTTCCGAGCGGCCATTTTGTTTGGGAACAGTTATATTCTGGGTCATATGGCTGTGTGGAAGAACCCTAAGATGGCAACCCCAGGTACTATTTTATCGGTGACCATTGTTCCTTTATGGATTCATGGTACATTAATAACTCATGTGGATAATCTTTCATCTTCTTTTATATTAATAATAATAATAATAAATGGGAGCCCCAAAACCAGCTTAACTTTGTATTTCCTATTTCCCATATTGGGCCAAAGTAACAGAGAACTTTCACTCCAGTCTTTGGCATAGCTCCTGCTACGCCCGATACCAGGGGCTGTGTTAATGTAAGGCGAGGTACATCATGTACAGGTACTTATATAAATATAGGGACTAGTAAGGGGGACAATAACGTGGAAAATGATAAAGAAGATGAAATAAAATTAATGAATTGGCATTAAGAATTATAAAGACCACATTTAAATAGATAAATAAATGATAATGGGAAACGGATATATATCATATATTATAAATTGAATAAAATATTTCATTGAATGTTGAATGAATTAATGAGGGGAATTTTTGGATACCAGACTGGTAGCAACCGGTGATAACCGGTTGCTGTATGGTTATGTCATGGTATGCCAGTTAGAACGGTAATAAAGAGAAGGGAGTAGCAGTATTAATGGGAATGTTAATGATTATAGCCGGCAAGTATGAATTCAGTCGGCATGGTGTGCACACGTAGGTGTTACTGTATATGCGCACATTTATGTACATCCAGGCGCAGGCACGCGCATGGCCGATGTAGTTATACTAATAATAACATATGTCAGATACAATAAGGGATATTTGATCTCTGTTATAAATTGAGATTTAAAGGACCTTTCTAGGGATGTTAATGATATTGTTAGGGGCATTCACTTAATGTTGTAACACATAGAATTTATTTAAGAACACAATGAGAATTTATTGAAGACCGCAAGATGGTTGGTGGCATGAGGCATTCTCCCGTAGCCTTTGCGCCAGACTCGAGAGTTGGGAAACGCATGAGATATTTACGACCGCAAGAAGGTCAATTCTAGTAAGCACATTTTCTCATAGTCTCAGGGAGATGGGCGATGTAGATATTTTCTTTAGGAAACACATTTCTCTTTAAAAGACCAGTTCGAGTTTTAAAACATAAGAAGATCAGTTAATATGAATATAAGAAAGGAACCTGTGTTACTCCTCCTCAATGCTAGGCATGGCCTGTTATTTTCTACTCGTTCGGCCTTTGCCTGCGGGGCAGATATGGCTGTACTGAAAATTATTGTAAAAATCAATAATAATAATAGGAATAAGAATAAATAAATAAAATGAATGAATAAACAAATACTTAGCTCTTCGGACCGCTCCTCATAGGGCATTTTAGCCTTGAATATACCTCGTGACTGGACATAAGTCATAGGAGTACAGACCATTGGGGGTCAGGCGTAGGAGCACACCCTCTCAGCCTGTATGAATGGCTGGAGAGTTTGAAAACACACAATTTCCTAAAGATCATAGAAGACACTTCATTAATTCCCAGGTTTCTTGGAAGACCGTATGGCCAGGCGGATGAGGCATACCCTCTCAGCCTTTGTAAATGGCTGGGGAGTTTGAATAGTGCATTTTCTTAAAAAAAACAAAGAAGAATAGTCATTTGAGTCACATCCTCTCAGCCTTAGCAACGGCTGGAGGTTTTGAAAGCGCGTTTTCATCAAAATGCAAGAAGATTAGTTGTTTGAGTCACATCCTCTCAGCCGTATAAATGGCTGGGGAGTTTTAAAAAGCGTGTTTTCTTTAAAACATAGGAAGATTAGTTGTTTGAGTTACACCCTCTCAGCCTTATAAAGGGCTTGGGAGCTTGAAAAGCGTGTTGTCTTTAAAACGTAAGAAGATTAGTTGTTTGAGTCACACCCTCTCAGCCTTATAATAGGGCTTGGGAGTTTGAAAAGCGCGTTTTCTGTAAAACATAAGATGATTAGTTGTTTGAGCCTTATAAAGGGCTTGGGAGTTTGAAAAACGCGTTTTCTTTAAAAACATAAGAAGATTAGTTGTTGAGATACACCCTCTCAGCCTTATAATGGCTTTGGAGTTTGAAAGCGCGTCTTCTTTAAAACATAAGAAGATTAGTCATTTGTGTTACACCCTCTCAGCCTTATAAAGGGTTTGGGGGTTCGAAAGGTGTGTTTTCTTTAAAACATAAGAAGAGTAGTCGTGTAAGTCACACCCTCTCAGCCTTATAAACGGCTGGAGAGTTTGGAAAGCGCGTTTTCGTTAAAACATAAGTCATATAGTTATTTTTAGCTATTGGTGTCAGTCCCATGTGGCTGACACTCAGGTAACCACCTTCAATGTTTTTCAGTAATGAACACTTGGCAGAAATGGGAGCTCAAGGGAGTCCCTATTGCCAGCGCTTGACTCTGCCCCCTTTTGTGGGTTTTTTAGGATCCGAGGGAAACCATGAGGACTAGTTTCTTGATATAGGCCTCGCATCCATTATCGGTGGGAATGGAAACGTAAAGAGGCTGTCCGGGAGGATGTGCCCTCGTGGCATATGCCCAACGGGTACCTTCAGGGATGTGTGGCAAACCGGGTGATATTGATCTGAACCCTAAGGTTGGGGTCATATTATAGGCTACACAATTTTCATGAATCGGTAGGCATGGCCCGCAGGTCACAGTCCGTGAGTCGGCCATCATTCAACAGCCCAGTTGAGTGGGAAGTGTGGGGATGGCTTAAAAAAGGCCATGTAGAGTGACTCGGGCCTGTCTGATGTTAGTGACCAGCCGTCAGGGGGTCCTACATTTCATGTTGGCCAGCATTTGGGCCTTGACTCCACTGGTTTTCCGGAATGGAGTGGTAGATGTGGTCTACGGCAGACTTGCATTCACGGTGTTTTACCCCCTGTTGGTTTGAGGCTCTAGCTGGTACTGGCGGAGTTGGTTATCCACAACTGGGGGGTAACGGCCTTGGCTTGCAGACAGGCAAAGCGTCTTATAGGCCCGAGCAAATTCGTACTGTTTGGCTGGCATGGCCCCACGTACACATCTTCCGGTCCGCCAAAATGCCCTCTTGTTGGTGGTATGGCATGTGAAGATGTGAGAGTCCTCATAAAGTGGGGAACATGAAGGGGGCCATGCGTTAAACAGTACGGGAGGTAGCAGGCTACCTCCTTTATCCAGGGTTCGCGACAATGTATTGTTTGCTGAGCGGTTGGATCGTAATATCGGAATTGGGCAACTTTCCATTTCATCTGATGTAGGATAGGGGGTGTTAGGAGTCTTGGTGGGTGATGGGGGCTAGGTAGACACCTGCCCCCAATCTGTGGCGGAAAATAGCTAGGGAAAGCCCATAATCGGTGTGCACCTAAGGCACCTCCTTCCGGGGTTAGGACCATTAAGTTAAACACTCACCTTAAAGTTCAAGGTGAGGGGTGAATAAAGTGAAATGGCCCTGGAATGGAAGAGGCTGATCTCATGATCTTGAGAACAGACCTCTCATTCATTTCCTTTAAAGGGTTGCCCTGGTTGGATTATCAGGGAATCCAGGTGTTTCGCCTGAAAATTGATATCATTAGCCGAGGGGACATGATACCTCGGCTGGGATACACCTTGATTCCTGACACCCGCTGAGTTAGACTTAAGGAAATTTAAATAGGTAACTTTAAATAAAAGTTGCTCAATTTGAACCCAATATTTTGTGTCTCGTCTCTTTTGTTCAGGGGGTTGGAGGGCAAAACAGCCTTTCTCTCCTGGCGAAGCCAGGAGAGAGAGGAATTTGCCCCCTCCACCGGAGAAAGAGGAGGTTCAGTGTTGAATCTATCGGAGACAGGGGGCATGGCCTTACTGGGAAAGGCCAGCCTCCTCAGAGCTCATTTCGAGCTCGGACGTCGACCCACCACTCCCGCCCATTAGCAGTAAAGATTTTTTTATTGCTCTTTAACTAAGAGGATCGGGTGAGGAATTTCCTCCCCTTCCACCTTAACTGTGGAGGGGAGTTTTTTGCCTACCCCTTTGCGTAGTAGGGGCTAGTAAGGGGAGTGGAATGTACTTAAATAGGCTTAGCGGAAAATAGCTAGGGAAAGCCTATAGTCGGTGTGCACCTAAGGCACCTCCTTCAGGGGTGAGGGCCATTAAGTTAAACACTCACCTTAAAGTTCAAGGTGAGGGGTGAATAAAGTGAAATGGCCCTGGAATGGAAGAGGCTGATCTCATGATCTTGAGAACAGACCTCTCATTCATTTCCCTTAAAGGGTTGCCCTGGTTGGATTATCAGGGAATCCAGGTGTTTCGCCCAAAAATTGATATCGTTAGCCGAGGGGACATGATACCTCGGCTGGGATACACCTTGATTCCTGACACCCACTGAGGAAATTTAAATAGGTAACTTTAAATAAAAGTTGCTCAATTTGAACCCAATATTTTGTGTCTCGTCTCTTTTGTTCAGGGGGTTTGGAGGGCAAACTATGCTCTCATATGGCTCTCATTCATCGAAAAAACATTTATGGTAGATTGTACCCTAGAGACCAAACTAGATATATTGTTGGTTTTGGTCAAAATAACTGTTCTTGGTGCTTATTATAAACTAGAGGCATTCAGTAACAAATGTTCCAATACACACAACACGTGCGCGTGTGTGCACACACACATACACACACAGAGTTTATATAGACACACACACAATACACATGCATGTCAGGCCGCTCCAGGTTCAAAGAAGCATCACTCAGACAGCTGCCGGTAAACACCACTTTTATTGGAGGTCACAAAACATTTGAAGCCAAGAGTGCTCTCTACCACCCGACACCCTATATTTGTACCCCCCGACTGATGTCACATTGTGAGCCCCTTGCATCACCCAGCCAGCTGACTTCACCCTGGGGGCCCCTTGCATCATCCTAGGGATCCTTGGGTCAGTAATATTCCCTGCTGTCAGCTGTGCTTTGTTTAGTCTGGGCCTGAAACTGGATTCCGCCAGCTTTGTCCAAGGCCACGGGCATCGGCTTCTACTGTGATAACATGGCAGAGTCTCCAAGGTCAGAGCTCCAGATTGCTCTGGCCTTTGACTCTGACACATGCACACAGATATACATGCATACATATAGTTAGGAGTATACAGCAGTTAGCATTCCATATATAATTTTTGGTTGAGTTGTCAGTATTTCCTCAGACCTGGTTTCAAAGTGATTTGTACTGTAAAAGTATTTTAAAATAATAAAATCACATTGTATCATGGCAAGCCAATAAAGGCAAAGAGATTGTATTTTCTGAAATGCTCCCTCCCCTCTGGCATGAGAAAGGCGGGGTAGAAATGTCATAAATAAATAAATAATGCCTAAAAACTTTTAAATTCATGATATAAGATGAAGAGCATATGGACAGAAGATAGTCTGCTTCTAACAAAGAAGTGACAAAGAGAAGGAACTTTACTGATACTACAAGAGAGCAAATCAGATGGTGTGGGAGAAAGACCGACAGACTGTTGCTGATTGGTGCTGGGGGAGAGAGACCACTGTTTTGAGTTAAACAGCACCTACAGTTTTACTTCTTCCCTCTGAGGACACACAATACTTAAAGCAGAGCATCCTGCTTCTCGCCTCATTGAGGAGACTTTTACTTTCACTTTGTGTGTCTCCCTCTATGCCTCAGCTTGCAGCATGCTCAGAACAACTGGACCTGACAGAGGGAGCCACCCTTGTATGCTGCATAGCCACTATGTCTTATTTTTGGGGTATGGCTTACATTGTGCAAATGCTTACTTTATGGCTATGTCTTATTTTAGGGAAAACAGAGTAGTTGAATCAAACAAGAATTTATTAACAGATAAGAACTTTAGACTTTCTCTCCTCCTGAATCTCACTACAAAGTATTTATGAGAAGTGGTAAAGTCTTTGAGAGATGGACAAAGTTCTGGCTGAACTGGGGATCTTGAATCTTTACTTCTTCTTATTGTCTCTTTCTTGTATGGTATTCAACTGTTTCTAAGTTGGTCTCAAATTGGACTTGAATACAGCTCTGACTGGACTTGAATACAATTCTGACTGGGTGTGTTATTTTTCAGACCCTCTGACCCTCCTCTCTCTACACCTCCTAGTCACAAAAAGGCCAACTCTTCCAAGAAATACCTTGCCAGGGAATTCTTAAAGGGGCAGGCTGATGGAAGCTTCAAATGCAAAGATGCTGTCTATACTGACACCCCACCCCCAAACTATACATTAAATAGTAATTCCCTCTAACTAAAAAGAACTTAACTAGAGGTAAACACTCAGGGTCTTCATGGGTCTTATGATATTTGGACATTTAAAAGTGTATATGAACAAGTACTTTGGAACAATGGGAGTCCTTTATGGTTGAGAAGATAAAATCTGAATGAAGTTTGTTAAGCATAGATTATAGAATATAATTACCCAGAAACTTTTTTCCAATGGAAGATTTTGAATATTGCCCATTATTTACCAGTTCTTTCACATGACAATGTCTCAACATTTTTCCCATCAAAGCAGAGACTAGACAACAACAATTATGCCTGCTTCTTTTCTTTTTTATACCCATGATGTACTTTGCACTGTTCTGAAAAATTGAATGCACAGCTTTTATGTTGGGAGTAGACAATTACATTTATTTTCTTGTACAAACCGCATTGGCATTATCCCGTTCCTATATATATATGCACTATTCCCTCTTTTATAAGTGCAAAACAGAGCTTCTGTGTGTAATCTGAGAAAACACTTCTATAACAATTGCTTTTATTAACATGATTGATCATGAACTTGTAGAACTTTTGTTCTCAAATGTTGTTATATGATTTGCACTTGAGCACTGCTATCATTCCTTTATATCATAACTATATTATGGATTCAGTCTATGTAAGCATGCAAAGAGCACGCTAGCCCTTCTTTCTGTGCTTTCATTTTCCAAATGTAGAAAATGATGCTGTGAAGAGAGGGCTTTCTATTTGAATGAGATCCAACTACCTTGCTTAGAGTGTAATTGAACCTTGGATCTCCTTTTGTACTACAGGTAACATCTTTCAATTTTGACAGTGTGAAGGTATAGAAAATAATAATATTATAGGGTTGTGACTTTATCACACAAAGCTGATATTTCAAGGCAGTATTCTTTCATTGACAGGAGATGCATACCAGGATGAGCATCTTTGATAATTGCACCCCTCTTCATTCACGCAGTTGTGCCAATTTGACAATCCATGGCCATACATTTGTATTTCTGCATAACCTCATAACCCTGCCTTCCCACACTTCTTCTGCTCCATATTTTTCAAAGCAATTTTGATATTTCAGTTTGAAAAACCTAAAAGGGGGCAAATATAGCTGTAAAAATATAATATAAACAGAAACAGGCAGCTTGGAAATAGTAAGGGGGAGGTGAGGCAGTCAGAGAGAAAATGAATCTGCCCCATGACAACACTTTACTGTAGGCTTGTCAATACAAAAGTGGAAGGGACCCATCACACCAAGATAGGTGAAGAGAGCATTGTGAAATTCCAAACAATTGACAGCTTTTGCCTGTCAATAGCAAAAGATGGATTAATCACAGGGAGGAAGAAAAACCAGCAGTGGGATGTGTGTGGTTTTATGCAATAACTTCAATGCCGATTTACCTGCTTTGTGAAATAAAGTTATGGGGGAAAAGCCTAAGGGACATTTAGAATCCCTAAGAAATAGCCATGCTATCTCAGCTGAAAAATCTCCAATGGGGATTTGTTTTCCATTAGCTCTTAATAGATATCTACCAACAGAATTCCTCATTCTATTCTTTTTGTTAGGTCTTTAAAGCGATGTCTAGGTACAATTATGTATTATATATACTTCAGGGCACAGCCTTGTAAATCATAATCTATCATAATCTAGATGCCGGTCTGAGTTACCAACAGATGTAATAGAAGCCACTCTGTTTGGTGTAAGGTACACCATTATCTGCTGACATTTACCTACCATCCTGGCACATTAATTTATCATCTATGAAACATAAATTATACATGCAAAGAATAAATGATGGGTTTTAAAGGCTATTATTGCAATTTACAGATTCTGCTTGGTTAATCAACGTTGGAGCTCTATTTATATTTAATAAATTATTTTTGTGCTTGGGGAAGGTCTAACCACATGACTGATGTAGGTAAAATTCCAGTTTCAAATATAAGTGTATCCACTTGTAATATGCTCGTAGGCTACTTAAGGCTTCAAGCATATATAATGAAATTACGCATTTCAGAAAATGCTGTTAACTGCACAGAAAATGCTACTTTCTGCACACACACACACAGATAAACATGTACAACTGTTGTGCAGAAGAAGTCCTGAACTACACCATTTTCTGTGTAGAGAAACTGATAACTGCTGAAACTATCTATTGGGATTAGATGCCAAAACCTCACTTACCCTCTTTGCTTTAATTTTCATTTTATAAAGAGCTTAGAAGGAAGAGCATAGATTTTTATACACTGTCTGTCTCTGTTTCTTCTGAAATCATTAACAATCCAAGATTCAAGTTTGGTCTGCTTCAGAAGTCTCCCTTATTTCTCCAGAATAGTCCTATTTAGTTTGGGATTTGGCCGAAGCAGAAGCACATCTATGGCAGACACCATACTGAATTCTATAAATATGAAACAGTCTTCCTTTGCTTGAATGCTGTGTTCAGCTCTGTTATTGCATTGCACTTGAAGGCTAAGAATGATGTGAGAAATGCTCAAAATTGTCAGCTGCATTTTAAGCCCAGGCAAGCCTTTTTCTGGTGTAGCTTGCATTTCCCCCCTTCTACTAATTATTACAATGTGAGCCAAAAC
The DNA here is from genome assembly GCA_030556195.1 of Anolis apletophallus. Classification (NCBI taxonomy): domain Eukaryota; kingdom Metazoa; phylum Chordata; class Lepidosauria; order Squamata; family Anolidae; genus Anolis; species Anolis apletophallus. The sequence continues at coordinate 20,630,219 of JARBWK010000010.1, read as the reverse complement.
AAAATAGCTAAAAATAATCTGTGATGCAATTAAACAAAAATTAGTAATTTTTCTACTGAATATATAAATTTAAACAGTTATTATTTATTATTTATTTATTTAAAGCTTTTATATCCCAATCTTCTCAACCTCCGTAGACTCCGTAGAGGGACCGGCTAACAGCAAAGATTCAATACCAAAATACCATTTAAAACATCATACAAACAATAAAATATTAAAATACAAGGAGATTAAAATACAAATAAGCCAGGTCACCAATATAAAAGCATGTCCAGATTCAGTTCGCATACATAATCGATAACTTTAGTCTATTATTGGTCTCAGCCATTATTCTGGGAATGCTTCTTTCCAAAGCCAGAATTTCACTAGCTTCCTGAAGGTCAGGGGTGAGGGGGCAGATCTTTGAAGCAGCAAATTAAGGAGTTATGGAACTCCAAGTAGCAAATTTACTTTACTAAAGCTACCTGAACGTGCGGGTACAAGGATGAGGGAAAACTCACGACAACTGTGAAGTAGGTGAAATCAAAAGGGTTTATTGATGGCACCAGCTGGTGGGCTTCTGCCAGCAGAACACGCTGCAATCAGGGGCAAAAGACCCCGTCACTCTCAATACAAAAACATTTATACCCCAATGGAGGCATTTCAGTTAAGCCCACCCCTTCTTCATGGATCTTGTACAATCATAATTGGCTGGTGTTTACTGGTGTTTACATGACATCTCATTAATCCAATAAAACATTGCATTTCCATTTGCATCACATCTCAAAGTCCCACCTATGAATGAGAACAATAGTCATTTCTATGTTAGTTCTTTCTCACAGTACAGCTATCAGTGCTAAGACTCTTGTGTTCTTAGTTTGAAACATTTAGCTTCCAGGCTCCGTGCCAGCAACGGAGGGGGGCTAAACTCTCCGCTCATGCGCAGTTCTTTCCCATTTAGCACTAAGGTTTTTCATAGCACATCCTGTACTGTTCCATCAATCTAAGCCTATGTTATCTCACATTAGGCACAGAGTGCATCAAGAAGCATAAATCACAGTGTTATTTTCACAGTGCAAGTGCCTGCCTGATTCTTGGCACAGGAACCCACTTTTCAAAGACACGTGTGCAGCATCACTCTCTGACTGTACTCCTGCACGGAAAGTACCAAAACCTGCTTTATTCCAGAATTTCTTTTTCTTGTGGGTAACTCATCACAAGGAGTTACCTACACACACGTCTGGAACACCTTAAGAGGACCAATTCACTCTCCAGTCCCTCGTGATCACAGGTTCTCCAGTCCGGACAGCATGCACACCTTTTACTGTATCTATGGATTTCTGCACTGCACAAGTACAACATTTGAGCAAAATGGGCAGACAGCACATTATGATTAGCACAGAGCATATCACCACTATGATTATCATCACAAGCGAACGTAACCAATGCAAATTTGGTAGCCAGCTTAGCAAGGAACTCCAAAAATCACTTGGAGCTGAGTAAGTCTTCTGTACTTCTCTAGCAACACCCTGAATCTTGTCCAGGTCCAGCTCAATGTCACCACTCTTATTTATAAAATGACAGCAGGTTACATTTAACCACACGCATAGACCACCTTCCTTGGAGAGGAGGTAGTCTAAAGCCAGCTTCTGCTGCATAGCCATTCTTGCCAAAGAATCCACCTCCACCTGTATGGATGACATTCCTTCAAAGGTGTCATTGGCTAAAGATTCCAAGTCATATGATAACACACGCAACTGTTTTATGCTCCAAGCCACACCCAACCTGGGTGCCACAATTGCTATGAACCTCTGGCCTTCATTTAGAAAAGTTTTGTCCGGGTCATACCCATAGCGTTGCACATCAGCAAATGAGCGCTTATGGATATGTAAATACAAATTAGTAACATGAGTCTCCTTGGGGAGCACTCTCAAACCCCCAGGCTGCAGGGTGCCAAGGGTGCAAACTCCAGACCAAACTACAGGAAGCACAGACATTGCCACTTTTCCACAAATCCAAACAATTCCCGTAGGAAGTCCAGTCGCACGATACCCTAGGCGTCTGGCAGGCAAATTCTGTACCATGTTCACTATAGCATTTTCATGATGATTTCTAAACAATATGTGAGTGCAATTTGATCTCTCCCAACTCCAAGTCCAAACTCCTGTTGTTCTCAGACCACACCGTCCTCTGTACCTACTATGTACTGTAATCGTGTGATTACAAGCAGGATAGGAACCTAGCTCAATCTGATCAAAAAGCTCATACATGCCAAGTCTCTGGCTCCCTACATAGTAAGGTCTCTCTTCCTTCTCCCATTTGAAACACAGCGCGGCTTTCAACACAGGAGAACGGTGAGTAATCATGAACCGAGCCCTTTCTGCTTCCCTTCCCGAAAGTTCCTGCTTTCCCTTAATGTCATTCCATCCTCTCAATGTCAGAACAGCACTAGGAACTATCGGCCATCCTGACTTATGGCTAGAAGGGCCTTGGCTGCAAATCCAGCATGAATTCAAACTCAGTTCATGTGACATGTTAGTTATCAGTCTATGAAACATATTTTGCTCCCACCCTCCATGTGTCCCAGTAATGTACAATGTCAATATCAGAGCCATATACCCAAAAATAGTCCTCACTCCCACCGGGCGCTTACTCCTGTAACGCTGTCCCATTAGGATGCTAAGCCACCACCGCAATGAGAGTGCCTTTGGCTCTGTCCATCTTTCTTGCGTTGGGCCACCATTTCCAGGATTGGGAGCGTTAGTATCCGACGACTCTTCTGTGGCCTTCTTCTTCTGTGTGCCCCTTAAATAGGGCGGTGCAAAGTATTTGTAATCCTCAACCGCAAGGGGTTGTCTGGATCCACGGAAGACTCCAAAGCAATCGGTGCCCGCTTCACCCGACTGTAGTGGACCCATGGACGAATGCCTTCCACCTTGACCGCCGTTGGCGTGCTCAGCAGCACGGTAAATGGACCTCTCCATCTGGGCAGCAAAGGGCGTACGTGCCATTCCTTGACCAGGACGGATTCGCCAACTGAAAAAGAGTGCAGAGAAGTAGTAGGGAGAGGGGGTCGCAAATCCGCTGTGTACTGGCTAAGTCTCTCTAGCTGTTTCCTAACATCTGGACATCTTGCAAAGTCTGCTGGTGTCCTAACACATGACTATCAGAAGTCAGTCCACACATAGTTTTTAAGTTCAATGGAGGCCTGCCATACAATCGCTCAAAAGTGACAGGCCTGTCTTCTTATGAGGGGTACATCTGACCCTTAGGAGGGCTAGAGGTAACGCCATCCTCCAGTTCAACTTAGTCTCTTGGCAAATCTTTGCTAAACAGTTCTTTAAAGTCCGATTGGCTCTTTCTGCCCTGGCAGAAGACTGCGGGTGATACGTACAATGAAGACGCCACGTGATCCCTAACAGTTTGCACAGTCCCTGGACCACGTGGTGGACATAAGCAGGAATTCCTTCTACAGCATCTCTACTAATAGGGTACTGGGCCTTTCTCACGGGAAGCTGACCAGTTCTTATCTCTACCACCACAGGGGCAACATTTATCGCCATTCCTGGTTCATTATCTTCAGCCCAAACCCTGGGAGTCTCGTCCCAGCACCAAAGTGTATCTTTCTTTCTAACTTGTTGCAATCTAAACAATCTGTATTCTTCTTGCTGTGGGACTGTAAGTTCCAACTGGCCTGATTCCAAGAATTCCAACCTTGCCCTTATCTTCGCCAGAATGTCCCTCCCAAGTAGAGGGATTGGACATTCTGGGACATACAGTAACTTATGTATCACCTCTCTCCCAGCAATGTTGCACCTTCTTTGCTGTAACAAAGGACATTTCTGTGGCTTTCCTGTCACTCCAACAACCTTGATGTGCTGACCACTAGGGGGTGCTAATTTCTTGTTCACTACAGACTTATCCGTGCCGGTGTCTACTAGGAACTTTACACGTTGACCTTCCACATCTACGGCAATTAAAGGCTCCTCTGGGTCAAGTAACCGAAAAGCCTTGCCAATCTTTCAATATTCATCTTCCCACTCAACTTCCTCTTCTTTTTCCTCCTGCATAGCAGCAGCCACAACAGCCTTCTAATAAGGCCTATAACTTCCTCTGCCTCTTCCTCTAGCTTTTCCTGACCCTCTGGCTGGAATTTTGACTCTTTTTGCACCTGCATCACTTTCCTCTGACATTTCTTCCACACAGCCTTTTGCCAGTGGCCTTCTTTTTTTTTGCAACGGGCACACTGATTTCGACCCAATTTAAACTGTCCACCACCATTTCCTCTTCCTGACCCTCTGGCACGACCATTTCCTTTTCCTCTTCCTGACCTTTCATCTAACATGCTCACCAAAACTCTGTATCCCTCTCTTTTCTTCCTATCTTTCTTCTCTTCTTCCACTTGCTCTCTGGCCATAAACACTTGATGTTCCAATGGGAATCTGGCATTCCCAAATGCAACAGCTTCCATCTGCCCATGTCCCTCTTGAGCTATCAATCTGGCCTGTGTAGCACAGCAGTTCTCGTTCGTGCCTGGAGGGCAGGGAATAGGTCCTGGGGTTCCATTAGCTTTAGGGCCTGCAGCAGCAGAGGTGGATTCGGAGGATGAGCTAGATGACTGGGGTGAAGCACAGGGCCCTTCGGATGGGCCTCGCTCGCCTGCAGAGAGCTTGGCATGGGATGAGATGATGTTTGGGCCCAGCATAGATTCCGATCACCAGGTGGAGATGGGAAGCAGCGAAGGGAGTTATGAACACCCGGAGGGGAGGAATTCCCAAGAGTTTGAAAGTGTAAACATGGACGAAGCCGAATGGGAAAGTGCTAGGGAGGAAAGTTCTCGGGAAGATAGCGACACAGCTGCTGAGAGGCAAGGTTGCTCCTTCGATAGGAGATGGGACATTGAGTCTACCAGGAGGGCTTGGTCTAGGGTCCTAGACCGACCGAGGTCCGTGAGCAGAGATTGGAGACAGAGAAGCCTAGAGCGTCGCGGACCTCGGCCGAAGGATTAAGTATAGGGTCCGTGGGAACGCATCCCCAGTTCTCCGGCCACGTCTTTCCTGGATAGGCGTGAAGCGGAGTGGGACCACAAGCTAAGCCGTGGTCATCAAGCCTTGCCTTGCATTTGCCTTTGTTCCTGATCCACATAGCCTTGTGGAGCCTTGCCTTTGTTCTGATCCACATAGCCTTGTGGAGCCTTGCCAAGCTTCAAGCCTCTTGCTACGTTCCTTTGGACAATCTTGCTTACTACTTTTTGAACAATTGCTTATCATTGGACTATATATATTCTTTGGAACTGTTTTTATACTCAATAAAGTAGTTAGCCTTCAGTACGTCTCTGTGTGTGTGATTAAGGGGCCCGCTAAGTCCGTGATCGTGACAGTTGGCCGGAGAACTCCAAGAACCCCTTATCACACCACGGGGCGCCGCTCGACGCCGTAGAAGCGCTCCACGACAGTGGTCGCCATGGCTAACTTGACCAATGCCCAAGTGCAAGAGATGCAGCAGGAATTGGGAGAGCTACGTACCGGGCCGGACGGCACCCGGGGGTGAGCCCACCGGCCCGTTTCAATGGCAACCCGGCTCAGGTGGAGGTCTTTGTTTGCCAAGTGGAATTATACTTGGAGCAGCGCCCCAACGAGTTTGCTACTGATCGAGCCCAGGTGGTGTTTGTCTACAACCTGATGGAAGGGACTGCAGCAACGTGGGCCACCGCGTTGATCCGGGCCCAGTCTCCCCATACCAACACGCTGCGGGATTTCCTAGCCGCGATCCGGGCGACCTGGGGGTCCCCCGTGAATGAAGAGCTGGCTGAGAGGGACTTGGCCCGGCTGACGATCAAGGATCTCTCCCTGTCCCAGTACATTTCCTGCTTTCGAGTCCTGGCTGCCCAGGTACAGTGGAACGTATCGGCGTTGCGTTATCACTACACTGCGGGGCTGACCTCGGAATTGCAACAGGAGATGTTAAAACATCCTCGGCCCGCTGATCTCGAGGCCGCCATTGACCTGAGCCTTCGTGTGGAAGCAGGACTGCAGACCAGGAGGCGGTGGGACAAGGCCCCGCTGGGAAAACCGGTGGCCAGGAAGGAAGGGGGCCGGGCAGTTCCAACCCGGCAATTGCCGACGCCAGCTGGCCCTGACGACCCGGAGCCCATGCAGTTGGGGACAGTACGGCCCAAAGTGGACCAGGCGGAGAAGGCACGGCGTCAGCGTCTTAACTTATGCTGGTACTGCAGGGGGGGGGCTGGACATTTTTCAAAGGAATGCCCCCAGAAACCGCGTGGAAAGACTCCTCGGGCCTCTGCCGCCCTCGGAGGGGCCCCAGAGCACGAAGAGGCCCTTCAGGCGACGGGGGAAGGGGCCGGCCGGGTGTAAGAGGGTTCGCTCACTCGGCCGACGTCGCTAACCTCCCCCCCTGAACCCAAGACTGGACAATTGTTCCTTGTAATGGTCAGCCTGTGGTCGCCCGAGAAGGGGCCGATGATGGTCCATGCCATGATAGACTCGGGGCCACCAACAACTTCATCGATGCAGACTATGCCAAGTCTGCTGGATTAAAATTTCTTGATCTCCAAGAGCCCAAGGGTGTCCAGACTATCGATGGGAGAGTTTTGAAAACGGGGGCTGTGACTCAATATACAGCCCCAACCAGGATGTGGACTAGCTCCCATAAAGAGGACATTTCTTTTCTGGTGACCAAGCTCCCAGATTTCCCCATTGTCCTGGGCATTGTGTGGCTCGCGCTCCATGACCCCCAGATCTCCTGGGCCAAGAGACAGCTAATTTTTTCTTCTGACCATTGCCAGGGCCACTGCATGATGGCCCGGGCGTGCCAGGCTCAAGAAGTGGAGAATGTGGCCACCCTGCCCAAGAAGTATGCCGGATTTTGGGATGTCTTCAGTGAGAAGGAGGCGGAACGCTTGCCTCCGCACCGGCCCTATGACTGTGCCATTGAATTGCAGCCGGGAGCCCCAATCCCGCGGGGGAGACTCTACCCTCTCTCGGAACCAGAGCAACAGGCTCTCCGAGATTTCCTGGATGAGAATCTGCGGAAGGGGTTCATTCGGCCCTCCCAATCCCGGCCGGGGCACCGATTCTGTTCGTCAAGAAGAAATCGGGGAGTTGCGGCTTTGCAATGACTATAGGGAACTCAACAAGATCACAATCCGAACCGCTACCCCCTGCCCTTGATCCCCGAGCTCTTGGAGCGGATGCGGGAGCCAAGGTGTTCACTAAACTGGACCTGAGGGGGCTTACAACCTTGTCCGGATTCGCCAGGGTGATGAATGGAAGACGGCCTTCCAGACCAAGTGGGGAAGCTTCGAATACCTGGTGATGGGATTCGGTTTGTGCAACGCCCCAGCCTGTTTCCAACATTTCATGAATGACATTTTCCGAGACCTGCTGGACCGCTATTTGGCGGTCTACCTAGACGACCTGCTCATTTTTCTCCGGATCAGGCGACCCATGACCGCCATGTCAAGGAGGTACTCCAGAGACTCAGAGCTCACGGGCTCTATGCTAAGCTGGAGAAATGTGCTTTTGATCTGTGGGAGGTGGACTTTCTGGGCTACCGTATCTCTCCTACGGGCATCGCCATGGATGACACCAAGGTCCAAGCCGTGGTTGACTGGGCGGCCCCGGCCAGCAAAAAGACATTCAACGATTCCTGGGCTTTGCCAACTACTACAGAAAGTTCATTCCTGACTTTGCCAAGTGGGCTGATCCTATCACCCAGTGTTTGCGGGGAAAGGTGCCTTTCCGGTGGACTCCGGAGGCAGATGTAGGGTTCCGCAAGTTAAAGCAGCTGTTCACCACTCAGCCTCTTCTGCAGCACCCCAACCCCCGCACCCCTTTCATCGTCCAGGCCGATGCGCCGGATGTGGCGGTGGGAGCGATCCTGCTACAGCCTCAGGGGACGGACTTGTTGCCCTGTGCCTACTACTCCCGGCAGCTGACGGCTCGAAAAGAACTATACCATTTGGGAGAAGGAACTTTTGGCCATCAAGGTGGCGTTTGAAGTCTGGAGACACCTGCTTGAAGGGGCCAAGTTCCCGGTGGAGGTTCACACCGACCACCGGAATTTGGAGCACTTGAAGACCCAGCGCAAATTGAACCAGAGGCAACAGAGATGGTCCCTGTTCTTTGAGAGATTCAATTTCCGCATTCACTATGTGAGGAGTACGTTCGTGATGGGGCCGGGCCGTCTGAGGCCAGGTTGCTCAAAGCGGAGAACTTTGCGGCTGCTCGGGCGCTCCCTGTCCATCCTCCAGCGGCCCCGCCGGCCCCTGGAGACAAGAGACCTTTGAGTGTTCGCGTCCACGCTCGCCAGCGGACCGACCCGTGGGTGCAAGAGCAGCTGACCAAGGGGCCCCAAGCCCCTTTCCAGGTAAAGAACGGGGTGCTCTACCACCGGGACTCGGTCTATGTTTCCCCTGGGCCCGAGCGGGAGGACATTCTCAAGCTTTGCCACGATAGCCGGGCCGCAGGCCATTTTGGGCTTTTCAAGACTCTGCAACTGGTCCTACGGGACTTTTGGTGGCTTAAAGTGCGGAGGGATGTGGAGGACTATGTGGGATCCTGCCCTGTGTGTCAGCGGGCTAAGAACCAGGGGGGCAAGCCGGCCGGTTTGCTCCAGCCGCTCCCGACCCCCCTCTGCTCCCTGGAAGATGATTTCGGCTGATTTCATCACCGACCTCCCCAAGTCCAAGGGTTTCACCACGATACTGGTCGTGGTGGACTGCTTCACCAAGATGGGACACTTCATCCCCTGTGTGGGGGTGCCTACTGCCAAAGAGACTGCTGATATGTTTGTGCAACATGTGTTTCGGCTGCATGGACATCCACAGAGTTTGGTGACGGACCGGGGCACCCAATTCACTTCCCAGTTCTGGAAGGCTGTCCAGAAGTTGCTGGGGATTGATGTGCGGATGTCCACGGCTCATCACCCGCAGACCGATGGGCAAACCGAACGGGTTAATGCCACCTTGAGCAGTACTTGCGCTGCTATGTCAACTATCAGCAAACAACTGGGCGTCCTTGTTGTCGTTGGCGGAGTTTGCTTACAACAATGCGACGCAGGAATCCATCAAAGAGACTCCTTTCTTTGCTAACTATGGACACCACCCTCGGTTCTACCCGCCGGTGGATCCGTCTGGGGACGTTTCGGAGGCTAAGGATTGGCTTCAAGAGCTCACTGCACTCCAAGACTTGCTACGCACCCAATTGGACCAGGCGAAAGCCGACTACAAGCGGATGGCTGATCGGCGGCGCCAGGAGGGCCCTGAGATCCTCGTGGGGGATAAAGTTTGGCTGTCCACCAAGAATTTGCCCACGCAGCGCCCCAGCCGCAAGCTGGACGTGAGATTTTTGGGTCCCTACAAAGTTTTGGAGAAGGTGGGGCCTGTTTCCTTCAAACTACAACTCCCAGCGGACATGAAGCTCCACCCGGTGTTTCATCGTTCGTTGCTCCGCCCGGCGAAGGGGGTGCGGCCTGACGTGACGCAGCCGCCTCCTCCCCCTGTGATGCGCGATGGCGAGGAGGAGTTGGAGGTCCAGGACATCTTGGATGCTCGCATCCGCTACCGGAAGTTGGAGTATTTGCTTGACTTGAAGGGGCTGGGCCCAGAAGAACGTTCATGGACCCGGGCTCGGGATGTCCATGCTCCGGATCTGGTGGCTCGTTTTCACCGCAAGTACCCTGACAAACCCAAACCTCGAGGGCGGCCTAGGAGGGGCCCTGAGGGGGGGGATAGTGTAGCACAGCAGTTCTCGTTCGTGCCTGGAGGGCAGGGAATAGGTCCTGGGGTTCCATTAGCTTTAGGGCCTGCAGCAGCAGAGGTGGATTCGGAGGATGAGCTAGATGACTGGGGTGAAGCACAGGGCCCTTCGGATGGGCCTCGCTCGCCTGCAGAGAGCTTGGCATGGGATGAGATGATGTTTGGGCCCAGCATAGATTCCGATCACCAGGTGGAGATGGGAAGCAGCGAAGGGAGTTATGAACACCCGGGGGGGAGGAATTCCCAAGAGTTTGAAAGTGTAAACATGGACGAAGCCGAATGGGAAAGTGCTAGGGAGGAAAGTTCTCGGGAAGATAGCGACACAGCTGCTGAGAGGCAAGGTTGCTCCTTCGATAGGAGATGGGACATTGAGTTTACCAGGAGGGCTTGGTCTAGGGTCCTAGACCGCCCGAGGTCCGTGAGCAGAGATTGGAGATGGAGAAGCCTAGAGCGTCGCGGACCTCGGCCGAAGGATTAAGTATAGGGTCCGTGGGAACGCATCCCCAGTTCTCCGGCCACGTCTTTCCTGGATAGGCGTGAAGCGGAGTGGGACCACAAGCTAAGCCGTGGTCATCAAGCCTTGCCTTGCATTTGCCTTTGTTCCTGATCCACATAGCCTTGTGGAGCCTTGCCTTTGTTCTGATCCACATAGCCTTGTGGAGCCTTGCCAAGCTTCAAGCCTCTTGCTACGTTCCTTTGGACAATCTTGCTTACTACCTTTTGAACAATTGCTTATCATTGGACTATATATATTCTTTGGAACTGTTTTTATACTCAATAAAGTAGTTAGCCTTCAGTACGTCTCTGTGTGCGTGATTAAGGGGCCCGCTAAGTCCGTGATCATGACAGCCTGATTGATAATGCACCTTCTCTCTGCCGCAGTGAACAGGGCGTTTAACAGCTGTCTGCAGTCCCACCAGGTGGGATCGTGGGTAGCAATAATTCCTTCCAAAAAATCCCCCATAGCACGAGGTTGCTCAGAATATGGGGGGGTATTATGTTTCCAATTAAAAATGTCCGAACTTGAGAATGGGACTATTTGAAAGGCTTGTCGGACCCTGTTGTGTACGTCCAGTAGTGGGACCTGTCTTATTGGACACTCTAATGCCCCTCTCTCCACCTCCTCTTCTCCCCTTGCTTCTTGCCCCCTGGTCTTGCTTCTGGTTCTCATTGGAGAAGCGGCTCGTCTCACACTGTGCCTTCTGTTTAAATCCGGCGAGCGCTCTATCACTCTTGTGGATTCAAAGGAGCTGCTCCGTTGCACTCGGGGGGGTCGCGCAATCAACCTCCCTGATGCTTCGGGGCACTCATCCTCTTCCTCTCTGCCTTGGGGACGCTCTATCATCCTGTCAGCATTAGAGGTTGACCATCTTGCTTCTTTCTCTATCTGTCTTGCTTCTTCCAGGGGGTAATTAATCTTCATGGAGAGAGGGGCCTGATAAGCAGGCGGTTCCTCACAAAACGGGTTCCTTTCTGAACGGGGAACAGGGAATGTCACTGCAGCTTGTGGCTGAATTAAAGGGGCAGCAGCGGGAAGGAGCGCCGCCATGGCTGTTGGAGGCGACCCACTTGAACCCGCAGCCGGCAGGCTCCTTAATTCGAATTGGAAAGTCATTGGGGAACTCATTGGAGTTGAAATTGGCGTGATGGGAGCCGGAAAAAGTGCTTGACTTGCCAGGAACGGCGAAGCGGGGACAACTGAGATTGGCGTTGCTGGGACAACAGGGACCGCCTCAGATTGCATCACAGCCTGCGTCATCTGGGCTGCTGAGCTTGTTCCAAAGGTGGGGGCTAAAGCTGGAGCTTGCTCTGAGATGTTCAAACTTGGGTAGAGCGGAGGCGCAGTGGCCCCCCCCCCGCTCCGGTTGGGGCAATTTGTCTCTCTCTTGGTCTTCTCCTTAAGGGGGGAAGATCTTCTTGCTCCGCCGGTAACACCGGAGGCTTTCTCTCTACCTTTCTGTTTACAAAGCACCCTTTCTTCTCACGGATCTTTGGCCCAGCCCACCAAACCCCCTCAGCGACCATGCGTTCCCACGTTGCGGAATAAATCCACTGGTCGTTTGGATGAACTGCGAAACAATAATCCTCAAGCTGTTGACATTTCTCCCAATCCCAGGTCCCTGTGTTTGGCCAGCCAATCTCACGGACGGTCGGCCAAACCTCTGTGCACAGATTGCTAAGTTCAAAAGATTTCATATCTTGGGGCTTTCCTTCTATCCAACACACATTGCAAAGGGGTCTCTTTCTTCTGCTTTGATCCTGCACTTCCCATCTCTCTCTGGCCTAAGATCAAAACCCACTTCAGTGCTATCCCCCAACCCCTCAGTGTTAAGTGCTTGAAAGAAACTAATACTTGCCGATTCCTGAAGACCCCGGGACTCGCCTCTCGCCTCCCGCGTCACCACTCGATTTGCGTCGGCTCTTGGCGAACGGACCTGACGTCGCCTCCGACTCTCTGCGCGCTTGTGCCGGTTTGCTAGCCCACAACGACTGGACACCTAGGAAGGTGTCCCCGGACTTTTACAACTGCCGGCTCTCAAGGGGCTGCTTCCCAGCTGCCCCCCGGACTTCCTTCTGGTCTTTGAGTTCACCTGCAGCGTTAGTTGCAGCTCCTCGTGTCCTCAGGCGTTGGTGTGGGACGAGCCAGGCAGCCGGTCAATAAAAAAATGGGAAAAAGGTGGGGCCCCTGGCGCAGCCCTCCTGAGTCGTCTCACCTTACTTGCCTGGGAGCGGGCGCTGTCCTCAATGGGGACCGTGTTTGTTTTTCCTCACCACAGACCCGTCTAATTACCTTTTAGATCATATCGGGGTCACCAAAATGAAGCAGCAAATTAGGGAGTTCTGGAACTCCAAGTGGCAAATTTACCTCTACTAAGGCCACCTGAACGTGCGGGTACAAGGATGAGGGAAAACTCACGACAACTGTGAAGTAGGTGAAATCAAAAGGGTTTATTGATGGCACCAGCTGGTGGGCTTCTGCCAGCAGAACACGCTGCAATCAGGGGCAAAAGACCCCGTCACTCTCAATACAAAAACATTTATACCCCAATGGAGGCATTTCAGTTAAGCCCACCCCTTCTTCATGGATCTTGTACAATCATAATTGGCTGGTGTTTACTGGTGTTTACATGACATCTCATTAATCCAATAAAACATTGCATTTCCATTTGCATCACATCTCAAAGTCCCACCTATGAATGAGAACAATAGTCATTTCTATGTTAGTTCTTTCTCACAGTACAGCTATCAGTGCTAAGACTCTGGTGTTCTTAGTTTGAAACATTTAGCTTCCAGGCTCCGTGCCAGCAACGGAGGGGGCTAAACTCTCCACTCATGCGCAGTTCTTTCCCATATTAGCACTAAGGTTTTCATAGCACATCCTGTACTGTTCCATCAATCTAAGCCTATGTTATCTCACATTAGGCACAGAGTGCATCAAGAAGCATAAATCACAGTGTTATTTTCACAGTGCAAGTGCCTGCCTGATTCTTGGCACAGGAACCCACTTTTCAAAGACACGTGTGCAGCATCACTCTCTGACTGTACTCCTGCACGGAAAGTACCAAAACCTGCTTTAGTATTGCATATCTTTTTTTAAAAAAACAAACACCCAGATTATTCATTGTACATCCTTCAACCTCAACCAGATAAAGTGTGAAAGCCCTAGACATATGGAAGCACTTGCCCACGATGAAAAAGACAGAGAGGTGACCAACTCAGTTTCTTTTGGAAGGGATTTCCATAGTTTAGGAGTAGACTCACTCTTGTGTCCCCATCAGATGTGCCTATGAAGGTCACACGATGGAGAGAAAGCTCAACCGAAGGATTGTGAAGCTTGGGTTTGATCAGATGAAGAAACATGTGCTTTCAGATAATCCTGTATGTGCTATAAGTCATAATCACCAACTGGAATTCTGCTCTGAAACAGTCTGATAATCATCTCCAATCAACAATATGAGGGACAGTAGTTAACCTGGAGAGGCTCAGATCAACGGCCAGAATTCCCCCAAATGTTGGCAAAAGTTGTCTTAGTAGATGATGATGATGATTTGTTATCCATGTGCAATATGGGAAAAGTATGAAATAATAGGTTGAAAGCATTTCAATTAACATCTAGGAAAACTTCGTAAATAAAAAGTCTTTGATGGTCTTTTTTATTCAGATTTACACCCAAAGGTCTTTGTTGTCATAAAATGGTAGAACTTATTTATTTCCCTCCCCAAAAGCTGCTTTAGCTAAGATTCTTACTGTTGATTAGGGATTACACTTGACTACACTTGGTCTCTAGTTTCAAGAGGAAGTAGGCTGTGCACACGCAAGATAGGAGTTAAATTAGAATATTCTGAAAGCCTATCACTCAGTAGGTGTGCTATTCTGAACAGTTGCATCCAAGCTACGATTTTCAACTTACATTTCTTCCTGAACCTTTCATTACATAATTAACATACCCCCACACTGAACTACTAGCTACCTTTTTGATACTTGCAGACTGTTGGAAAAAATAAGACACTTTTAACTGGAAAGTTTCTGCCACAGATTTCATCCTGCCATTGAATATTTTCTTTTTTAAAAAATCAGACTTTAGTTGAAGTCTAATCCTGACCCTGTGGGAAAGCTCCTACAAAGGCGGGCTGTAAAATATCCAAAGAAACATTTGAACTCAATCAGGTTTTGTTTTGGAAGTAATTGTTTAAGAAGTATATTAATACATGCACCAATAAAATTTCAGTGGGAACCTGACTCTTCTCTTCTTCTATGTGTTCCTTTGAACTTTTCCCCTTAGATTTCTACTTTTAATCTAATTCGCACATTGAACAAGTCTAATATATACAGGAGAGAGATATGATAACTATGTCAGACATTGGTAATGGATATTAGTTTTAAATAAAAACTTCCACCTAAACAGTATAGGAACGTTACACTACATATGGTACCTTATTAATACTGCCTCTTGGTCATAATGGTACATAGATTTAGTCATATCTAAGCCCATTGAGTTCTGTATTGAACCCAACATGTGTTAACTTACTGCCAGAAAGTGCATAGGCTTGACTGATCTTATGTGGGCAGAGAATAAGGACAGGTAAGAATACATCTTTATGTTTCCATTGCCATATTCTTTCACATTCAAAATTTGATCATTTGTGGTTTATATTTATGTTTTAATGCATCTGGACTCGTTAGTTAGCATTGTTTTATGTTTATTGTTATCTGCCTTGAGTTGTGAGAAAAGGGATAAAAAGGGATAAAATAAAGTGTATAATAATTTAAAATAAATTTAGGTGACAACCTCTCTATCCACAATTATACCATCTGATATCTGTTAGGAAGTAGCAGATAGCAATGAAAGGACCAAGGCATTGACATCTCCAGCCCATTCTTTGTTGGGATATCAGCCAGCATGCCAATGACTTAAATCAAGAAACAGCTTTCTAATATCTACAAAGATACTTGTAGCAACACCTCGGCAAGCAAGAGTCAAAAAATGGTGGGCTCAAATCTGGAAGCTCAGTCAGTGGCTGAGACCAGACAAAAAAACTTGCTCCTGGGCACATAGAAGGCTGGGCAACTTGGAAGGTGCTGAACAGACTGTGCTCTGGCACCACAAAATACAGAGCCAACCTTAAGAAATGGGGTTACAAAGTGGAGTCCACAACATGCGAGTATGTAGAAGAGCAAATCACAGACCACTAACTAAAATGCAGTCTGAGCCCTACCACATGCACAATGGAGGACCTTCTTACAGAGACACCAGAGGCACTCAAAGTGTCCAGCTTCTGGACAAAGGAAATTTAGTATAATGCTAAGTTTTAAACTCTGTTTGTGGTTTTTATACATTATAACTGTGTTCTAAATTTGCTTTTGATACGATAAATAAATAAATACCTATAATTTGCTTTGTTTGTAAACCTCCAAAACAGAACAGTCCACCAGCCTCCCAGGCAGTCTATTCTACTGTCAACTTGAAATTTTTTGTACAAGATTCTTTCTAATGTTAAGATGCAATATTCAATTTAAATCCATTTCTTCATATTCTAGTCCCTGGGCTGGAGAAAACTTGCTCACTCCATTGTTCATATGCTAGCCCTTCAAATATTTAATAATAGCTATCCTATCAACTCTCATTCTCTTCTTCTCTAGGCTAAACATACCCATTTCACAGGACTTGTTTTCCAGACTTTTGTTCACCTTAATTGCCAT
This sequence comes from Anolis apletophallus, assembly GCA_030556195.1. Taxonomy (NCBI): domain Eukaryota; kingdom Metazoa; phylum Chordata; class Lepidosauria; order Squamata; family Anolidae; genus Anolis; species Anolis apletophallus. Next base: position 20,614,261 of record JARBWK010000010.1, on the reverse strand, counting down.
CCTTTGAACATTCAGTTAGCTCTTTATATCCATAGATCACACCATTCACATTTTGATTTTTTTAAAAAAAATCTAAAAAGCAAACTTTGCTTTTGTCATTTTATGTAAGGGACACCATTTAGCTAAGCCATTGTATACAATGGGACTTGAGATTCCACGGTTGTTGGTATCCACAGTCCAGAAACTAAACTTCAATGGATACCAAGCGCCCACTGTGCTGAAAAATGCAGATACATTTAGGGTCAAGTATAATGTCTCATAAAAATAATCTGTGATATTGCCATTTTATATAAGGGACATAATTTTACTATGATGTTGTAAATAATGGGATTGGTGAATCCACAGATTCTAGTAGGCATGGGGAGTCCTAGTGGATACTAAGGGGCCACGGTATGATAGTTTGCAAATATTTTTCATGAAGTGTGATACCCATAACTTAACATACTATTCTAGATGAGATAGAGATTTAGTATTATTTTGATTGTGTGTGTCTGCAAGTCACTTCTGGTGTGAGATAATTGTTTCCCCAGATGTTAGATGTTTCACCATCCTTGTGGGAGGCTTTTTTCATGTACCCGCATGGGGAGCTAGAGCTAACAGAGGGAGCTCAACCTGCTCTCCCCAGATTCAAATCACTCATCTATTGGTCAGCTGTCCTGATGGCACAAGGGTTTAATTCATTGCACCACCAGCGGCTCATTATTTTTCTTGATTTGAATACTTTATTCCACTTGATGCATTAACTTTTTTGGCTGTTATATCACACAGTTTTCCTGCCTAGGCTTTGGATTCCACTCTGAAGTTGCCTGGTTTCTCTATTGATAACTGTGTTGTGCTTTGCCTTAGGTAGCAAAATCACCATTCTGGACAGCTTTACATCTTATAATGTCTTCTCCTTGGGTACAAATACCTGAGAGTTAATAGAGAAGCAAGAAGCAGCTCTAAGTGGCTGCTTAAAATAATGATACACATTTGATTTGGGGCCATTTGGAATTTTTACTATCTACCAGAAACACTCCATTCCCACCCCAAATTGTGATTTAAGATAACACATATAAAACAATTGGAGGTTAGGACCATTTAATTAGCATTAAAAATGGAAACATTAAGCACTAAAAGTGTCTAACTGTCATTCCAGGTAGATGAGGGTAGCTTGACTAATAAAATTATATATTCTAGATCGTGCACCTTAACAAGATTAAAATGGATTAAATCTTAACATTCTTTATCTCTGCTATCTTTATGGTGCATTTACATTTATAAACAATTATGATGGCTGCCACAACCTTAATAAAAAATACTGTTTGCGCAAGAAAGTCTGGTGCTTTGCTGAAAGAAACTGCAGCTGCCGGAGAAACAACGACCAGTTTGGAGAGATATCTTCTATATTAATGAAGCTAATTTGCATGGCAAACAGTTTTATTTTCTGTTTTTCTTTTGGAATTTCTTATCTCTGTCTTTCATTTGCAGAATAAACAGTCACCATGAATTTTCTCTCCCCCCCCCCCTCCTTTTGTTCCTGTGGAACCAGCTTTATTTAAGGGCATTAAAGATCAAAGTACTAACATTTCTGCAGATTTCCCTATCTCCCTCCCATATTGATGCTTATGTTTATATAAAGAACAGAGATAAAAGGAAACCAATGTAGGTAGTATAATGTAAGGTGGGGAAGGAAGCATTCAGTTCTGGTAGCAGGCCAATTTTGGGGGGGCGGCGGGGGGGCAACCATTGAAATGTAAATGAAACTTTTATTTGCCCCCAAGATCATTGATCCCAAGATGTCAGGCCTAAGCTTGCAATGATAGATTAACCAGGGAGGTCACTGCAATGCACGAGGGGGAGGGAATCCTGACCACCATCTATTTTTTATTTTTTAACTGCAGAGAAACCAGTCCTTACTTTTTAATCTTCACATGTCTTGCTCCACTGAATTCAGGTGACACAGATCTTCTACTGTCTTTAAATGGAACATTTTCTGGCTAAACAGTATGACATACAGTACCTTGCAACACTTCACAGATTACAATGTGGACATGTGTAGCCAAGCAACATCAGATTTTGGGCAATGGTACAGTACATGTATACTCTATATCTAATGCAAATTGACATCACCTTAACTGCTATGGAATTCTGGGATTTGTAGTCTGATGATGCATCACCACTCTTTGGCAAAGAAGGCTAGAGAATTTATACAACTACAACTCCCATGAATTCATAGGATTGAGCCATGGCAGTTAAAGTGGTATCAAATTTCATTAATGCTAGTATACATGTGCCCCAAGTTGGAAAACATTTTAAAAATGTGGAAGAACACACAAATAAGGAAAGGCTGCTCTAGTTTACTTTTAACTGCTTCTCTGGAAATTGATTAGTCAGGTAAACCTGAATTAATCCAGAGTAAACTGGGATTTCTCAGTTTATTCTGGAATAATTTGATCCCTGGAAAGATCTGGACCTTAATGTAAGGTCTGGATCTTTCCAGGTGTGAGCCCTGTGGGGATTGACTCCTGGGACTTCTTCCACACTCCCAGAGGTCAATCCCCACTATGGTCATGGTTCTTCAGGCTTCAAGCATCAGAAGGAGCAGAATCATACCCACCCTCCCCCTCCTAGCCTGCCATTTACCCCCCAAAAGGTATGTGAGGGGGCTGGCTTATCCTCAAGCCCTTTCAATGAAAGATCCTGGTGTATAAAAATGATGTGTTGGGAGTTTTTTGGGGGGTGACCCCCCAGCATGTCATTTTCACACACCAGGAGCTTTTGCCAGAAGGGCAAATAGACTGGCTCCTGGGTCAAATGCTAGTTAACCTGGGTGGGCATGTAACCACCCCACTAGGGAAAGCCCAGGGTTTGGGGTGGGTGTGGGGCCTCAATCTCAGAAGGAATTGGGATAAAATAGTCAGTTCCTCCTAGGATTGAGGCCTGTGGAGAAAGTCCCTAGGTGTAAACTACTTTTTCACTTTAAGTTCAGTTTGCAATATTTTAAGTAAGCTGTGGGGGGATGTGGCAAAATGTTTTATATCACTTCCAGTAGCTTAGCTTAATTGGGAGCTATTGTTTATTTAGGGACAAAACAAGGTGTGCTGAAAAAAGACATCAGGATTAATTAATTTCATACTTCTGATAGTGCCTCCCTGAATATTCTGAGACTGTCCCATCCTACCTTATTTTAACATTTCAAATAGAAACTGCTTGTTTCCCAAAGCTTTTTGAATTTTATTTTATTGTTTCACTATCTTGTACATTTTGATTATGGTATAGATTTAAATCAGGTTGTTTTATATTATATTACATTGATTTTTTAAAAAATTCTCAATATTTTACAGGATGACACAGCTATTCTCAGCATAAAAAAGACTACACCTGCCTGCCGCATGCTTATTTTAAATGTGGTTTCTCTTTTTTTAAAAGGGGGGAAAAGAACTGTAAGTGAGAGATGCAATTCAAATCACGTTTTCTAAGAGGTAAACATTTTAACGAACCATGAAAATAATATCCACCAACATTTCACAGATAAAAATGTGTCCAAGCAACTTTGGAGTGTAGTAAAAACAGCAAAAAAAAATCATGAGAAGGACACACAAGGTAAGAGAGGCTGCAGCAGCTTGTTTTTGTCTGAGCCTGATGAACCCAGGCAAGATAGCACCCCTCCTCTTCTCTTCCCATGCTGAGCTTTTATTGAAAAAAGGAACATAACAACAATCTATAAAACAAACAAAGTCCACAAATAAACTAATGTCATTTCAGAGCATTAATGCAATGTTTGATATATAATCTGGTCTCCAGTGGTAATGTCTAATTCAACCAAGTGCATCATTCCATATAAGACCATGTAGATTGTAAACCTAAACAATCTATACTGTAGTTTGATACCACTTAAACTGGTATGGCTCAATGCTATGTAATAATGGGCTCCCTAGTTTTACAAGACCTTTAGCTTTCTCTGTTAAAGAGTGCTGGTGTTTCACCAAACTATAAATCTTATTATTTCTTCGCATTGAGATATGTATGGCTGCTTTGCACAGAATTCTGCACAGAAAATGCTTTTTTAGTAGAAGCAATGCTGTTTTCTGTTCAGAACCATCTACAATTTTGTCCAAGTGGGTGAAAACACTTTGATGACACAAAGCTTTGGAAGGCTTTCTCACTATTGGAAGACAATAGCAAGATTTGTTCATTGCTTGCTTTTGAGGAGAAAATTCATAAAGAATTACTTTGAAACTTGCTATATTTCCCTCTATTTCTAATGTTCAGACTGAAAGACATGATAACTTGAAAGCATAAAAACAGAACCGGGACAATGTCCTGATGAAATGGTTTTTATTATAGAAAAAATGCAAAATCAGAATAATTCCCCACATTTTCTAAGAACCTTTATTTTGCCATTTTACTTTTTTTTTGCCTAAAGCTGCAATCTAGCAGCTTTTCTTATTCAAAGTTTTGTTCAATTCTTTAGACTCAAGGACCTTTACCAGAAAGTATGTGGCTCATTTCTCTTCTAATGTATACTGAATTTGTAGATTTCTTCTCCACAGTAGCAATGTAAATGGCATATATGGCACCCCGCCCCCAATCCCCTTCTTTTCTAATCTAAACCTTTCTGGTTGCCTATTAGAAAGATGGCCTCCTGCATATAAAAGATAAGTGAGTTAATAAAACTCTAAACTACATGAGAGATAAGAGTAAATGGGGCATATAATTTTTTCATGAACTGGTCCCTTAAGTTTTGTCTTGCTCAAGCATTCTGGATTTTCCTACATATTTATGAAAATGTAAAGTCAGTGCCCTCGTACTTAATACTCAACCTGCTTAAGAGTTTCGTTTATTGTTCCCTGTGTCAAAACATCCAATATCGACTATCAGCGTCAAGACAAAAGACAGAATAATACATTTGTCTCCTTTTTTACGTACTCCCATGCCAAGCTTTTCTTAAGAAACCACTCAGCTTTGAAACAGCATTTTGCTGATGTTTGCCCACATTTTCATGTATTTGTTTTCAAGGCAGCCATCAAGGACAAAAGGCACAAATGCTACTTAATGGCAAACATGCATATTCTAGTACTTACTTTAGATAGCAGCGGATGAGACCAAAAATACATTTGCTTCTGGTTGACCCGGGTGAAGTCAGTACTGCTGGATTATGGTAATAACTTTAAGACTTCCACTTTGTATTACAAGAACATGATTTTCCCCTAAAAACAAAAATGCACTGCAGATGCACATAGACAACCGAGACTGATGCTATGGAGTATACTCCCAAAATACATTCCATGCTTTCTACTAGTATTGGCCTACCATAATTTGAGTTGATATTTACCTAGGCTTTACTTATGCTTCTCTTTCTCTCTTTCTAAGCCTGACAAGTTTCAAGCCCTGAGATTTTATGACCACAGTGTGAAACCTAGGGACAGGCTCTGATGCTGCTGCAAAGGTGTTGATTTCAGTCCTTAAAGCACAATATTCCAGGCAATAACTGTATTGATCAGAATATCCTATGCACACCACCATCACCCCAAAACAAACAAATAAACAAACAAATCAAACAAATGAGAAACGTATACACACTTTTCAAGTCAGTGTACCCACCTCAAGGATTCTCCCTTTAACCCTGAGGATCTGGGAACCCTACTCTACATACAAAAACTGCTCAGACAGTTATGTAAAATTTCAGTAGGCTTAATTCTACTTTATGGATTTGCACTGTTATCAAAAAGTGGAATCCCAAAATTCACAACCAAGAGGGCCCTGACCAGATAGCCACAGAGGATTCTGCAGACATACATTCAAGAATGACCTTTTACCCATTTACTCAGTGGCACAATCACTCCAAGGGGTGACACAGGGCTAATTTAATTACACCTCTGGGTGACTGACACAATCAGCTGATACCCATCCTTCCTGGCCAACAATGAACCTTACCAGGCAGCACATAAGGCCACCAAGTCACCCATTGCCCTATATCTGTCTCTCCCTAGGAACTCATCAAGGTGTTTCAGTACCCATTGCTTCCTCTGCCATAACCCATTCTGAGATTCCAGTTGACAGGATTAAAACTATTAAAACCCAGACCTTGCCCACATTCCTTTCATTAAGCACGCAAAGGATGTGGATACAAAAAATGCCTATAAGTCTCAAACTGAGCAGTGACTGTTTATTAAATTTCCCTCCAGAACAGGGAACTAATCATCTACAGCACTGAGAGCTGCTCCATCACCAATCAGCATGCAGTTCATAACTTGCACCAATCAGGACCCAGAGCAACAAAAGTCATTTTACTTCAAATTGCTGTCAAGTTTCTATAAATGTCTCTGTATGTAACAATTTCCTCTATGTCTGATTTGGGAGCACTTTCTTCCCCAACATTCACTTTTAACCAATGCAAGAGTGTAGATATTATCTTCTCTAAAAGGCATGGTTAGGTCCAGTCGGAATCTTCGTATTTCAGATTAAATTCAGATCAAATTTCTTTTTGAAGCGATTTCGAAGTGGTTTGGGAACCCGGAAGTATCCTTGCCCTTTCAAAGCCACTGTCGCCATCTTTGATCCGACCCAGGAAGTTATTCAGAAAAGACCCAGCATTTGCATGCTGGGATGCTTGCCTCCAGCCAAGGAGAAAAAACGACCTCGGGAGGGGTAGGGTTTCGGCAAGGCAGCTGGGGAGGCAAACGGGAAGGGACTAGGCAGCTTGGGTGGGAAAGGGGCCACACCACTGCTTTGCAAGGGAGCAACATACCTGGGGAACCTAGTAAAATGCCCCCTCCCTCTTTAGAAAGGGAGAAAAAGAGCAGGAAAATGTCAGTTTAAACCAGTGTGGATGGATTCCTTTCCTTTCTCTCCTGTCTCAATTTAAACCAGTGTGGATGGGATGAATCCAAGTCAGTTTAAACCAATGTGGATGGATTCCTTTCCTTTCTCTCCTGCGTCAGTTTAAACCAGTGTGGATGGAATGGATCCATGTCAGTTTAAACCAGTGTGGATGGATTCCTCTCCTTTCTCTCCTGCGTCAGTTTAAACCGGTGTGGATGGGATGGATCCACGTCAGTTTAAACCAATGTGGATGGATTCCTTTCCTTTCTTTTCCCAGCAGTTTTAACCAGAGTGGATAGATTTCTTCCCTTTGCTCCCCCCCCCCCCTTACCCTTTGTAACTACCCTGTCAAATATCACATGTTAACAAATATCTCCTGTTCCCACTTAATCAAAAAAACAAACAAGAAAAAGAAAGAAAAGAAAAAGAAAGAAAGAACACAATTGTCCCAATCTCTACATGTCTTTTATATGGTGAACAATATCAGGTGGAAGCGAATATAACTTTACCTGTTGGACCATACCACCAGATAGAGATAAGGTGGACACAACTGGAGATTCTTATATGTAGGATGATAACCTTATTATAAACAACCATGTTAAATACATTCATTTAAACCTGCAGGAATAATTGTGTGTAATCTGAATATTCAAAAGACCTATTTTTTTCATAACAACCATGCAAATCTACTCCCCCAATATGAGCATTTATGTACTGTTTTAATGTATCTGGGTGGTGATTAACCAGTCCACAATGCATTATAAGCATATCATAGGCATCCATTATAAGCACAATGGGGCATATGCATCCACCCTCTGGCTAGAAGTAAATAGGCTACATTAAATGTTTCCTAACCCATTTCCCTAAGTAAGTGAGATGGAATAATCCCATCAGTTCACCTGGTTTTGGGGACAGCCCCTTTAGCTAAGATTTCTGTCTAAGAAAATGTGCTCTCTTTATATATGTTTGAATGTCAAGCTGTGAGCGACTGTGGTTGATAGTTAATGTATAATGATGAGTAATGACATTGCCCTAGGTTTCAGGTTTTGTCTTGGAAATCTCAAGGCTTAGAATCTTTCTGAATTTGAAACGCTATATGCTGTTGCCGTGATTGCTGCTACCACAACCACCTCCGCGACATTTGTTAACAGCCAACCTTTTCCCACACCTTAGGATTTGAGTTAACTTGCCAAAGGTTTTTAAAAGATGCAAATGAAAATTCATAACAAAAGATAAAACATAATTAAACTATCAATATAATTAAAAGCATGTTAAAAGCATATGCACTCTGGAGGATAACCCAGTACAGCACACAAAGAGACAAGAGATATAGCTTAAAGGGTCTATACCAGGGGTGCTCAGAATGGTGATCGTGATCACCAGGGTGATCTTCGGGCCTCATTCTGGTGATCTTCAGGCCTCTGACCAGGTTTTTTGCTGTTGGTCCTCTTCACGCGCCCCTGCACGCTGCAAAGAAGTCCTTCATCGTTGCTCCTCCCCGCTCCCTGCTCGCGCGCCGCCTCCAAAAGCTCCAGAGTCCAAGAGGCAGAATGGGCCCCCTCTTTTGGAGTCCTCCTCCTCCCTCCGTCCTTCTCCAGCCACTCAAAGTCATAGGAGACCAAAGGGGGCAGGCCTGGATGACGCGATGCATGGCTGTCCCCGCGCGCATGCGCAGAAGCGCCTATTCTGCCTCTCGGACTTCTCGTGAGCTCTTGGAGGCGGCACGCATGCTGGCGGTGTAGAAATAGGAGCAATGACGGAGGAGAAAAAGAAGGAAGCTTTGGGGTCATTTCCTTACCGCATCCCAAAGGTCGGTCTTTTTACTTTGGGGTGGGTGCTTGATTGTTCTGTGGCATGTCTCTTTGTTTATTTTTAATGTTTAAAAATGGCCTTTTAGCTCCAAAGCCTCTCTGCTTGCTTTGTTCATTGAGAAATATATGTTGGGGAATATGGAAATGTGGGAGAAATGGGGTGGTTGGATGTATTTTTGCATGCCCCTTTGTTTACCTTGCTGAGTATTAAATGGCCTTGCAGTTCAAAAGCCTCTCTTCTTACTTTCTGGCTGATAATATGTGTGGTAATATGGCAGTGTGGGAGAAATAGGGTGGTTGGATGTATTTTTATGCTCTGTTTTATATTGTTGTTATTAAATTGAAATGTTGATGTTTTATAACTTCATTTTATGTAAACTGCCCCGAGCCTGCTGGAAGGAGCAGTACATAAAAATGAATAATACATATAAATAAATAAATAAGAAAATAGTTATACGTTTTCCATTTCTGGGTAGGTGATCTTTGGGACTTGGTTTTTTAATCAGTAGCTCACATGCTGAAAAAGTGTGAGCACCCCTGGTCTATACAATCCACAGATTCTGCATCCATTGATTCAAATCATCCATGGCTCTGCCAAGGAAATCTTGGTTTTTTGCCATTTAATTTAAGTGATACCACTTTACTACCCCATTGTATATAATGGAACTTGAATGTTCATGGATGTTGATATCCATCCAGTGAATACTAAGGTCACACTCTATATGTGCTATGCCTCAAAATACTAAGTTTATTACTGGAACACAGTCAATAACTATGTGATAACTGGGATAATATGTATGTTGAAATGTGTGCATACTATCAAAAACTAGTGTTTTGATACTCTGCACATAGACTAGAAATGTAATAGCAATGCTCACAAGGCTGTGCATCATAAGGCTGTAGCAACAAGACTTTCTTGATGTTTGTTTTTCATCACACTGGTAAATTGTTCATTTATACAACAGTCTGACATGGTATAGCATCTTCTGCATTCACCTTTCCAGGCCTCTATCTGAAAAGGATTAAATATGTGTAGAGTACTAACAAACTGAAGCATGGTAGATTTATTCATTTAAGAGAATTATTCATTTAATTTTTGCCACTTGGCATTTAGAGTCATTTACTATTCATTTATTCTTCCTATTGATATTCATTTATTCTGTTATCAAATATTCATTTAAATGGGTTTCATCCTAACTACAGTAACTATAGGGACACATTTGCAAGATTTTTTTTGTTCTTTAAGTAGGCTAATTTTCTAAAAGACTATAGAGCAAGGGAAGGCTAGTTGGTCTGTCAAGTCAGCTCCAAATTTTCTAGCATTTCTAATCTATAGAATGATCATGCCAGTGTTTCACATTTTATTGTAGATAGGTAGCACTGAAGTCGAACACAAATTTGGGAGGCCCTGCCTTGAAGGCAGAGACTGGCTGTCAGGGCTAGAATCTCTATGCCTGGGGCCAGAGACAGATCCCAGCCTGCCATGAGCCTATTACTTTCACCTGAGTTGCTGAGTCAGAGAGAGATGACTCAACCATGAACTTTGCTCTATTTCTTTGCAGTTGAATATACTGGGACTATGACCTTTGGTCTAGATAAGACTCTGGGGTATGATGTAATACCCAGGGAACTCTGGGTAATGCAAAGACTCACTGGGATTGCTGAGTCAGGATGCAACCCTCTCCAGGCATTGCATGGGGGAGGGATTAGTATATAAGGATTGTGGTGATGGGAAGCGGGTGCTTCAGCTTTATAGGTTTTGTGTCTTCAATAAACTACCACAGGAAGAAGCAGCAGTTCTGTAGCGTCTTTACTGGAAAGCATTGAAGTTCCTGACAGAAGCTGAAGCCCCTGAAACTTTCCCAGGAATGGAGAGGTTTATGCAAGAGGCGGAGGAATATGTGGAAAGCTGGGATTATGTTACTGGAGCAGTCCATGAAAGATGTACTTTGGAATGGGGTGGAATACTATGGATGAGGTTGGCCTCCTGATCGGGTCGGAGAAACGGCGTCAGCATGGCGTGCGGCTGCTCCAGAGGGACATATTCTTCGTGAGGGATCCAGGAAAGCTTGTCATGTGGATCCAGTGCGACTCCAGGGTGCAGCTGCGGCGGTGCACA